>CM033450.1:3698134-4283940 GCA_019425755.1 Amaranthus cruentus
GTAATTAGAATTCCAAACCTTTTAAGCTCCACAACCATGTTTAAACAAGAATGCCAACTGCGCGTCTTCGCATATCCTTCTACAAGAACCCTACAAGTGAATTTATCCGGGATTATGCTCCTTGCAATCATCTCGTGAACTAAGAGCCTCGATTCTTTCATCCTACCCTCTTTACAATAACCATGGATAAGGGAGTTATATGATACAATATCCGGAGTCAATCCTCTTTCAATCATTCTATGAAAAACCTGATGAGCTTCCTTCAACTTTCCAACCTTACAAAGTCCATTCATTAATGATGTATATGTGACTAAGTCAGGAACTACACCCCTCCTATACATAATCTTATACAGATAAAAAGCATCATCTAACCTACAATTTCTACAATAACTTCCAATAAGAGTATTATAAGTCACAAGGTCAGGCACAAATCCTTCTTCCTCCATTTTCTCCATGAATTCATTCACCTTCACTACACTATGATCCTTACACAACACATTAGTAAAAATATTAAATGTACATGTATTCGGGTTAATGCCGGTTCTCCACATCTCTTTATATAATTCCCAACATTTATCAACACAATTCACCTTCAATAGTCCATTCAACAAGCAATTGAAAGCCAAAACATGAGGCACAAAACCCAATTTAACCATTTTCCTAAAAGCCTTATAACCTTCCTTAATCAAACCATCTTTCACATAAGCTTTTATAAGCATATCAAACACAACTGGGTCCCAATTACATTCCTCAGAACAAGAAACTAAACCCTGAAAAACATCAATCTCTTCACTATTACTTGACTCTAATTGGATTAATTCACACAAAAATTTCATACCTTGAACAAATTTTCTAGACCAAACCAATAAATGAATAAGAATACAGTAATTATGAGAACTTGGGGTAATTCCCAGATCATACCTCACCCAATTGAAGAAAATAAGACCAGATTGAGACTCGCTTTGACATCTAAGCAAAACCCTAGAAATCTCTTGGGTACCCAAGTAAGGAATGAGATGTTGGCAGTGATTAGACAAAAGGGTTGTTTGTAAATTGGGTTTTTTAAGAGCTGAACAAATAAGATTGACTAAATTATTAGGGTTTTGAGTATCTGGAAGGAAGGAATAAAGAGGGTTTAAGATGGGTTTTGAGTTGGGAATAGTTTGAAGATCTAGAGATGAAGATGATGAAGGAATAAGTGCAGATTTTGTGCTGAAACAATACAGAATTCTTCTTTGGGTCACTAAAGATGAGCAAATTCGATTCATTCGCATGATCAAGAGAGTAATTAGCAACCAAACTGAGTATCATTTCAAAAGCAATAAAGGGGGATTTGATAAATTATTTGCTCAATGGGTTTGGCTATTTGGATTCTCTGAGTTTTTTTATAAAAAAAAATATAAAAAAAAATATAAAATAAAAAAACTTAGACTTTTTAATTGGTAAACCAAAATAAAAACGCTAACGGCCCGTTTAACGGGTAGTTAGTGTAATTTGGTTGAAAAATCTCTTGATTGCCTTGATGGTTATGCTTGTTCAATTTCAATCATCTTATTTTTTTCATGAAATTCATTTCAATGCATTACCATTGAGAGAGGTGGTATTAGGTGGTAATGAAAATTTGTAAACAAAAAAACTTTTTTACGATTAAAGTTTCATTATCGTGGGAATAATATGAAACGTTTGATGAAATTTTAGACTATAAATCATTTTCATTACCACCATTTCATACCACAAAATTCGCTTATCACTAATTATTGTAAGAAAAGACCTTCAACTAGATCGGTCCAAATTTTAAATAAGAAAAAAAATAATAGTATAAATTGATAATTATTTCGTGTAACTAGATGCGTATTGGTAGGATTTTAGTATGCATTTAAGATAAGTCAAGTAGTGATTCACTATATTTCAAGTAACATAAGCATATAATACATCTCAAGTATACATTTAGGATACATCAATTAGGTATTTAGAATATCTCAAGTTGGGGTTTTACAACATATCAAGAAGGGTTTTTCAACGTATCATGTAGAGTTTACACCATGCTAAGTTGGTGTTTAGAGTATAAAAAGATGGTGTTTACGAGACATCAAATAGGGGTTTTGGAAGTGTCAATTAGGGGTTTAGAGTACCTAAAGTTGGGGTTTGTGACACCTTAAGTAGTGAAAGTGTTTATGAAATGGAGATTAAGAATATATTGACTTGCTCAGTAGAGTTTTATAGTATTATGATGAGTTGGGGTTTAGATTTCATCAAGTTGGAGTTTAGGGTACCTCAAATAGGGGTTTGATATACCTCAAGTAGGGATTAAGGTCCCAAGACTGCCACGGTATGTTTTACTACTACATTTGCAAATTGTTAATCATGTGTATTTTTTTTTGTCTTTTAAGAATTTAGTTATTTGGTATTTTAAGTTTGTTAGATCAATTGGTAGAGCACTATGCAATTGCTTAGAAGATGTAGGTTCGACTCCTACATAAGTTATTATCGGTCACTAGTTTAATTAATTATATCTCTAGTAATAAATCATTTCTACCGAGTGCACACGAATGAGTTCAAAGACGCTGAAAAAACTTGTGTTAGTATGTGGGGCCAATCTACAATCTTTATAGGTAGTCATTGGTTGTTCAATGGGGTCGGGGTGTTAAAGTGGTTTCAAAGCAACCCATCATGTGGCTGATAGTGTGCTCCGTGCACCTAGCGAGGTCTTGAACTAAGGTGCAATGAGGACGCTTCATTCTTAAGTGGGGTGAGTGTGATACCCTGGGTTGAGATTTAAAACAAATTGATACACTACTCATATTAACAAGGTACATCTTCTTTTCAAGGGAGCCCACATACTAAGAACTCCATAATTAAGCATACTTATTGGGGACCAATCTTAGAATAAGTCACCTCATAAGAAGTTTTCCTAGGTAAGCACGAGTGAGGTCAAAGTGCATTGAAAAGACTTGTGTTGGTTTGTGGGGCAGTCTACAGTTTCCATGGGTAGTCACCAGCGATCCGATGGGTCAGGGTGTTACAAAACCCTACCTGGAGAAGTTAACATATCTTAATTCCTACTTCATATACGCTGAATCACTACCTGAAGTACTTTATTGATTCCTAAAACCCTTAAATACCACTTGTTCTACTCTAAGCCAAACTTTTCATGGTGTAAAACCCTACTTAATACGCTGTAAAACGCTCCTTGATACGTTGTAAAATCCCAACTTAAGGTATTTAAAATACATATTTGATGCATCCTAAATGCCTACTCGAGGTATACTAAAGCCCTATTGAATAAGCGTGCAGTTACACATTAGTTATCAATTTGTAAACTTTAAAGGGCAACGAAGTTTAAGTTTGGATAAATAAATCATGATCCATTTAGGAAAGTTTGGATAAATAAATCATGATCCATTTAGGAACCGTGGCCTGACTGATCCAATAGTTTTGGCCTTTTGGGTCCAAATCCAAAACTTTCAACCCTAAGGATATGAGTCCAAGTATTAGTCCATTAAAAAATAAATCTAATTGGACATGAATCAGACTCGACCTATGAGTCCATGAACATCCCTACTTACCATCGAAAATTTGAAATAAGTAAAATTATGCACCAAATAAGATCAAAATCAACTTTATTCCAAATATAAGCGTCTAATTCCCAAACCTGAGTAACGAGATTGTTCGAACTTACTAACTGCGAATTAGATTGTTTTTTTAAAAAAGCCAAAGAAGTTGTTCACACTTAGTAACTGCGAACAAGTAATGCTGATTTTTTTGACCTTGCTGCTACTTTCTTCTTCTCCATTTTCCCCAAAGTCAAAAAAACTCAAAGAGTTATTCACACTTACTAAGTGTGAATAACACGGTGACCCTGTTTGACCTGTTAGCACTTAGTAGTGGGAACAACTTGGTTGACTTTTTTTGACCAGTTTGCATCTGTTCGCAGTTACTAAGTGCGAACAGCACCGAATCTGTGCTCTGAGGTTTTAGGCACTTACTTTTGAAAAAAAGTTGAAATTGATCTTATATTATGTTTTTTTTTTTGATAAATTGTCTTATTCATTTCTAACTTTCCTCAACTTCCCTAACCCTTTTTAGTCTTTTTGCCTACTTAATAAACTGTTTTAACAAAATCTAAAATCTACGTCTAGCTAATTTTATGTTGAATTTAAAGTTAAATATGGATAATCAATCCTAAATAAACAATTACTTATGATTTAAATTTTTTCATGTTGAGTTTATAATACAATTTTGTGAAATTAAAAGAATTATAGATTTTAATTTTGATGAAAAAAAAAATTATACACAGAAATTAAAAAAAACCACATCTAAGTATCTATCTTGTTCCTACTCTCACTTTTCCTCTTGTTTACCTTATCACTATTATCCCCTTCTCCTTTTCTCTCTATTCACTCCCCATTTCTCCATTTCTCATTCTTCTTCAACAATGGCAGACCAACAACAAGAAGACCAGCCATTACCCAAGAAGAAGATAGCTTATCTGGATTCTGATTCCGACTCGGACTCAGACTCGGACTCCGAATCCGAATCCGAATCCGGACCCTCCAAACCCACAAGTAATGAATTCAACTACAAACGACCCAGCGACTACCTCGCCCCAAAACCCGACTTGGAAGAATCACCCGAACAAAGAAACATTCGGCTATTTCAAGAAGCATTGAAGTCCCGTAGATACACTCGACTTACTGAAGAAGATGAGATTCTGGCTCGGACTACTGAATTGGAAAGATTGTATAATTTCCCGAAAGATAATGAGAATTGGAGGGAAGAAGACCTTAAAGAGTTATGGGCGGATGCTCCGACCCGTATGCTTAAACCTGGGTGGGACCCAGCATTGGTTGATGAAGAAGATTGGAAGATTGTTAGAGATGAAGTTAAAGCTGGTCGTGACCCTCCAATTGCACCATTTTATTTGCCTTACAGGAAACCTTATCCGGCTATTCCTAGTAATCATTACGATATTAGTAATCCTCGGGATGTTATTGAGGAATTGGATCGTACTGAGGAGTTTTTGCAATGGGTTAGCTATGTTTTCCCTGATGGCGGCTCGTAAGTTTCATTGCTTATTTGGATTGTTTTTGATTAGCTGTATTTTCCATTGCACTTGAAGTCTAGGAATTATTATAGAGTGTTTGGTTTGGCTGAAAACATATTGTTGGGAACTTATATGATAATTATGACATTTTTTTTTATTAGAATAGGAATGCTGGTGTATTTTAGTTGACATGATTGGTTTTGGTTTTGGTTTTGGTTTATGTAAACTGTGCATAAGGGTTTGTGAAGCATAAAGGTTAGTGTTTGCTTGTGTTTTGTGTGGTTGTTGAATAGTTCATGCAATGCTTGATATCATCTTGTAGGAGTTCTTTTGTATTGTTTGATTGATTTAGCATATGAAAGGTATAACACATAAAATCATGGAGTTTAGAACTTGGTTAGGTTTAACATGTAAAAGCCATCCCTTTTGACGGGGTTAGCAGCACAAATTGTTTACTCGCTTGGAACGATTTAGATATTGATCATCATATTGGGTTGTCTTTTTCTTTGCTAAGCCCATTGCTCAGCATATTGCTTCGTTGTAGTCAGAGTCTGGTCTTGGCTATTTGACTGTAAAGAAAATTTGTTATTTGCTATTTTTGTGGTGGCTTAGCCATTAACTTCTTCCGTTATTGATATCCATGATAATTTTAATGCACATGACTTCAAGGTTGAACTATTTTCTGTGGAAGGTCCCCTTTTCCCCAGTTTTGTTTCAAATTAGAGCTTGTATCGTACTTGCTACTGGATTTATGTATTCTTCAATTTGTAAAGGTATGAAGGCACTGTATGGGATGACATGGCTCATGGCAAAGGTGTTTATGTTGCGCAACAAGGTTTAGTCAGGTCTGCTAATATTGCCTTTCTTTTTTTTTTTTTTTTGCTATCAAGGGTTAGCAACCTATTTGCTTTAAAGTTAAGGTTGCATACATCTGATCTTCCCGATTCCCATCCAAATGGGAGATGCGTAATGGTATTGGGGAAATGGATTGTTGGTGTTGTGATTTTCTTAACATTTGGGTCCACATTGATGTTGATTTTAGCTAAATTTAGTAAATACTAAGTTGAAATGAATTTCTTACTGTAGGTATGAGGGAGAATGGCTTCAGAACAATCAGGAGGGGCATGGAGTTGTTGAAGTTGAGATACCTGATATTGAACCTGTTCCGGGATCCAAGTATGTCTATTGACAAGAAAGTACATTTGAATGATTAGTTGTCATGGAAACACTTTTGAATCTTCCAAACTGAATTACTGGATGTTCTTGTCAGACTTGAAGCTCAAATGCGTGCTGAAGGGAAAATTTTTAGGAGAGATTTCATGACCCCTGAAGATAGGGAATGGCTGGAAATGGATATTGAAGATAGTGTGCGGCTGGCGAATGGGAACTATGAAATCCCTTTCTATGAACAAGAGGAGTGGATAAGACAGTATGGAAAAAAGCCGTAAGTTATTGCTCTTAACTTTCACTTTGTTGGTTTTCGCCAGTTAATTTTTACTTTTTTTGTAAAATTATTTTATGCTTTTGTTCGCCATACACAATTTGTGTGCATTTTGTTGCATTTTTGAACATATTATATGAGTACGTGATAAATGCTTGATCCCCTTACCAGCAATGAGCGTTTGCACCAATGCATATGTTTCTATCAGCATCATGTGCTGGAGAGTTGAGAGTTTGTTTGAAGAAATTTAATAGATTCTCATATGTTGTTGAAATTGATAATAGAGCTTAAGGCAAGCTTGACCAAATTAAAATGTAGTCTTACATCCTGTTTTCATTTTATGTATTTATTCCTTTAAAAGTGAAATCTTGAATCTTTCTTACTTCTTTGCTGATGCTATATCTCCTCAAGTTCTTTTCTCTAATGCTAGTGCCATTTTTGTCTTGTATTCATTTTATGTTTACTGTACAGTGAAAAAGGCCGGTACCGTTATGCTGGTCAGTGGAAGCATGGCAGAATGCATGGTTGTGGTGTGTACGAAGTGAATGAAAGGCCTATTTTTGTAAGTACTTGAAAATATTTTCACGTCTTTATTTCATTTGTGCATGTTTATTTTCGGATTTTCTTGATTCTTCCACGGAATTTCTTCTCCAAAGCATCCCAAAAGATGGGGTTGGCTATTGCTCGTAATGTTTTGGGCACCTTTGTATACGTTCTACCTAACACAACCCTCACCCATCTAAGACTGGGAATAATGATGAGTGAAAATAGAACACTGAACGGCTCTTTTATATACATTTTCATGTACGTTATGTCATTATGATTGCTATACAATTTGCATGGGCAGCATTGGTAACATTATTAACTACATGAGAGTCGATACGAGGAAATATTTTGCTCGAGTGATATAAAAGCTTGTTGCTTTTTTCAATTTTCCGGTCAAACTGTGCTTACAGTCATACTTGGTGTTTGTTATTTTTGGGTTTGAAGGGTCGATTCTACTTTGGTGAGCACGTGGAAGATTCTGCTGGTTGCGAAGAAGAAATTGCTGCGGTATGGCTCACTTTTATCAACTGTTAGACGTCCGGTTGGAGGCTCTTTGATAAAAATATTGTACATTTGTACCCTTACCTGAGGACTATTCAGATGCATGCAGGTATAGCTGAAGTTGCAGCAGCCAAAGCTCGAATGTTTGTCAATAAGCCAGATGGAAGTAAGTCCTCTTTTCTTTTCTCAGGATACCGTACTAATAAACACAAGCATGAGAAAAAATAGACCCGAGGGGGAGGGGGAGGAGTTTGTTTTCTGTCACCACTTTTTATCTTAATTATTGAATGTGTTCATGTTCGCTATAATGCTCAAGGAATCTAGTCTTGGCATTGTCACAGTTTATATATCGGGTGCGATAAGCTCAAAAGGTTTATTATGAGGTACTCATGACTCATAATGCCATAACGCTGATGCACTCAGAGGCGGAGCAAAAATTGACAAATTCTTTGAAAGTCCTATGAAATTTTAAAAATTATCATATTTTTCTAACAACTTTGTTCTTAAACCCTTAACATATACGATGTAATTTAATATTGAGGATCCCACTTTTTTGGTCTCCTATGCGGTCGAACATGTTGAACATGCTCAGAACCTCCTCTGGATGCACTAAGCTTCAGCTAGTAAAAATGACAAATTAATGGCAAAGATTGTAAATTACTCAAGCTATATTTATCTACAACGCAAATTTATTGTGACATTGATGATTTAAGTGGTAATGGTTGGTCTTGGAATTTGGGTGCAGTGGTTAGGGAGGAGAGGGGTCCATATGGTGATCCTCAGCATCCCTATTTTTATGAGGCAGATGAAGTGTGGCAAGCTCCAGGTTTCATTAACCAGTTTTACGATGTATAAGACTTACCTTTTCTTGTGCATGAACAATGAATTATCTATTCTCTCTTCTGATATAATAGAGCATGAAAAGTAATGTATATATGATGCAGGTTCCTGAATACTGGAAAACATATGTGGATGAAGTGGATCAAGAAAGGGAAATGTGGTTAAATTCATTTTACAAAGCACCATTAAGACTCCCAATGCCCGCAGAGCTTGAATACTGGTGGGAAAAGGGTATGTGTTTGCCACTTTGTCCTACATATTTTCTATATATAATCATTTTTCTCAAGGAAATTACAATTAGTACCATACACCTGGGTGCATGTATAACCAGATAGCTTCTTGATTTGTTTAAAATTGGTGCCTTCCCTAGTTCACATTTCTGTAGTGCTTCTATTAATTCTATGTCTGGCTCTGGAGTAAAGGTGTTTTTTTAGGAAATTAGGGGAGGATAAGGGGGTGGCCGGTGGTGTGAAGGTGGTTGGGTGGCTAGGTTGAGGTGTTGGAAGGGGAGTGGGTTAGGAAATTAGGTTTTTTTTCTTTTTTAAAATCTTGGTACCTGTTATTATAGGTTTATTATTTTTAGGGTATGTTGGGAGCAAATTGATAGAAAAGGTTGGAATATTAAAAAGTAGGAAAAACTGATATTAATAATCCAACCTTTTACCCATTCGCTATGAATATTCCCAACTTTGAATTATTTTTTAACAATCCAACCTTTAGCCTTAATTTGGTGTCAGCATTCTAATAGGGTATGTTGATGGCAAACTAAGGGCAAATGTTAAATTATTATAAAATAAAAGGTTATGCTGATAGCAACCAAAGGGCAAAGGTTGGATTATTAAAAAATAATCCAAAGGTGGGATTATTCACGGTCGATGGGTGAAAGATTAGATTATTAATATCAATTTTTCCTAAAAAGTAATGCAAAAATGGGATTATTCACAGCGGATGAGTGAAAGATGAGATTGTTAATATCAATTTTCCTTTTTTATATTATATTGATATTGATCTCTGGCTTGTAATTGGTTTGACTTGGTTCTAATTCACCGCTCTGATCAAAGCCCGTAATGTGTTTTTGTTTACCTATTGCCAACAGCTTCTTATTTCCAGAATAAACAAATAGTAAACAAGTATAAATGTACAACATTAATATTTCAATGAAAAATTCCGCTCTGGAACTTTGCTGATAGTTTGTGTTGACATGTTGTATACTTTTATTATCGACCGTTCCCTTCATTGTGAATGTTGTGGTGACTGCAGTTCTTTATGGATGCCTTACAGTGTTGGATGTCGTTATCTGCTTAGTAGTAGCATAGTCTCTATTTTTGTGACTTATTTGTTTGTCAAAGAAGTTGCCTGCAAGCTCTTACGGCCCGTTTGGTTAACAATACTAATTAGTGGTAATGGAAATGATTTGTAGTTTAAATTTTCATGATATGTATCATGTCATTCCCATGATAATGAAAGTTTGATCATAAAAATTTGTTCACAATTTTCCATTACCACGACCATTACATTTGTCAAGATTTATGTCTACCAAAATTACACTAACTTTCTATTACCACTCCCACCATTTAGTATAGATTACGAAACGGGCCGTTATGATTTTGCAGCTTTTCGCTAACTCTATTTTATTGCGGCTATTTAAATTGCTATTTGAACAGATGCACCTCCGGAATTTGTTCTTCTGAACAAGGAGCCAGAACCTGACCCTAATGATCCCACTAAGCTCATTTATACTGAGGATCCTCTCATACTCCATACTCCAAGTGGGCGAATAATCGATTATGTTGAGGATGAAGAACATGGTGTCCGCTTGTTTTGGCGGTCCAAGGGTGATACCGATCCGTCAAAGGTCGAGTTTTTGCCGCTTGGGTTTGACGAATTCTATGGACGGAAAAAAGCGGATGAGCAGCAAGAAGGCTTTTTGAAGCGTTTAGTATGTTCAATCGAGAATTCCTGTAAACCTTGGTTTGAAAAACTAGAAAAGTGGACTGAAGAACAGAAGACAGCCAGTGACATACGAAAGAAGCTCTTAGAACATGAACTTGAATTGGTCGAGGCTGAGCTGAGTTTGGAAGAAGCCCTTGAGGACATGGAGGAATCATTGAAACAACAAGAAGAGGCCGCGAATAATATTGACATGGATGTTGATGATGAGGCGGTGTCTGTTTCTCCGTCATTACCTGTTGAACAGGTGGAAGAAGTATCACCCGAGGAGATCAAAGATGAGGGTAGAAAGGCCGAGGAGATCAAAGATGAGGGTGGAAAGGCCGAGGAAGAGGATGATGATGACGATGATGATGATGATGATGATGATGATTTAGCTTCATCGAGTTTCGGGTCTGTTTCAGATCCAAAGGACAAGAAAAATGAACCTGGGAGATCTGCGTTTTCAACACTCTCATTTGCTTCGTCTGGTTTGCTTTCAGCGGTGAGTTAATGTTTTTAAACTTTTTAATCTTCATTGTTGGAATTTTCACGGATAAAGGTTGGTGAGGCGGTGAGCAGTAGGTTTGGAATTTTATAATGTTTCCGATCCTTATCGAGCCCTTTTATAGCCGTTTTCATTTTAATTATAGTAGAGCCCGTTTTAGGCCCGGTCCTTACAAAGCCATTCTAAAAACGGCCCAGATAAGGACTCAAATTGGGGGCTAGGTCTATTGAACACCCCTTAGCGACAACTAGTTTAGTTAAATCTAATCACATCCCACAATCATGAACCAAAAATCAATTATCGAAGAGGAAGAATATGGACAATACTAGAACTGATGTATTGGTTCACGTAGCCGATCTCAATCGTTTGGGTTTAAGAATTTGGATTGGTTAGAATTTATCAGTAATGCTATTCCAACACAAATAACCCTTTAATAGTTTACCATCATGTACTAATGATGGAAAACACAAGCGGAGTGATAATTGCCGTATGATTTGCATATATCGAGTGTATTAGCGTACTCATATGCTCTCGACTTGTAAGTTGCAATGCATTGTTTATGACTTGTTTGGCAGTTTAGTTTTAGTATCATTCTGCAAAAAGGATCGATCTCGTTCATAACTTTCTTTTGTATTTTGTATTTTGTATTTTTTATTTCGTTAGGAAATCAATCCGCGTAGCAATCTTTTTACTTTCTTTTTGGGGGATGTAGGTGTCTTGCCAGTCATATGACCCGATTATACTTCCTAGAGTATGAAGCTGAAGTTTCTTATCCTTTTCTACAGGTTCCATCAATCCTTGAGAAATCTTTTTCGGCTTGGAAGAAGGAAAGATCTCCACCGAGAGTTCCACATGAATCATGTAGCCGTACCAGAAGTAATGCAAAATCTTCTTATATGATTACTTTTCACCAGTCATTCCCCGAAAAGGCGAGCTTGAGAGTGAAAGCTGAGTACGTTAAGAAGATTCGAGTGAAACAAGGTAGAAAATCTTTTGTCGCTTCCCAAACACTCCCTTCTCAGTTAAAATACTCTAAAAACAATCACCAAGGACGAAGATCATGGATCAAGTGGTCGTGTGCACCGCCAGAAAGAATCTCAGATTCGATATTATCGTTGCACATACCACTCGAATCCTTGGACTCGCGCATAAGATCGTGCAACATAGATCAAAGCATCGCCACCATTTTGTAGTAAATTTGACGGCAAACTTTTGTCATCTGTAATGAGTTGAATTACCGATTATTTTTGGCTCTGGCCTCGGAAAAAATTTCAGACTCGAGAATTTACGCATTTTTGTTTATTGTAGCGCATTTCGTGTATCAAAAAGAAAAGATGAAAGATTTGTTAGATGAGTGCAATTTAAAGTCTTTGTTTTAAAGGCATAGTTTTGTAAGATTGTTTATGCTATTGTATTTGTATCTCACTGATGTTGCATTCAGAATATTTGTGCTGTGTTTGGTCGTCTCCGTGGGATAGTGAAATATCTGCACATTGTTCATGGACAATTTTCAACCCCAACTTCCATCTTTTCCCTTTTAACTCCTCTGTTCGCTTGAGTTTGCTACTTTGCGTGTCTGCACTTTGCACACAACCCCAAGAAAAAGGCAGAAAGCGAGTATTTTAGTAAGATATGTAGGTGGGGTTATGTCATTTAGTGAGGATATGAAGGTGAGGTCATGTCTTTTAGCGGAGTAATTATAGACTTTAAATTGCAGGCTCTCATTATTTGGGGTTTAATTTGATTTAGCGTATTTCTCCTGCTCTTTCCCTCAAGAGAGTAGGAGTATGTGTATGATATGTCCGTTACTTCTCCCCTTGAACACTTACTTCGTGGGGGACATTGGGCTGATGACCAAAATCAAGTCCAGATAAATAAAATAAATTAGATTGTAGTGAGATATTGTAGGTGGAAAATCATGTACATAAAAGGTAACATAACAAATTGCCAAATCATGTGTGACGAAGTAAATAGTTTATGTAGCAAAATTGAGGGCTGGCTGGAGTATTTTTTTTTTTCTACATAATTAACATAAATTTTCTTTGATTTAAGTATAAGCCTCTCCTATTAATTTCGATACGTGATGTGTTATATATTTATTCACATAAATAATTTATTTATCTACATAAATCATTATTATTTTACCTTGTGTATTTGCTCATCAAAGTTAGGATTTGAGTTGGGAGAAGGATAGAAAACGGTAGATCATATCTTAAAAAAGATTGCAGTCGATAAAACTCTTGGTTTGAGAGAACCTACAAACGCAAACAAATGCCCAAAATAAAAACAAGACAAATGTAACTATTTAAATAAAAAGTGTTTTCGTAAATACTTAATAGAAGTATGATCTATAATACGTTTACAATAGAGGACGTCCTATTTTTTCGATTTAATTTTTTATTTATGAAGCATTCCATCAAATAATATGCAAATTCATTTAACCGATTCCAAATTTTTTCGTTTAAAACTCTGACATTATTAAAATAATGATTCTACATGACGTCTATTAACTCAAATTAAAAAAAAATCTCCATTAATTTGAAATCAAATAATTAATTTTATATGAAGTAATGAAGTAACAATTCATTTTTATTTTAGAAATGGTACCATTAAATGAATGCTCATAGAATTATACTTCCTCCTATTCAAAATTATTGTCTTCTTTGGGTTGGACACGGATTTTAAGAAAATGGTAGTCGGAGTATTTTAAGTGATTATAATAATTATAAAGGTAGTAGTTGGAGTATTTAAGTGATTATAATAATTAAAAAGGTGGTAGGTGAGGTATTTTAAATAATATAAGTTGGGGGTATTTAGGTAAAACATCTTTGCCAAAAATAGAAAATGGACAATTAAGATAACTTAACTAAATAAGAAAAGTGGACAATAATTTTGTATAGAAGGGAGTAATTTCCAATTGTCGAAAATAGAAATAATGTTTTATTACAAAAGATACCATAAAATTCGTTTCATAAAAAAAAATAATCGCCGTTGCCGGGGATCGAACCCGGGTCACCCGCGTGACAGGCGGGAATACTTACCACTATACTACAACGACTTATTGATCACTTTGTTAGTTACTAAATTATTGCCAAATTTCACCTTACCTTTGACGGAAGAACAATCCATTAAAAATAGAATGAAAGAAAATCGAAACAAAATTAGTTGTGTCAATGTCATTGCTTAAATCCTTCCATTTTAATGGAAAATCTACTCTTTATACTCTCCAGGTAAAACTATTTGTCAATACGCAATCTAAACTTTCTTAATTCAACATTTTATAATGTTATTTGTTTGAATTTCAGTTATTTACTATTGTGTATTTTCGAATGTAGAATCTAGGTAAAAATATTGCTGGAAGACACAATTTAGCAAGATTAGTCTGCTCTGCACTTTTCCATTCATTTGTTGAACATCGTTCTGGGTTTGATCAAAATGGAAGCACTTTTCGTTGTAATGACCGAACTTATTTGTGGCTTTTAAAAGGATGGATTAATTTGGGTTCCTGGTCATTACTTGATTGCAGAAAACTTCATGGGTTGATGTTTAAAGCAGGTATTATTCAAGATATTGAATTATATTATCGGCTGTTCGGATTTTATAAGTCCAATGGTTGTTTCTGGGATGCACATAAACTGTTTGATGAAATGCTTGAAAGGGATATTAGTTTGGTATTGCTTTTGCGTATGTTGAGTGAGAATGTCTATCAGGATGAGTTTACTTTTGCAAATTTGTTTAGGGAATCTGGTGGGGAAAAGACTGATTTTTGGTGTACTGATCAGTTACATGCTAAAGTCATTGTTAATGGGTTCGATCGTAGTCGTTTTGTTTGTAATCCTTTGATCGATTTGTACTCGAAGGGTGGAATGAGAAAATATGCTAAATGTATTTTTAAGAACATAGGTGAGAGGGATAACGTGAGTTGGGTTGCTATGCTTTTTAGATTATCTCAGAATGGATTCCGAGAACAAGCTATTCGCCTATTCTGTGACGAGATCCATGCTCTATCTAGTGTTTCGAATTCCTACGGTAAGACTGAGCCATTTAAGTTCGGAGAGGAACTTCATGGTTTTCTTTATAAGTGGGGTTTTGCTTTTGATGATTTTGTGTGCAAGACGCTTGTGAACTTTTATTCTCGTTGGGGACAATTTATTTCCGCTGTAAAAGTTTTTGAGACGATGATGCATAGGGATGAAGTTATCTATAACTCGCTTATTACAGGGCTTGTTCAGATTGGCCGTAGTTTTAATGCCCTTTGTTTGCTACAGATGATGCAGTATGATCTGTTAGAACCCGACTGCGTTACAGTGGCAAGTCTTATCAGTGGATGTTCTGCGATTGGAGCTATTGAGAAGGGACATCAACTTCACGCACACGCACTCAAGGCGGGATTCTTCTCCGACATGCTTATTCAAGAGTCTTTGCTAGACCTTTATGTCAAACGCTCTGATCTTGAAACTTCATACAAGTATTTCCTTACTACCCAAATAGAGAATTTGGTCCTATGGAACGTAATGTTTTTACGAATACAGATGAAGGGTTTGGAACCTAATCAGTACGCAATTCCGGTCACAAGAACTTCGGAAGGAGCTCTAAACTTGGGAAAACAGTTTCATACCCAAGTCATTACTACAGGATTTCAGTTCAATGAGTATGTTAGTTGTGTTCTTATAGATATGTATGCGAAGCACGGGAACCTAAATGCTGCAGAAAAGATTTTCTTGGGGGTCAGTGAAAATAGCGTTGCCTATACGGCTATGATAACTGGATATAGGCAGCTCGAGATGTATGGTTATGCTTTGAAGCTTTTCAAAGTAATGTTAGGCCGTGGTATACAAGCTGATAATATTGGATTGTCGAGTGTAATCAGTTCGTGTGCAGGAATTCGAGCATATTACCAAGGTCGACAAATTCATGCCCAATTCTATGTTCTTGGTTACTGTGGTGATGATGCTATTCAGAATGCTCTTGTAGGTCTTTATGCTAGATGTGGAAGACCCCAAGACGCCTATCGTGCATATGATAGACTCGAGGGGAAAAATAACAATGCATTGGTTACAGGTTTTGCAAAGGTTCGAGAGGAGATGGGTCCATTTGGTGATCCTTGTCTATATCAGGACGACTATCTGTGTCAGGCTCCCGCATAAATACTGGTGGCAAACGACTATTTACTACGCAGGTACCCATAAGCACGTGTATATATGGCGTGCAATATTCGACAAAAGATACACCTAATTGCGAGTTGCGAGCTGCGACCATTGTGTTAACGACTATATATTTGGGTTGCTGATGAACATTGCCCGGATTTCAATCATTAGCTCAACATTTTTTATACACGTTTGCTTGGTTTTTTGTAGTTTTAAGATTTTGTAGATTGCTTATAGCATTTTGTTTGAAGAACTTCATTTAAAGAAGCACCAACAAGAAGCACTAACGAGAATCAATCGAAATAACCTTTTGTTGGTCTTGTAACTAACATAGGTAAGTTTAATACATCTAACCTACAAATTCTATCTTAGGTGGGACTTGGGAGCCACATTATGACTTAGTTAAGGATAATAAAATTAGTACAATCTTATTATTAACAAAAAAAATTATTTCAACAAACACAATTTTTTTAAAAAGTTATGAGAAATCCATCTGGCGACTCTAAGTTTTTGGCTTTTCCACATAGTAGAGAAACGTTTTTTCAATTTGCGTGATGACTCTAAGTTTTTAACTTTTCCACTTGATAGGCAAAAATTAAGGTTTTTGTTAAATTTACGTTATTATTAACCTTTCAGAAGACTTTTTTAAGTAAAAATAAACTTCATGATCACCGAAATTAGAATTTAATTAAACAAAAAACATAATTTTTTGTCTACTGAACGAAACAATTGAAAGTTCTAAGTCACCATGTGGAATTAAAAAAAATTTGTATACCACGTGAAAAAATCAAAACAAAATTAAGTCCTAAAAAGTTATATCGCCGTTGCCGGGGATCGAACCCGGGTCACCCGCGTGACAGGCGGGAATACTTACCACTATACTACAACGACAATGTGATAAAAAGTCAAATAATTATTAGTTTAATCGTTAACTGTGATGGTAGGAAACAGTTTAGTTAGTTTGAAGTTATAGTAATTAGTAATAACACGCCATTGAAAGGCGAACAAAATCAATGGTGTCAATTTCCTTGCTTAATAATTCCTTCCATTTCCATGGAAAATCCACCATTAATGCTCTCCAGGTAAAACTTTTTATGATAAAGCTATTTAACTTGGTATTTTTTAATTTTTCAGTGGTTTATTCTTCTGTATTTTTGAATGTAGAATCTTCACAGAATTGTGAATAAAAGATTCAAATTAGCTAGTTTAAGCAGCGCTGCTATTCGCCATGCTTTTGTTGAACATCGCTCAGAACTTAATCAACATGAAAGCCCTTTTCGTCCCAATTATCAAACTTATTTGTGGCTTTTAGAAGGATGGATAAATTCCTGTTCTGGATCGTTACTTGATTGCAGAAAGCTTCATGGGTTGATTTTAAAATCGGGTTTTACTCAAGATATTGAATTATGTGACCGTCTGTTGGAATTTTATATCTTCAATAATCATTTCTGGGATGCACATAAACTGTTTGATGAAATGCTTGAGAGAGGGATTAATGTTCATGTTTCTACATGGAATAAGATTATGTACGGACTTTTGGATAGAAAAATGATTAGGGAATTGTTGGGATTGTTTTTGCGGATGTTGAGTGAAAATGTTGATCCGGATGAGTTTACATTTGCAAATTTGTTCAGGGGATGTGATAGGGAAAAGGCTGATTTTTGGTTTATTGAGCAGTTACATGCTAAGGTTATTGTGTATGGGTTTGATCGTAGTCATTTTGTTAGTAATCCTTTGATCAACTTGTACTCGAAGAATGGAATGACCAAGTATGCTAAATGTGTTTTTGAAAATTTAGGTGAGAGAAATAATGTGACTTGGGTTGCTATGATTTCTGGGTTATCTCAAAATGGATTAGAAAATCAAGCGATTCGACTATTCTGTGATGAAATGCATGCACATGGTATACTTCCTACGCCATATGCTTTATCTAGTGTTTTGAGTTCCTGTAGTAAGATCGAGGCATTTGAGGTTGGGCAGGAGCTTCATGGCCTTATTTATAAGTGGGGTTTTGCTACTGAAACTTTTGTGTGCAATGCGCTTGTAACCTTTTATTCTCGTTGGGGAGACTTTGTTTCTGCTAAAAAGGTTTTTGAGAAGTTGAAGTACAAAGATGGAGTATCGTTTAATTCGCTAATTTCAGGGCTTGCTCAGAAGGGATTTAGTGTTGACGCTCTTTGTTTGCTGCAGAAAATGCAGCGTGATTTGTTAAAACCTGACTGTGTTACCGTGGCAAGTCTTGTTAGTGCATGTGCTTCGCTTGGCGATCTTGAGAAGGGCACTCAACTTCATTCATATGCACTCAAGGCGGGATTCTGTTCCGATATGCTCATTGAAGGGTCTTTGCTAGATCTTTATGTCAAATGTTCTGATATTGGAACTGCACACAAGTATTTCCTTACTACCCAAAGGGAAAATGTGGTTCTGTGGAACGTAATGCTTGTAGCGTATGGGCAGATTGGCAATCTAACTGAAGCGTATCATATGTTTTCACGAATGCAGATGAAGGGATTGGAACCTAATCAGTATACATATCCGAGCATGATTAGAACATGTACCTATGAAGGAGCTTTAGATTTGGGAGAACAGATTCATACCCAAGTCATTAAAACAGGATTTCAGTTCAACGAGTATGTTAGCAGCGTCCTTATAGATATGTATGCTAAGCACGGGTACCTGGATGCTGCTGAAAAGATTTTCACGAGGCTCAATGAAAACGATGTTGTTACCTGGACAGCTATGATTTCTGGGTATAGGCAGCACGAGATGTATGGTCGTGCTCTGAGGCTCTTTGAAGAGATGTTACGCCGTGGTGTCCAAGCAGATAATATAGGATTGTCTAGTGCAATCAGTGCATGTGCAGGAATTCAATCACTATACCATGGTCGGCAAATTCATGCTCAATCGTATGTTCTTGGTTACTCTAATGATCTTTCGATTAATAATGCGCTTGTAAGCCTTTACGCTAGATGTGGAAGACTTCAAGAAGCATATCGTGCATTTGAGAAAATTGATGTGAAAGATAACACATCATGGAATGCACTGATTACGGGTTTTGCACAAAGTGGGCATTCCGAAAATGCATTGAGAGTATACCATTTGATGAATGAAGCTGGTATAGAAGCTAATCTGATTTCCTACAGTTCCTCAATCAGTGCTGCTGCTAATACGGCAAATGTAAAACAAGGAAAGCAGATACAAGCAAAGCTATTTAAAACTGGTTACCATATGGAAACCGAGGCCTCAAATGCCTTAATCACACTGTATGCAAAATGCGGGTGTATCGATGATGCTAGGAGAGTGTTTTCGGAAATGATCGAAAGAAATGACGTTACATGGAATGCGATGATAACAGCTTATTCTCAGCATGGTTGTGGGGACGAAGTCCTGGAGATCTTCGATGAGATGAAACGGGTTGGTGTGGCACCGAATCTTGTCACATTTTTGGGAGTATTATCAGCATGTAGCCATGTGGGGTTAGTGGAAAGGGGGCTAATGTACTTTGAGTCCATGAGCCAAGAGTATGGTTTGGTTCCCAAACAAGAACATTATGTCTGTGTTGTTGATATTCTTGGGCGGGCGGGGCAACTTAGCCGTGCTAGGAAATTTACCGAAGATATGCCAATCAAACCGGATGCAAATATTTGGAGAACTCTTTTGAGGGCATGTGTTGTTCACAAGAACAAAGAAATCGGAGAGTTTGCTGCTCATCATCTGTTACAGTTGGCACCCGAGGACTCAGCAACCTACGTTCTCATGTCAAATATGTATGCAGTGACTAGAAATCGGGCCCTTATGGACGAATCTAGAAAAATGATGAAAGAAAGAGGAGTAAAGAAGGAGCCTGGCCGTAGCTGGATTGAAGTAAAGAACACTATTCATGCGTTTTATGCGGGTGATAATCTTCATCCTCTGAAAGATAACATATATGGCTTCTTGGAGGATCTGGATAAGCTTGCATCCGAAATTGGTTTTGTGCAAAATCAATACAGCATTCCGATTGATGCAGAAAAGAACAGAATTGTCAATGTTCATAGTGAAAGACTAGCTATTGCTTATGGGCTAATGAGCTTATCGAGATCAGTTCCTCTTCATGTAATGAAAAATCTTCGTGTATGTACTGATTGCCATAACTGGATCAAGTGTGTTTCTAGTATCTCAAACCGGACAATTATTGTGAGAGATGCATATCGGTTTCATCGTTTTGAGGGTGGTTCGTGCTCGTGTAATGACTATTGGTGAGTGAATTACTTGGAATATTTTTGGAGTTGTCGCTGTGGCTGGAGCCACGTCTTAGATGGGATGATCGTAAAGAACTCTACTCGAGCCCAATTTGTAACGAGGGACGAGGAAGAGAGTACATAGTTAAGCAGTGCTACTTCTCTTTCGACATACAAATGAGCTGATATTTTCCGCGTTTCAATTTGTGGGAAACTTACCGAAAGCTTTAAGTTTTATTCGTTTAGAAAGGTCAATGAATCCTTCAGAACCTACTTGAGGATTTGAGGATATATACATGTATGAATGAAGGTAGACATGAGAATATGGCAAATAATGATAATGGTAGATTCGGGTCATCGGGTTTGGTTTCGGATCAGATCTTTCAGGTCGGTTAAAAATTGGGTGTTGTGTCCATATTGGTTTTTATATATTTTAAATTCATTTTGAAGTCGGGTCAAGTTGAGCTCAGTTACAAGGTCGGGTAAATATCTGATCGTTGAGTCTGTTTTGAACATCTCTACTTGAATGCATCATAATTCATGATGATTTAGCTGCATAGAGGTATAAACTTGCACATATCCGGCTGTAGTTTTGGTAGATATATGATGTATATGAATTATGAACCCTCAAGATCAATCCTTATTGGGTTAGAATTAGAAATTTGATCAATCCTTTGTTAATAATCATGATTATTTGTGTATTTTAGTAGGTTTTCAGGCCTTTTTATTGATGAAATGACCTATCAAAAATTGGATCTCTCGATTCTATTATCAAATGGATTGAAACGCAGTCTTCGTATTCTATTACACGTGTTTGGCTAGGTTCAATATAGTCTATAAAAACGCATTTTAAGTCGTTATTAACCAATCTTTTTTTCTTGTTACTTGGAGCTCTTATAGTTGCCCTACAACCCTAAATCTTGAGATTCAAAAAATACACGTAAAAGGTTTTATGGGTCGAATTTAGGTCTCAAAAGTGTGGTTCCGAACCCGAACCTATAGGATCTAAATATAGATGGATCTAGACCTTAAAGTAGGGTTGGGTCGAATCTGGACCCTTAGGATCCAAGATCCATGTCCATCCCTCGTTGAGACTTGAGATGATACTAGTTCAATTAAAATAACATGGATATTTATACTCATCTCTTTTATTCATTCCAAGTCATTTATACTCATCTCTTTTATTCGTCATTCGGCGTTGGTGTATACTTTTTTCGATATAACTGTTTGCTTCTCAAATGTCGTCACCATTTTCATCTTCTTGCCATTTTTTAAATAAAATTATAAAAATGCCCCTCTTTCATAGTAACAAAGAATTACACCTTGCAAACAACACATTGAGGTAATTTCTAACAGAATCTTTCGTATACTGAAATTCTTTTTAAAAAATTCTGAAAAAGGATCTAGTGCACCGTGCACGTTTTGTGCAACTATACATCATATAATTTTTATTTTATTTTATTGTTTTTTATGTTAATTAATATTTTTAGTACTTCGTTTTTTAATTAATAGTTCATCACTATTTGTTTTAAATTATGATATTTATGTGAATCATCAACTAGTTAGTTATTTATTTTATTTTATTTTTAAATTTTAAGAAATACATTTTACATCATAGTTATATCTCATTTCACTCTAACTCGTTGTATAATTACACACAAATTTTCTTATTTGTATTATGTTTTGCATTGTACGCATAGATGATTGTAAAAATTTAGTTCATGGCAAATAAATCTCGATAAAGACAATACATTTAATATAATTATATTATATTTATAATTCTACTTGTTTATTATGAATAAAAGCGCAAATGGTTCGTACATGAAATATACAATACAAACTTATGAGTATTTTTAATATAAAAATGACATACTAAATTTATGCTAACAAAAACAAATTTTACATTAATTATATAAAGTATGACCACCATAATTAATAACACACTTTAAAATCAAATTTAACACAAATATATATGTAGAATTATTTTATAAAAGATTAAATAAAAATATATAATTTGTTTGTCATAAAAACTTTAAGTGACTTGCATAAAGATAGTCATAACCTCATTCATATTAGATTAATTATCGCATTTTAGTAACCGATAGTATAAGCAAAATCCTAATAAAAAGTATAATATCTTTTAACCATCTTAATTAAAATATTCAATACACTTATATAATACTTATTTAACAAATAAAATTGATAAGATTTTATGAAAAATTGAAACAAAGAAATAAAATATATGATTTTCTAATACATTAAATAATGTGACCTAAAAAATATAAAATTAATCAATATTAGCCATATTTATAAAGTAAAAAATTCAAAGATATAAATATCAGTCATAATAACAATGACGTCGTAATTGAGTTTTAGAGGAAAATTTTTATTAAGATTGTATCACGTAAATACATGAATATAAGTAATATTAAATAGTGATGATCTGACCATGTTTTGTTTAACCACGATGTGCCCCAAAATTGAAAATCTAAACTTCACACCTTCCGGCTGCCGTGCTTAGTCTATATAGATAGATACAGGCATACAGTTGAAAAAACGATCAGTGACTCTACGGCGGCGTCCGAGAAACGGCAATGGAGGAGAAGAGTACGACAGAAACTCCACGGAAAAGCTTGTCTTGTATGCCGTGCTTTGATGCTCTATGGTTTTGTTATTGTAATTTCTCTTCTCTTTCTTTTTTAATTATCATTAATTTCTTTGAATTTCCATTTTCTTTTTGCAATCGTGCTTCGTTTAATCGAAACTCTTAATTTCATGGATTCGTTTTCTTTCATCAAGTTTGTGCCGTCATCGTTATTATTTGATTGGAATTAGGATATATTTTGTGAAAGCTTAGTTAGTTGAAGGAGATTGATGTTATTTTTGGCATTTTAGGAAAATTTTGGGATCAAAATCGGTACAAGTTCTTCCATTTTAGTGCATAAAGAAAGAATTTGTTAATACTTTTGTTCAATTGAAGCTAAATAATCCTTTGATCATAAGTCTTAGTTTTCCATCAAGTTTGTGCTACAGATTGACTATTATTTGATTAAAATTAGGAAGCTTTTGGTGAAATTATAGTTATTTGAAGTATAATGAAGTTTATTTGGCTCATTAATTTTGAGCAAGTTTTATGATTTGAAATTGGTATATGTTCTTCCATTTTTAGTGCCTAAGGGAAGGAATCGTTAAATTGTTGTCTCTTTGCGACGTGAAGCTAATTTTTGCTTGTTTAAAAAAGAGTAAATTTTCTCAGTTTCTTGTACTAGTTATTTCTCTTGGTTTATAGTTCGATAGCTCCCACTTGTTCCCTTTTTGCATTCTCTAGAAAGTTGCTTGTTGATCGAATTTCGTAATTGTTTGGTTACGCTTCTTGTCGTATTTGATCTATATGAATGTCAATTCTAATTTTCTCTCAATATAGTTGAAACTAGATATTTGATTTAATTAGAGAATTTTTGCATTTTCTCCCTAAAAGTTAAGTACAAGTTATTTTCTCATCAGAAATGACAGACTATTTACTATGTTCATCACCAAACTTGCTAAAGAGATGAACTATAATCAATTTATCGTTTTTCATTGAAGGTTGGATAAAACGTTGGAATAAGTAGGCCAAAATTTAGGTTAAATTTTTGAAATATAAAGGATAAATTTTCATTTATTTTAGGATTTAAAAGATATTGTAACTTATCTTCATTCTTTTACTAGAATATATGTGAAATATTTCAGCAATGATAATTATTTGATCTATTTGCACATGATATTGGTTCATGTAGCCGACCCAATCTTTGGGGATCAAGGCTCTGGCATTGTTGTTGTTGCACATAATAGAAAAGTCCATTCTTGATATGCTTTGTATCCTTTTCCAATCCCACATTCTTATGGAAAAGTAAATTACTAGTTGTTCATGTTTCTATAGTAACTTCATACAAATTTATTTCTAATAATGTGATTTCTATTTCTGCTTTCATGTCGGCGTCGCTGACTTGCTGTTATTTGGAGCAAAGCATTATTCTTTTAATATGATATTATCCAAAAGTATTTTTAGCCTCACTGTGGAGTCCATGCCTGAGTTTGACATTCATCTCCCTCTCCCTTTTACAGAAATTTTTTGTTGCCCTATCTCGTTTATCTTGTGAGTTGTGATAGGATGGAAAGCCGTGGCCTGCCTCTTGACTGTTTTTAAAGAATTGTTCTGATGTGCATTTCCAATATGCGTGTCGATTTAGGATATGGGAGTATCGAATTCTAAGCATTTTGTGGTTGCTGTAATTGACGTCAAATCTACTATGTCACATCATTCTCTTTGTTGTCACTAAGAGAAAAAAGAAGAAACAAATTAAGGTTCCTAATATATTCAGATTTTTATGTTTCCGCCTTTGATTTACAGCTCCAGTTCATCAAATGCAGCAGTATTATCGACTTGGAGTCCTTGACAATTGTTCTGAGAAGTGGAGTAAACTTTTTGACTGCTTGAAATTGAAGACGAAGAGTTCTGCTGAAGTGCAGGTTTGTCTGTAAAACTCTTGCACAGAAACTTGATCCACTTACAGTCTTTGTTGTTACAATGCTGTACTTGTAATGCAATAGGCTCTTAGTTCTTGTGGTTGCTTCATCTTATAGCTTTCGTAACCATGCTAATTGTTTGCTTCATATAATGACATGAGCTTCCTTATCTTTCTTTTTTTTAGTTTGTTGGGGGGGACGGGGGGAGGAGGGTGGAGAAGAAAACGAGTTATTATAGTTGTCTATTGAGTTTAGCATTAATATGAACTTTAGGAAGTAACAGGTGATAGATGTAGATATAACTACTGTTGCTCACCTACAGTTTCGGACGTTCATTTGTTTCTATCATGTAGGCATTTCATTGTTATCAATATTAACCAAGATTGTCTGACTTTCTTCAAGCTTTGTTGATACATGTTTCAAGGGAATTGTGGATTTGTAGTTATTCTTTGCATGTCTCTTCAATGCACAAATTTCATCGCAATCTCAAGCTACAATTTGATTGAAAACTTGAAGCCTATTTTATTTATGAAAAGCCAAAACAAGTATTATGAGGGTGTATAAGGAACATTAACTGGAAATGCATCAGGAACTTCATGTGCTACACAAATTGGAATAGTTATTAGGCAATTACTCGCCTGGTTCCCAGTCATTATTGGGAAATTTAAATGATTTTGATAATCATAATGACACTCCTCCATCCTTTGAATTCGCCATTGTGGTTCCCAATGTGAGAGCTTTATGGCCACAATGTAACAAATTCAAAGGGAAAGAGGAGAAAGTAGAATAAAAGATTTGACTGATTTTGACAGCATCCCACTGACACCTAGTATCTCCTTGATAAAGAAGAAGTGCCAACTTAGTTTTCAGCTATGTTGTAATTGGTTCTTGAAGAAGCAAATTTCTGATAAATATTCTGTGCCAGTTTAGTATGTCTGATTACAGAGATATGCTCAACTTTGTACTGGTTCTTGTTTTTCTCCTTTAGGGAAACAACCTCTTTGATTATACGAGGGTAAAGTTGCATATAGTCAAGTCTTCACCCCCTAACCATGCCTAGATGGGAACCACTTAGTGGCAAATGTTGCAGTATATAGATATTCAAAACCTCTTTTCATTTTGCTGTTTTTGTTATGGTCTTTTGTAGCTCTTTTCTGCATTCCTACTATATCCCTTACTTATTGGTAATAATATACTATAACTTAATTGCCTGAAAAAGTAAAATAAAATAATTGTTTGCAAGTTTCGATGCCTTTTTGAACTTAGCATAGATATGTCTTTCACAAGAGTAAAGAGAGCCCAAAAAAGTTTCGAATAAAACTGAATCCTCATGGCGATTTGACGGATCAAATGATATTTGTAGATAGTTGACCATGTTCTTCATTCGAAGCTCAACAGAAGGTACAAATGCTAATATAAGAATTCCTTTCTTTAGCAGGATTAGTGTAGCATGTCTTCAAAAAGATCTAGCCAAGTAACTAGACCATGAATAGTACAGATTCCATTACCCCAAGGCGATTAAGTGGCTTCTTCCTAGCCGGGTTAGTGGTCGAATGTACACAACCTTTAGTCCTTACCCTTGTAATATTAAAGAGGTTGTTTCCGATTGACCCTTATAGCAAATATCATTGACATCTTCATATAAATATGTAGTACACATGATTTAGTGAGTCGTTTACTGTATACTAAAACAAAGAACTATAAATCATTGGGTGCATCAAGAATGGACTGTGAACAATAGAGCATGAATGTTTAGGCATATCCCCTCACCCTTCCTTTTTCTGTCCCAGTTTTTTGCATGTATGTTCTTCTGGTTTGACTACTTGGACAGAATCATCTCGTCATTAATTTACGACTGCCTTCTGAAGTATTTCCGGTGACTATAGGAAATATTGGAAGCGCGTGAAAAAGAAAAACACCACATTTGGTCTTTCAGGACACCGGAAGAAGCCGCTGCTAAATGGCATCAGTGGTACGGACACTTAGACGAACCAGAGTAACTTCGTGTGTCCATTTTGCATGCAGATCGCTACAAAGCTAGATTTTTCCGGTATCTGAAAAGAATGCCATTCTAAATTGGATTGTATTCTTTTATAATCCCATTCTTCAATTTTTTTTTTCTATAAAAAGTAAACATTCCAATTTTTTGGATGTACCATTAAAGTTTTGATAACTAACAGTTATTTTTGGAGGATTGTCAGAAGGTTGAGTGTTACTTGGAGCCGTCCCTGGCATTATATGGGCCCTAGGCAAATTGAAAGAAGTGGGCTCTCTCTATGAAAAGTCGATTCCGAACTTAAACATGTGTTTAGAAAAATAACAAAGATGGACCCTATATATTATAATTAGCATTCAAAATGTTGACGTATTATATAATACTTAAATGATAAAAGAACTACTCATAAATTGCAAATTTTTAAGTGTGTACTTCTATTCATGAGCATATTCTAATTTTAGGTCCTTTCTGACTTTGGGCCCTAGGCAAATGTCTACCTTGCCTATGGTCAGAAACGGCCCTGCTCGGACGGATGTGAATTTGATGAATGATAGAATACTCTTCTGATTTATTGCTGATGATTCGCTTTGGAGTTGTAACTATATGAAAACTCGAACTTCAATAAGAATAATAGAATTGCATATATGGCGAAAATCTTGTAATGTAGAATTTGATGAATCATATTAGGTCAAATTTGAAGATTCAATAGACAGAAATTTACTATAAAAAGAAATGTTACAACTAATCGGAACTAATCCAATCGATACGAGTATAAAAGTGATAAAAGAATGAGTATGCAAGGTGCTATATATCAATATGTTGATTTCAAATCTTGTAGAACATATTTGATACACTATAACTAAGATAATACTATACTAGTCTTGCTCTCTTGACCATACAAGATACAACTCTTTAATAACCAACTACCCTATTAAATCGATGGTTCAAAGGTTAAACCTCCGAGCATAATATCGAGAGATCAAGCGTTGGTACCGTTAAAACTAAAAACGACAAACAACAATGATAACTAAACCTATCAGATTCCAAAAAACGTAACGTATCATCCAAACAAAAACGAAGGGGAAACAAACAATCTTCCATCAGTTTCTCTATCCCCTTTTATGTTCTTCCGGTTGCTTGTTCTTCTCCTTCCTGAATGCAATGCGCTTTCTACATACATATATTTATGGTTTGTGACGACAACAACCATTTTGAGTCGCCCCATTCGATAGACATTTGCACGAAAAACGTATGAAATGCAATAAACACAACAGTTTATGCACAATCAGTACATCTGAAGCTTACTTTAAAGAGATGGAATTTGTGCAAATGTCGGTATTTGATGCTGATAAGATCATATGAGGGACGGAAGCCTCTTGAAGGATCGAATGATACTAGATGATGGTACCAACATAACCGAATCCAACGATGAAGAAGGTGATGCTTTGGAGGAAGAAGTAGATGTAATAGCTCCATTTGCCATACATGAAATCGTAGCATCCGATCAGGAACAGGAATACTCCAACTCCCAACTCCAAGAAGTTCATTCTGTCAAGTTTTTTTTCCAGGTTAACATCAGTTCAGTAAGAAATTTCTCAACTAAATTTGAAATTCTCCTTCTTGCCTTGCAATTTGAAGATGGTTTATTAAATTACGTGTACTTGTTATTTATGTGTGAAGTTACAAATGCTATTTCTTATTTGGTATCAAGAGTTAATTGGAAACAGCCTCTTTGTTATCATTAACAAGGGTCAGGTTGCGTATATCTGACCGAACCCTGCTTAGGTGGGACCTATACTGGTACGTTTCCAAGTGTCGGATACGTCCAAATATTCAATTTTACGACTAAAAATGAAGTGTCTAAATGTCATACCAGTGTCAGAGCATCAAGGATCAGACACAGGTACGAGAAATAAAATGAAGAGTCGAAGTAAGGTAGGGCGAGTAACATAGGGTGGGGGGGTACTATTTCCAAAAAAGCGCTAAAAATAACTATTGAAAGAATGAAATGGGAATTCTAGGTGTCAGAATCTTTGTATTCTCTTATGAAATCGGTAAAAGAGCCCAAGACGCGCATCCACTGAAGTCCTGTATAGACCGGCTCTAAGGGCTACCCCTTACTCTATTTCCTTAATAGAAAGAGCGCGCTGGAGAGAGAAATTCGGAGTGTGACGAGTAGAGGTGGAGGAGCCGAAGAACATAGGAGGGGGCTCGTTCTGAAGATAGTTATAAATGACATTGGGGTAATGGAATGTTGTGATGTCTTTCTAGCATTGGCTAGTAAGCTACATTTGGCAGGGAGTAGTTTGACTTTGACAGAGGGCGTAATTAAGAAACCGAGAAAAACTGGTTAAATATACCTGTCTACAATTTTGGATCGAGCTTTCTTCACTGCAGCTTTAACACTAACGGGTTTATCTTTAGCATTCACCTTGTTTTTCTGGGAATCACCGAGTTTCTCAGTCACAACCCATTCATTAGCTCTGCCTGCTTCGAGGAGGCCAATGAGTGTCGCTTTAGTCCGGTGTAAGGACATCACATTCTCGAACAAAATCCAATAGAATAGCAAGTGAATCGATCTGCAAACTTAAGCATGAAAATCAGAAAACCAACCAAAAAAGGACAAATCGATGATAAATTCTAAAAGGAAATGGATCGGGAAATGACCTTGGGGTTCCGACAGAGTTTAGAATGGTAATAATCGATGGGATGTAAACCGATCCCCAAATAGGAACTTCAACTTCAGGAATAAGTACTGTTAAAGGAAGCACAATACAGTAGAAGAAAAAGGTGACCATATGAGCTGTGATCTTTCTCACTAGGAAGAAACTGTAGATTGTATACAATTTTTTCCAAAAGTTTACATTCTGCAATCCGAAATTTTGTAAAAATTAGTTGAACCGATTTCTTCTGTATAATCGATGTATCAAAGATAAGGAAAAATTACTGTGAATTATACAACTTTTCGTTAATTTCCCTACAATAACACCAAATAAGCAAAATGTTGTATTATTCCTGGTAATTTTGTACTAACCTTGTTTCTAACAATCTCCATGACCATCTTCCTGAACAAATTGGCGGGGCCACAAGACCAACGATGTTGTTGAAAACGAAAAGCTTTGAAGGTACTTGGCAATTCACTTTTTACCTGTTGTATGAAGATTATACACTGTTACACATGAGCCATATTGATCTTCTATGATCATTCTCGATGGGGCCAACAAATTACACTTCTTTGGTTTCGGATTATAGTAAACTATATTAAGTTAATCATGTGTGCCTTTTTATCTATGGGAAACTGAACATGACGTTTGCTACAATTGTTATTACCAACAAGATTAAGGTTGATACAACCAAACCCTAAAAACCCGACTAGGTGGAAGCCGATGACGACACTAGGGCAATAGAATTTATTGTATAAGTTATATAGATCTTCAAGTGTTGTTCAAGCCTCGGATAAATGGTTGATATAACCGAACCCCAAAAACCCGACTAGGTGGGAGCCAGTGCCTGCACTAGGGTTATAGAATGTATTGTATAAGTTATATTGATCTCCAAGTGTTGTTCCAGCCTCGGATAAATGGTTGATACAACCGAACCCCAAAAACCCGACTAGGTGGGAGCTGGTAAAGGCGCTAGGGTAATAGAATGTATTGTATAAGTTATATTGATCTTCAAGTGTTGTTCAAGCCTCAGATAAATGGTTGATACAATCGAACCCAAAAACCTGACTAGGTGGGAGCCACTGACAGCACTACGGTTATGTATTATATAAGTTATATTGTTTTCAAGTGTTGTTCCAGCAGCGAATAAATGGATTATTTACCTGCAGGTCGCCAAGATAAACGAATTTCCAGCCACGAAGACTAGCTCTAACAGCAAGATCCATGTCTTCTACTGTTGTTCGATCCTTCCACCCTCCTGCCTCGTCAATGGCAGCTATTCTCCACACCCCAGCAGTCCCTACACGAAACAATGAAGATCGGGTATTGATTCTCTGCCTTTGTTCGATTACTTAAGAACGTTAATCTTAAAAATGCGCGTTAATCTAACAAAATCTCACATATCTTTCTCCTAATATTGCTATGGTCTAATTAATTCTTGTAGTAAGGGTAGGAGTAGAATTTATTTTCCTGCAAGAAATTATAGTTGGATTTGTGCTAGCCCAATAGCAGGCTGTGTGCCTATTATATCGTGTCGTGTCGTGCTTTTGTGTACCAAAATTGTTTATGAAATGAAAGGCCTAGTGTGTTGCATTATTTTCGAAAATTGGTGAATGTGGCCCGCCCCTTGTCGGGAGTGTGTTGCAGGGCCATCATCAAGTCGGGCCAATGTTGGCCTGACCTGAGTCCATGTCTAGTCAAGTGGGAAAAAAAATAGAAAAGATGTCTGAAAAATATTCAAATTTCAACACAATTTTATCTAAAAGTTCTCACGTTAGAAAATAAAATATAGCAAAATAAGTGAGATAAAGAAACCGTAAATAGTACGAATAGAAGCATGAGACTACCATTGAATCCAAAGAAGGCATGTGTAGAAGAGCCAACTTCTTGCTCAACTGTAAAATGGTAATCAAGAGACATTTCTTGCATTCTTGTCATCAAGCATTCATCTGCATTCACTGCATTTTTAACATACATTATTCAATAATGTTAGTAAACCTCCAATTATACAAATTCTCAAATAAAACGGTATAACGGTGAGATCATTTTTATTGGGCTGACTCAAATATACATTTATTGTCTTTAAGGGATCAATTATAACTTTAAAGTGGTCACTTTTAAAGTCTTAGAGTGATCACTTATAACGTTAAAGTGATCATTAACAATTTTAAAGTAATCAATTAGAAAAATGAACTAATTAAATACACACGTCTGACCATAAGACGGTCTTATACAAAAGTTGATGCTCCAATTATTGGTTAACAATGGCTCAAATAACTACACATATCTCCCTTTTGCTCTCTTAACCCCGCTTATGACTAACATTACAGCTAATTTTCTGAGAGACCGTCTCTTCGAAAGATGTCTTTCAGGCCCAGCCCATTAAAGCTTAGTTAAACTAAATGATGATAATGAGCTTACTAAATTAGAGATACTCTTTCAAAAAGACCGTCTCTCACAAGAGTTTGTGCTAACATTAAGAGTAAGTGGGGAATCACTCTCTTGATCATTAAGTTTGCTTTTGAAAATGAGATATTATAGATTAATTATTTTTATCATGACAAAGTACAAACTCTAAATAATAGAGAAAAATGAAGTACTAATTTAACAAGTCAAATCAAGTGAAGGTAGTCAAAGTACAAACTCTATAGAGTTTGATGATGTTTGCTATTATAGATCAATCAAAAACACTGCTTTTGGTATTATAAGACTAATAACATTAAAAGTGTTCGACAAATGACGTTTTGATTGGCTTTTAAGTTTTTATTCTTGGTTTTTTGATTGGTCAGACAAACCAAAAGAATTAGGTTTATAGTTCTAATGACAAAACCAAAAGCGACAATTAGTTTTTTTATGGCATATTGACCCACTTTTTTTTATTGATAAATAAACACCAACTAATCAAACCAGTGAATCATCCAACAACTCTAACCAATAACCATTTGTCAAACAGATCCTAAGTTTGTGTACGTCTAATCATTATGCAATAACATTTAATAATATTCTCATAATGAAATGCTATTATAATTAACTATTAATACATTATAAAAGAAGTGTTTGGTATGATAATTTATTCTGATACAAATAGATGATTGAACGGTCAATCCATCTAGTTTCAATGTGGTTTGTTAGTTACTGAAAGAGTTTATCGTTATAGTACAGATAATTTGAACGAGGCGCTTTTAATAGCATATTCAAACCAGTTGGTCAAACCAATTGATAAAATCAACTATTCATCAGCTGTTTGACAAACACCCTCGAAATAAATTTATTCCAATTGCATAAGATTCTCTAGAAAAAATACCCTACAACAACATACCCATTACCAACTCCACAACAATAATTGAGGCTTACTAATTGTGATTTGGTTAATCATCATCATCATACCAAAATCTCACTTAAAGGCAGAGTCTGGGTGAGATAAGGTGTCAAATAATTCATACCCATACTTTCTTAAGGGGGACTAGAGAAAAGTGGTCTTATTTTACCCAAAGGAAAAGAACCCTACATTAGAGGAAATGAGTGATGACTGATGATAAATAATCCATATTGTCTTTCTGAGTCCTTCAGGCTCAATCCATTAAAGCTTATTGCCTACATTTACTCTGTATGTTCCCTAATGGGTCAATCCAATTAGATATGGTCTCTTTAAGAGACCGACTCTCACAAGAATTTGTGTTAAAAACAATGGTGGAGCACCACTAATGTAGGACAAATGTGTCGGCGGAGAAAGAGATGGGTCCCACTATTTTTGGCAGATTTTAATCAGAGAGAAGATGAAATAGTGTCAGTATTCAGTATGCTTAATATTATGGGGGTATATTACCACGTGCTTGTGGGGTTGTCCACCTGCTTCTCCTCTCTTTTCTCTTTTCTATCCAATCACCTCAATGACACGAAATTTACTCGATTTGTAACCGAGCTTCATTTGACTTTAACTCAACATAAAAAATAATTTATAATTAAGTAAAAATCAATTTGATTATAAAAACCGATTTTACATTGACTAAAAACACTTAATTCGAAATCAACCTGATAATTCAAATGAACACCTCTGTGTATTATAGCCGTCTTATTAGCTAAAAACATAACCAAATGGTAAAATAAGTCATTTGAATCGGACAACGGTTAACGGCCCATAATCAAATATCAAATACCCAAAAAATTAATAAGGTTTGAGATGATCAAATATAGACGTACATTAAATTTTTTCACTTTAAGAGAGAAAAATTTAAATTATGTTTTTTAAACTATATGTATTGAATATCAAATATATTTATGTTTTTTAAGAGATGATCAAATAGAATTTAGAAAATGGGCCTGGGCAACCCAAATAAGGAGGAGAAGAAGTAATCCACTCATAAACCCAAAGAAGATTCACTACTAAAACCAATTGGTAATAGTAGGAGTTATTCTTTGAGTATATAAAGTGATGCATACTCTTCTCTTTCTTCGATGTGGGACAACTCACATGTGGGTAACACATGGGCATTTCAACACTCCTCACATGTGAGTGTCCTTAGAATTCTAGCCCACCAGAAGGGTTACAAACCAGTTGTAAGATTAAATGCCCAGTATAAAGGCCCAACAACAAACCGGGCTCTGATACCATAATAGGATTTAGAAAATGGGCCTGGGCAACCCAAACAAGGAGGAGAAGAAGTAGTCCACTCATAAACCCAAAGAAGGTTCACTACTAAAACCAATTGGTAGGAGTTACACCTTGAATATATAAAGTGATGCATACTCTTCTCTTTCTCCGATGTGGGACAACTCACATGTGGGTAATACATAGGCACTTCAACAGATTTACCATAAGGCATAGGTTTTTTTAATGAAGTATGAAATTTTTATAACTTTTGGTGATGCGTATATGTAAATATTGAGTCTCAAAATTTACTGTAAAATATGTGTAAAACGTAAAGTTGATAAACAAAAAAATTAAGAAAATATTATAATAAGAAAAACCTACCCAAAAATCTAATGGTTGATAATAATTAATTTATAACAAAAAATAAGAGAATCTTTAGAAGATAAAACATAGCAAGCTACTTGGATGTGAAAAGAGGAATTTTTTAATTTATTTTTAAAATAATCAGGCTTTAGAGTAAAGAAAAAGAAACGTAACACTTTAATTATGCCTTAAAACAAAACTAATTAGTGGTACTACATGCATTAAAAGATATACAAATTAAATATTTACAATATTTTTATTTTAGTATGTCTTTATTATTATTTTTTTTTAAAGTCTGTCTTTATTACTTTGCTACATATCTATTTTGGATAATATGCATTTTTTTCACTTCTAATATTATCCACGTAATTTATTATCCTCTCTATTTTTAGTTTTTATGTCATTATTCTCTATTATAAATTCAGAGAGACCAAGGGAATATCAGATTTGATAACCTACATATTGTTTTATACTCCATTCATTCCTCTATGTTTTTTACGTCACTTTTTATTTTAATTTGTATTCTTAATTTTATATCAGTTTTTTGACAATGATACTACTCTCATTTTCATCTCATTGATGAACTTATTGTTTTTCTCTATATTATCCACTTATTTCTATTATTTTTTTTTTTTTTAAATTAATATTCACCCGGAAAAAAATAAATGCTAAGAGGAAGAAAAGTATATACTCCCTAGTTCCTACACATTGGAGTTGAGAGCATAATACATCTAGCTAAGACCTTGGGAACATTTAGATTCTCTATTACTCCACTTGTTTTTCCTAATAGTTTAATCATTAATCCACTTTTTTTTTTACTGTTTTTATTCTTATTTAATTTGGCGTAATAAAATAAAGTTATTGACTTTTATAAGCATAATAATAACATAAACCCCTTGCTTGTTTTTAAGTGTGCATGTTATTGTAGCAATCATTAATATATAAAGTGACAAAAAGATAAGGTAATTTATGGGTGGCAAAGAGTATCAGCTAGTCTCCTGAAAGATCCGTCTTTCTGAGAGATGTCTTTTAGGCCCAATTAATTAAAGCTTATTGTCTATATTTACTCTATATTTTTTCTAATGGGCCAACTCAATTAGAAATGGTCTTTCAAAGAGACCGTCTCTCACAAGAATTAGTGAAAAATAAATAATATTTAAAAATATCTAAAAACTTATTATCTCACTGTAACTCATCAATTCATTTATTAATCAACTTGTATTTTAGCTTATTTTCCAATTATAAATGAATGTTTTGCAAACTACAACATGTAAGTTTAAAGGTAAATTTTACGAATTACATCTCTGAAATTTTATAATTCACTAAAATCTGAGGACTTGGCTATAATGGTATTTATTTTGGTAAGTTGAAGGTTGTAATTCAAAAAATAAAAATTTGAGACTATAATATATAAGTCAAAAAATAAAAATATATAAGTTGAAGGGTATTTTGAAAATAAAACTTAAAAACTATAATTTGTAACTCAAAAAACTTAAAAAGTTAACGGAGTTGACGTGGATATAGTAAGACAATGGCTAGTCTCTTGAGTCTTGAGAGACCATCTCTTTGAGAGACACGTCTTAATCCCTACTCATTTAAGATTAATGTCCACTTACCGTATTCTTAATGTTTACTTATATTATTTTTAATGTTAACTTACCGTATTCTTAATGCCTACTTTTAATATTTTAAATGTCCATTTACATTATTCTTAATTTCTACTTATAATATTTTAAAAATATATAATAGTCGGCCCAATTAGAAATAATCTCTAAAAAAAACCGTCTCTTACGAGAATTTGTGTACTTGTGTAAGACAAAAAGAGAGCCATGATCAAACCCGTTAAAGGAGAGGGATGACCCGTGATTGGTGGATACCCAAATTGAAAGGAACACCCTCTTAGTTTTTTCTTGTGCATTTATATCACCTTTTACTTTCCTAAACTATGCAAAGTTCACTAGTTCACGTATATGAAAAGGATTGGTACCATTGCACATTATTAGGAGTTAGGGTGACACGGTCCGGTTCGGTTGGTTCTGGTTTGGTACCAAAATTAGACTAGATAAAAAAATTTGGCATTAAAATCAATTTTTTAGACTAGATTGGACCATTTAAACAGAAATAATGTAACGATGTGCTTACCGAATCTCCAACGCGCTTGAACAAGAGCGATTTTAGGGTTGTACATTAAGAAAGGAATAGCTCGTCGGAGATAATCGGGTTCAGGCCGGAAATCGGCATCGAAAATTGCAACGTATTCACAATGCTTAACATAATCCCTCTTTAATCCTTCCTTAAGAGCACCGGCTTTGTAACCACCTCTAGTTTCTCTTATTTGATATACAATGTTAATTCCTTTGCTAGCCCATCTTTGACATTCTAATTCAACCATATCCTGCAATTATTTTCTAAGTTCAGTCTCATATCAAAACTAATAAAAATAATTAAAGTTTAATAATGAAAAAGCAATATTGCACTTGCCCATCATAAATAATTAGCTTATCACTTTTCTTTAAAGCAGGACTAGCCCTAGATATTTTGAGGTTCTGGGCGAAATGGCACGTTGGAACCATTTTCCTTTGCAATTTATAACCTATATAGACCTTTTACAACAATTAATTTTACTTTTTTGACATAAACTCTAGGCAGCGGTCCCTCTTACCCACCTTTAAGGTCGGCCCTGCTTTAAAGTCATTTAATCTCTAATATGAAGTAATAGATTGGGCAAACTACTAAACCTACATGATTACTCTCTTTTTTTAATTAAATAATATAAAATATTCATTTTGCTACTTGTAAAACTTTTTAAAAATATAAGTACAAAATATTAAATAAATCAATTGAAATATAATCTAGTAATATTTTCAGTTTGATTCCATTTTACTAAAATGTAGTTTAGAAAAATGATATCTACAAACAAGGATGTATAAAGCATTAAATTTATTTTTGAAAATAGAATTATTTTATAATGTCAAGACAAATTACACAAATAACCATGTAATTAAATTTTAACTTTTGCAAACTATTTCTACATTAAGCTTCTTATTTATAGCCCTTAGATTAGATATTGACAATTTTGAAAAAAATAATTCAATTCATGATTTATGACAATTTTAATAAAGTTTATTAAAATAAGAATTCTTTATTATTAAATTCACATTTTTATAATGAAAAAATATACTTCTATCGGTCAAACTTAGTACACTCAATTGAGTCATAAGGAGAGTAGTGTACTAGACTAATCGAGAAATTAGCATTAAATACACTATTACACGTTATTAGAAACGAATATTAAATTATATGAGTTTATTAATTGACTATTGATTAAATATATAAATAAGAAAAAAATATGTCAAAAATAATACAATTTTTCACTTATGATATAATAATTTAATTTTACTATGCTTTTATTCCCGGCATATCCATTGATATGAACCACTATGCACCCTTCTTCCTCTTAGGCTCTCACACATACATGCTAGAAGCAAATACATATTAATAAATTTGAAAAATTAGATTATTTGAAAATAATCAAAATGAATGAGTAGAGAATAAATTAATTTCGACAATTTTTTAAATTTCTTTTTACCCAAAATAGAAATACATGTAAAAAGACAAAAAAATAGAAATGTTTGAAAACTTATAGGGAAAGGATAAAAATATACTTCCTTCATTCTGAAATACTCGCTACATTTTTATTATTGACATTATTATTGTTTAAGCTTATTTTATATTGCGACTAATTTGCAAGAAAAAATATAGTCAAGTGAGATATTTTTTGAATCTTCTAATGCATACTTTTATAATATTAATTTTTATAATTTTTACATGTGTTAAGTTCGATATAAAAATCATCAAAATAAAGTATTAAATTGCGTAAAAAGTCAAATGTAGTAAGCATAATGAAACGGAGGAAGTAATACCTTGATAACTGGGTCGGTTGAGTCATCTAGCACTTGAATTACCATACGATCAGCTGGCCAAGAAAGGTTACAAGCAGCTCCAATTGACACTTTGTAAACCTAATCAATTTTACCCACCATTTAATTAATTATAATATTTACATTAAATATTAAAAATTTAATTAAAGATATCAAATTATATAACCGACAACTTTTTTTCATTGACATAAACCAAATCAATTAATTTGCACTTAATACTCCATTGTTCATAAGGGGATTAACTAGTTGTTTCTCCTCTAATTTGATTAATTAACAAATAGAAAATTTAAATTTTATTAGAAGCATTACAATGATTGTTGGTTGATAAAAGGATATAATTGGTCAGAATTAAACTCAAAATCTTATTGAAAAAAATAAATAATCATAACAAACAAGAATCTTCTAAAAAGCCATTTCTCATGACCAATTACAAAATCCTAACAATTATAAATACTAGAAGTCTTTTTTCCTCAATATTTTGACATATGGAAGGGTAAAATGTATGAAGTCAAGTAATAAAAATAAATAATAATATACACATTAGTAACAAAATGATAATTTTGATTAACAAGGATCCTTATCATAAAAAAAATTGATCAAGAAGAAAACATAATTATAAATCTATTTTTAAATTCGCTATACTCTATAACATCCTTCCCATAAAAGCACTTTAGGCTAGAATGTTAATATTTTCACTTAGAACGAGGGACAAATGAAATTCATATACATGACCTCTGATACCATATTAAAAAATTAATTTATATCAAGACAAGTTTGGAGTGAATGTACACCATCCTAATCATTTTTATCAGGCAAGATTTTAAGTTTAATTCTCACGTATTCCTCTTCCGATCCCCATGTAAAAATAAAAAATAAAAAAAAAAACTAATGACAATTAAAAAAAAGAAAAAGAAAAAGGGATACCTCTCTTTCATTGAACATAGGGATTTGAATAAGAACATGAGGGAACTTATTAGAAGCCCCCATTTCAATATCATCAATAGAATCAGGTAATGCTTCCCAATTATACCTTTTTTCAGGTTTCTTCCAAAAAAGCTTTACCAATATAATAACAATACCCATATAAACTCTTTCACAAAACAACATTAATGACATTGTTAAACAAAAAACCACACTAAGCTTTAACAATGGCACTATTAATGGTGCTTTAATCATCTCCCACATTAACTCTAATTGTCCTGACATATCTCCTCTTGCTTGTAACAGGTCATTTTGAATCATTTCCACCATTTTTACCCCAAAAAAGGGGATTTTCAGGGGTAAAAAAAGGAAAAAAAAAACAGGGGAAAACAGAGGATGTGTTTGATCCTTGATTATGGATATGAAATGGGGATTTTGGGGTTATTTTTATGGGTTTTTTGAAGCAAAAATGAAGATCTAGAACTTGATATAAGTTTTTATTGAATCAAATGTTAATTCTTCCTTAAATCTTTCTATGATTTCTTTGTGCCAAACAGGGGAAAACAGAGGATGTGTTTAATCCTTGAAAATGGAGATGAAATGGGGATTTTGGGGTTGTTTTTTTATGGGTTTTTTGAAGCAAAAATGAAGATCTAGAACTTGATATAAGTTTTTATTGAATTAAATATTAAATCTTCAATGATTTTTTATTTTTGTGCCAAACAATACCTCTGTTTCCTTCTATGAATGTGAGTGGAAGAGAACAGAAAGTATTGTGGCACTAGATCAAAGAGAGATAAACAGGAAAGTGTGGGTGGTGAGAGTAGAGCAAGTGATAATGAGAGAGTTTGTCAAGGTTTTTTTATAGGTGTACTGTCAAGTTTTAAAATAGTCACGGATTGCGGTATTGTTGTATTATACTTGCTACATTTTACTTTTTTACGCATGTTAATGCATTATTTGATTTATTTATGCGATGAATTATACAAATTTAAAATTATAAAAAATTAATATTATAAAAGTATGCAATTAGATGATTTAAACAAGATCACACTTGACTATATTTTTACTTACACATTAGTCGCAATATATAAAATAAGTTTAAACGATGAATAGTGCACATAATCGAAATATAACGAGTATATCAGAACGAAGGAAGTATTATATTGGAAAATATTATTATCAGTAAATTATATTTTTTTTTGGAACGTCTCATTTATTTTTTGCATGTTTACCAATGTATTAAGCCAATCTTTAAAATTATCTCTAATTGTGCATAATATAGATATCAATATATTTTATGTTGAGATGAATTAAACAAGATCTCATTTGAGTATGTTTTAATTTATAGGTTAAAAATAAAATACAAATTAAGAGTGGTTAATAAGTAATACTCAAAAAGCTAATGAGACGTTTGGAAAGAAATAGAGAGAGTATAATAGAACGAAGGTATTACTAGTATTTGACATCAACAAATAGCTCATTGCTAATAGCTTATAACTGAATTAAATCGTTGATTTTACTTCAGTTAATTTTGAAGACGCTATAGTTATTTTAACTTTTAAGTAACAATTGGTGATTGACTAATTGGTTCATTACATTCGTTTCCACATCTCCGTACAAAGTTTAATACTACTCCCTTCGTTTTTATATGTTCTTCTCACTTTCCCAATTTGGAAATTTTTAAAAGTTCTTCTCAGTTAGAATCTTTCTATTTTGGTAACCAATAAAATAGAAGGAAATTATTACACTTACACTCTAATCTATAGAAATTAACTTACATTTTAATTCCCAATGTATTTACTTTAAATGCACCCAATGAAATTTAATGACATTATTACACTTACACTTTAATCAATAAAATCTTTATTTTTTATATTATTTTACTCAACTCTCATAGTATCTATTATGTAATTATAATTTATCTTGATTTCTTCCCATATTCCAAATGGGAAGAACAAAAGAAAACGAAGGGAGTACTAGTTTTCTATTCCGACGTTGTATTGTATTTTTGTATTTCTTTTTCCTTTAAAATATCTTAAAATACATATTATAACTAAGTTGAAATCGAAAAAAATAAAGTTGACATAAGCAAAGTAAAATTAAGTTTGATTTAAAAAGAAAGAAAAAACAAAATCAAGTAAAAATAGAGTTTAATTTAAGAAATAATTACATTTAAATAATATTTTACAATTTTGGTTACATAATCTTTTAATTGTATACCCTAAGTTGTGCTTTTTCATATACATCTTGAAGTATACTCCTTTAGTTACTTTTTCATAACTCTACTTCATATCAATAAAAAAATCATAAATCTTTTTTCATTATCTTATTCATTTATATTAGGAAAATTTCACATGGTAGCATCTAGTTTTCATAAAACACTAGTGGTAGCACTTTTGTAAGATTTTTCCACATGGTAGCATCCAATTTATGCAATATCTTACTCCTTAGCATTTTCCGTTAAATTCTAGTTAATTTATGTTTAATTCATTATTTTGTAAAATTTTTTCACATAGTAGCATCCAATTTTTACTCTCAATTATTTTATTCACCTTTTTAATGTTTAATTCACTGATTAATTTATCAATGCCCTTAAATGTTGTAAAAAATTTATTTTCATTCAAATTATTGGCATTATAAAGTTCAAAAGATGCATTACAAACACTAATAAATAATTCAAAAGACGCATTTTATAAGCTCAAAAGGTGCATTTCATAAGTTTAAAAGGTGCATTCCAAGCACTAATACATATCTACTTAATTGTTACAATATTTAAGGGCGTTGATAAATTAATTGAATCAAACATTAAAATGGTGAATTAAATATTTGAGAGCAACAACTGGATGTAACATGTGGAAAAATCTTACAAAATTATAAATTAAATGAAAATTAACAAGAATTTAACGGAAAATACTACGAAAGTTAAATAGTGCATAAACTAGATGCTAGCATCTGGAAAAATCTTAGAAAAGTGCTACCACTGATGTTTTATGAAAACTGGATGCTATCATGTGGAATTTCCCTTTATATAATATTATGTGGTAGATAATCATGACATATAATAATATAGGTTTTCATTATCTTATTCATTTATATTATGTAAAATTTTTGCTATCATATTTCAGTTACAGTTTTAATGTGTGTTGTTAGTTGCAGATGTCTTTCCAAGCTCGTTGTGTGTCACTCACTTTTTTCTTTATTGAAACCTATTTTCTAGGAATAATTTGAGTGCGCGCATTTCTCCTTACTCACTCCTTAAAGGGAGCATGGATATGATTTATCCGCTATTTTTCTTCCTCCGAACTTTGACTTATGCAGAATACTGAATTGCTGACTCCGACTCACAAATCAACTAATTTTAAGGCGTAATTGGAGGGTTGGTGTAGTAATTTGAAATCTTAGGTCAGTAATTCAACCATTTTTTGTCTTTGAGCCACCCTAAAGCAGCAAAATTTGGGTCGGAATATTAAATTAAATTAAATTAAATTAAAAAGTTGATGAATGGTTAATTAAAACTGACATATTTGGACGACTTGTTCCTCACAAAATTGACCATAAATCAAACTAACCCATTTTATGGTTAGATTTTTTTCTTTTCCTACTTTTCTTTTTGTCTTTTGTTTGTTGGAAATGTTCTTTTTATTAACGTAGCAAAAAAACTTTAAATGAAAAGCAGGACCGGTCCTAAGAGTGGGCAATAGGGCCGTCGCCCAGGGCCCCTTGTCAAAAAAACAAAATTAATGGTTGTAGAAAACCTATATAGGTTATAAATTACAAAGGAAAAGGCCCCCAATGTATTATTTCGCCCAGAGCTCCAATATATTAAGGGTCGACCCTGATGAAAAGTCTTATGGTGGAGAGGATATTAGAGGCTTTTAAAATTTAATCAGAGGGCTCAAATATTATATTAGTTTGTTTTTTTTAAGTATATAACATATACAAGAGCGCCAATTAATCATAAACTTAAGTTTTTGACATAGTTGGTTTCTTGACATGACATACACCGCTTATATAAAGTAGAATATTAAGTGCTAGAGATGAGGAGGGTTTGTGATGGATTCACACTTTTAGCCCAAAGAACATTCGTATAAGGGACGTGTTAGAGTTTATAAAATATCATTAAATGATTATAAAAAGTATTTATTTTAATCTCATAAAAAATTAAGTTAAATAAAATTTTATTTATAGCTCATTACTTAAAAAATGAACTAATATGAACAAATATAACTGATATTCAATGATCTTATAACATATCAACACATATTTATACTTAGAAGTTATAATGATAATCAATTATTTTATAGCATATCAAAACACATTTAGTGTAATTAATTTATTAACACAACACATAACCCGCTGGGATATGCTTGAAGGAATATACCCATAAGTCATACTCCATTCGTTTCTTTTTGTTCTCCCCGTTGATTTTTTGCACAATTTTCAAAGTAAATTTTAAACCATAATATCTCTAAATACACATAATAAAAAATTATAAAAAATACATCTTAAAAAAGTATATATTAAGACGAATCTAATAAGACATCACATGGATATATTTTATCTAAATATATGTCGAAAACATTAATCAAATTTCCCTGTCCTTAAATTAAAATATTTCGAATGAGAAGAATATTTGAGAATATCTTTCTTTAGCTAGTGTACTCCCAATACATAGATTTATATTGAGTATATGATGATAGAATGAGTAATGTGCACTCAAAAACAAGGCATTTCCTTTTTTTTACAAAGAAAACAATATATTCTAATTAAATATCTCATCCGATAATGCATTAAAATTTGGAAAAAAATGAGGAGTGGGCCATATGAGACGAGTGAGTAAGTGAATAAGGAAAAATAAATAAAAAGTGATAATTATACAACAATTGTATAAACAGTTAGATTTGAGGGCTTAAGCGAAGAAAAATAGTTAATAAGAAAATAAGTTATTTTTATGTAAATATGCTAAATAAAAAAATAAGATATTTAATTAGAATAGAAGGGAGTAATTCATATTCCATCAATATTCAATCCCATAAATTTTGCAACATGTTTTTTAGTGTTTTTTTTTCTTTAAGTAAACGTCACCCATGCTTTTTTAATTTGTCTCATGAAATTTCCTACAATTTTATTTTTGGTTATTACCACACTAATTCTCTCTGTAATTCTTATCAAAATAATTAAGTTATTTTCATCTAATTTACTCATTTTCTTAACTCTTAATAAAATATAATTCTTCTCATAAGTTTTAATAAAATGAAATATTGTAGGTGTACGCAAATCCATTTTTTCATATTTGGATATAAAAATTTTACCACTTTTAAATCATACTTCATCTGTTTTTTTATTTTGAAATACACTATTATATTACTACTTTAATTATTATATCCAAATTTTAATTTTCGTAATAAAAGTATATAGGACAAATTAAATAGAACAGTAATCGTTAGAAGATTGAAGAAAACAACTAGACGTATCACATGAGACTAACATGGAAACTCTCAGTCTCAAGAAGGCTTCACCTTCCCCCTATCATGGATCCATTCCCTTTTTGTCTTGGTTCAATTGTGGACCGAAAAAATCATAGGAGGTTCTGAGCATGTTCAACATGTTCCACAGTACAGGATTTCTTAGAGGTCTTAATATTAAATTACTTGGTATATGTTAGACGTTTAAAGGTACAAAATTGTTCAAAAAATATCATAATTTTTAAAATTGCACTGGGCCCTCATAGAATTTGTCAATATTTGTTCCGCCCCTGAAAAAAATAATTAAAATTATATTAGATATAGAATATTAAATATTACTATATCTATAATAAAAATATAGCATATAAACAACTTTTCACTTTTTTATTTTCTTCACTTTAGAAAATTAAAACTACGAAAATCCAGTTGATTCTCAATTTATTGTTGAGATATGAAAGAAACAATCATGATGAACATTGTGTTTTGTTATCATTGCATTAATATAAATTTAAAATAATAAAACCAAAAAAATCTTATTGATTCCCTAATGCAAGTTCACATTATGTAGATTCATGTTTTGTATTAATTGGAGAGTTGATAACATTTTTATGAGTTCGATTTTAACTAGAGGTATTTATTTGGATCATAGGGTAGATCTAGGGTTTTATGTGTCGGGTCGGTTTAAAATCAGATCTTATGTCCATATTGATTTACATCATTTTAAATTGACTTTGAAGTCGGGTGAAATCGAATTCGATTACAAAATCTGGTAAATATCGAATTATTGGATCTGTTTTGAACACTTCTAATTCTAAGCGGAATCTCCTCCTTCTCTTAACTTGTCCTAATCACTAATGGGTACCGACACAAAGCTTGATACGGAAGCCCATTGTCCGGTTACCGACACAAAGTGTATAAGATGGGCTAATCACTAATGATTTTCCATGTTTAGAAGATGATATTCTTGACTTCTATGTTGATATTCTGTTATGTTTGACAAACAAATAATAGTTGATGTCTAATAGCTGATAGTTTATGTATAGGAATAGTTTATTTGATTAGTTGATATCATCAATTGATTTTACCAACTGATTTTAGAGGGTGTTCGGCAAATGGCTGATAGCTGGTAGTTAATAGCCGATTAGGCGATTATAGTGGCTGATTTGACCAGCTGATTTTGAACCCGCTACTATAAGCAGCTTGTTCAAAAACAGCTTATTCGTATCAATAAACTGTTTCAACTAGTTAATTCACCAAACACTAGCATTAGCTGGTTTGACTACCCAAACCTCTATTTATACCAAAAGAAGCTAAAATTACTCAATAAACTAATTTGCCAAACACTCCCTTAAACTCGCTGCTTGAAACAGCTTATTCAAAATTAGCTAATTTATAACAATAAACTATTTCATTCAGATAATTACCAAATACCAGAATTATATGATTTGAACACACAAATGCACAACTATCTATTTATGCCAAAATAAGTTAATATTTGTCAAATAAGCTATTTTATCAAACATACTTTGACTTTGTTAATGTAATTAATTTTAGATAATACCATCTCTTCCTGTTGCCAATACTTAATTGCATGTAGATTTAAGTAATTAATGATAGTGTTTTTATACTCCAAGAATTTACTTAACCATTACCACAAGATTATATTTGTTTATTTCATTTATGTTTCAGTAGTTGACAAAGATGATGACGCCTTTCCGCATTTTTATTTTAGAAAAAGTGGTATATCTTGCAACATCGAAAGAATTCGATTTTTCATTTGACCCTTTAACTACATCAGATCGAAAGATTTCTTGTTGATAGCTTTCTTGTTGAAAGCTGTATCAAACAACGATGTAAAAGAGGATATGTAAAAGTGTCAAATTTATCATCTGTATCAATCATAGTTTTCTTAATTTAGACTGTTAATTCTGATATAGATGATCCATAATATATTATCTATCATTTTTGGCAAATTCATAATATAATATACTTCCTCACGTACTCTTTTATACAAGAGTTTTTCCAATTAGAAAGGTAGATGCAATGCAAGACACTCATTACATACATCCGACGTAACACAACAGTGATACGGTAACAGAAATTAATGCGGTTATTATAACACTTAAATGCCGGTTGAAGCATAAGACGAGAAATATCGTTTCGTTTGTTTTAAAAACATTTATAACGCTGCTGATGCGATGCAGCCTTATTTTTACATTATGCTCTCAAAATAGAGAAGAGTAAAACTAAATGTTCCATGATGGTAATAAGCTAAAAGTGGAATTCTAGCCATTCAAAGATCTGATCCGATTGTAAGCTTGTCATTTCATGATAAGCATAAGCAAGATTCAGTTCTTCTTGAATGTAATTCATCATTTCAGATTTATATGTAAAACCAATGTTGCTTTGCTTGAGAGCTTCTCTCCAAGGAGTCACTCGCCCGTCGTTTTTCATATAACCTTTCGCATTAATAAATCCTTTGGAACGAAACAATTCGAATAACTTTGAAGATGTGGTTTGATCTAAACCCGAAACTCTATCAGCTAGCCAATTCGGTGTCAAGGCCAATTCCATGCACTTTATCTCCTTAGCTTCTATGCCCTTCTTTCTCAACATCTCAATATGTCTATCGATCTTCCTTTTCCTTTTCACATCCTTAGGCATGTGCACGAAGAGTGTCGGAGGGTAGTCGTATGGGATGTTACCCATCTTGTCATAAAGTCCGGCAGCAATCATAAGAACAATACCCTTAAATCTAACCTCCGTAGCAAGAACCGAAAGAAAATAGCCACCCGAAGAAGCCCCTAACCCAACTAATGGAGATTTTACTAAATTATGCTTCTTTAACCACCAACTCGTGATTTCCTTGACTCTTGATCCATCTTTTGCATATGACCAACAAGCATCAGTGCTTGTTACGACAAGTACAGCAAAACGTTGAGCGAGGGCATCAAGTACGATTTTCTTTTCCTCGGGCAATCCCACGCAGTTCGGACACCTAGAACATTTATCCCAAAAGTTACGGGCACTGCCATCACACCCATGAGCTATAAAAAGAACTGCTTTAGGATCAGATGGTATTTGCCAAATGACTTCCGTTCCTTTTATAAATTCCACGGTAGGGTTGGGAAGTACTTGAAACTCGAGACTCTGCTTCGTATGAGCATGTGTGCTTACATCTACGACTGTATTTTCCTTGCTGCATAGAGCAAAAAGTAAAGTGACTATAACTACTAACCCAAGCACAACGGCAAAAGCTGGCAATTGACAGCTCTGAGCAGATCGCCATGAAAAAAGCGATTTATTCCCTCTTTTCAACATGGTCGATTATACGACTAGAAACACTTCCCGGGAAAAAAATTCCCTCTTCTAAGAGAATTTCTGTATGAGTGCGGCTAACATTGCTCCAGATTAGCAAAAGCTGAAACAAACATATTGAATCAAAATGTAGCTAGGCAAAGCTAACTGAAATTTGACAAACTTCCCAATTTATCTCAAAAAATAAAGTTTCCAACAATTCACTTTTGAAGATCAACGATATCCAACAACTTCCAACTTATCTCAAAGGATGAAGTTTCCAACATCCACTTACAGAGATGAACATATCCATCCTTAAACTGCTATTCGATGTCTTTATATAAAACACTAAAATACAAACTAAAAAATATTAGCGTGTTGTTGGTAGTAATTAGTAAATGGTGGCAATGAGTGATTTGTAGTGTAAATTTTCATGAAATTGTCATTCTATGATGATAAAACTTTAATCATAAAAACGCTTTTTTTTTCACAATTTTCATTACCATCTAGTACCGCATCTCCAACTGGTAATGCATTCGAATGAATTTTGCGAAGAAATGAAATGATCAAAGTGGAGCAAACATGACTATTAAACTTGTTTAGAAATTTTTTGTTAGAATAAGTGCCAAATCAACCAAGTATGAAGGTGATGGCTTGATCATTCAAGCCAATGCACAAGGTGTTGTGAGCAACACAAGAGGGCCTTCAATGTCAAGGTGATGGTGCAACGAAGAGCAAGTGTGGTGCAAATGGGGTGCATTGGGCAAGGCAAGGGAAGCCTTGATCAATGCATTAGAGTTCACCATGTAAGCAATGGAGTGTGCCTTGAATGAGGCAAGGCACAAAAGGGGAATTGCTCGATTGAGACGTGAAGCTGCTGAAGACAGAAGCTGCTGAGCATGATCTGCTCGTTCAAGCAGCATTGGAGCTCGTTCGAGCAGGCTTGTCCAGGCCATAAAATCATGATTCTGATGTTGCGGGATTTTGGCTTTGGGAGCAAGACGTTTTGTCCTAGGGTTTCTAATGTGTTGTATGCTATATAAGAGGGCTTAGAACATCATTAGAAAAGATGTAGAGTAAGGCTAATACATGAGAAAAATTAGGGTTTGTGTAAACCAATCGAGTTGTGTTCTTCATAATATTAGTTTATGAGTGATCCCCATTGTTAAATGGAATCAAAAATTATACTCTTAATCCCTAAGCACCTTTTTATTAATGATTTAATGTTGAAATTGTTAGACAATATATTAATTATTTCACTAATTCTTAATTGACACCGTCTCACCGTGAGACGGCCTCAATTGGGTCGGCCCAAACTATCTAAAAAAATTGCTTCACGTACTAGTGTGAATTCATATTTCATTTTTATTGTTTGTTTTACTACTTTGTATGGGCTCGTCTTACAATGACACGATCTCATACAAGACTTGTTGTAATTAATTTTATTTAATGACCCAAGGCTCAAAAGGACTCCTAAAAATAGGCAATTAGGCATACATTAATATCTGCCTCCACCCACACTAACTCAACAAAATTCATGCTATAAACATCAGAACAGAAATATATTCCTCTACCTCATAGAAGTCACCTATCCTACTTATGAGCTTATAATGATCGCGAAAATAGTTGCAAAACCAATTTAAGAGTCAGAGATCCTGTGGATTGTTTTTTGTCACGGTAATTTAGAAATCTTAATCAACAGTATTTATGCGCCCTGATTCAAAAAACAATTGCAACAAATAATTGTTCGCCGATATTTTTAAAATTAATTATAATTACCTACAAATATAAACATTATTTCAAATGATGTTAAATTTGTTTCAAAGATTAGTCATCAGATTAAACCTAATGCGTCGAATCAAATAACTTGCAAAAACACATCAGTTTAATCATCTTCAACTCGATTCATCAAAACAAAATTTAACATTTAAAAGAATCATCGAAAACTGTATAAAAAGACGAAAACAAAAACTTACAATTTTTAAGGATGACAGCCGTGGTCGGCGGCGAATTGATGCCAAGATCTAATGGTTGTCGGTGTTTCCGGCGAGAGACGGGAGAGTAAATGGTTTGGCGTGATGATGACGCGGCGGGTTGAGGTTGTTGCGGTGCCTCTCTCTGCTCCACGATCCATTTTCCTTTTGTTTGGCCGTTGACATGTTTAAACATTTTATTTTAGAAAAAATTACCGTGAATAATACAACTTTTTGTTAATTTTCCTATAATAATACGAACTTTTGATTAACCATGAATAATACCAACTTTGGGGGCTTTTCCTAGAATAATACCAACTTAACTTTATTAACTAATTTACTAAATTTTTTTGTCATATAATCACCCATAGTTTGATTTTTAACATATTGGGTATATCGTAGCAAAACACCCCATAAGTTGGTATTATTCACGGTTAATCAAAAGTTTGTATTATTATAGGAAAATAAGCAGAAGGTTGTATTATTCCTGATAATTTTTCCTTTATTTTAAGGAAAATTATCAATAATATCTTTGTGTTATTGCACTTTAATTTTTGTATCGTGTTCCAATGGTACCATCAAAATATTTGCTAATTATAAATGTGACACTTTTAGTTTTTTCCGTTTAGTCGCCGTTAATTTTTGATTTGACATAATTTTGGTTTTTTTTCGTCCCTCATCCTTTTTCCTCTTCCTTCCCTCCCTCCATAGCTGCTTCTTCAATAATGGCAGAACATCCCCAAATCATTATCTTCTTCACAACAATTTTTTTTATTCTAACTCATTTCTGCCATTGTAGCTCATTCAAGCTCGTTTTCAGCTTCTCCATCTTAATTTTCACCAACATTTTCTTTTTCAGAAGTCGTTACCACACCAGAGTTTCTCTCTCCTCTGGGCTTTATGACTCACATCCTCGATGAACTTCGGCTTCCATGTCTTTGCTATGGCTTCACGCTTATTTTCTCTCTCAGCTGAATGAACTCTTGTCCTACTTGTTTTTTTTTCCTCGTCGGAGATTCAACAAAATGGACAAATTTTACAATTAGTAAAACCTAATTTTCAATTTATACCTTTAATTAAATTGAAATACCCTCCAACAAAATCCAGTAATTTCAATTTTATGTCATGACATGTTCTTGATAATCTGTCAATTTTTAATGATATTGGAAGGAGAAGACAGAAGAAACAAAGGACCAGTGAAACATTATGCAAGAAATTTAATTAACTAATCTTTAGTTTTCACTAATTTAAGAGGTTTGATGCAAAGGGAAAAGGAAGAGGAAAGGAAAAGGAAAAAGAAAAAGGGAAGAAGAAGAAACTAATTATACTTGGGATAAATTCAAAAATTAACGGTCATTTAAGGGGAAAAACTTAAAAACTAACCATAAGTCATGCCATTGGAATTACAAAAATACTGGATTCCAAAGATAAAGTGTAATAACACAAGGATATAATTAATAGTTTCTCTTAATCTTATTTCCTTAATTTTTATGATACCAAATACGACATCGGATCTCAATGTAATACTCCCTCCTATTCACACAAAATGGGACATTTTCATTTTGGGTCAATTCACACAAAATGTCCCATTTTTATTTTTAGACACAATTTTTTACAATATTATCCTTATTACATTTACCCATTTACTTTCATGTGGACCCTACTCCCTCCTTTAGACCCAATTACTCTTATTTAACATATCCTAACTACTACCTAATGGTTGACTTTCATGTGGATCCTACTCTCTCCTTGGTTTTGGTAAAAATACCAAATGTCCTATTTTGTGTGAATAGGAAGGAGTAATATTTTTTTTATAACTCATCCTAATGAGTCATGTCACATGCGCCCTACCTATTTTTTGAATTAGTTTTGAGGAAAGTTTTTTTTTATTTTTTATTCAAAATAAATAAGCTTGCAAAAGATAGATTCGGACAACAGAAAGATTTAGACACAGTGATGTAAATCAAGGACGAGGATAAGCGAATAATTTTGAGACAAGAGGACATCAAAATGAGGTGACGTGATGGCGTCAATATTTCTCTCAACTACTCAATGAGACTAAGGGACAAATGAGGAGGGTAGATAGACTTTCGACATCCAAAGAAAACATGATTATGGGTTAAGCAGTGATATTACATAGATGAAGTAGGAGAAACTCTCAAAAGATAAGGAGAACAAAGGTAGTTGGTTCTGATAATAATCCGATTGAGGTGTGGAGGGGTTTAAGAGAATAGAGTATTATTGGCTGACTAACCTCTTTAGTGCTATCTAGAGAGCACATAGGATACCACATGAATGAAGGAGCAACAAACTTATCCCACTTTATAAAACAAAAGTGATGCGAAAGTATACAAAAACTATAACGGGATTAAACTTCTAAGCTACACAATAAAATTGTGGGATTGAAAGAAAAGAGAATGATCTAACAAGAGACATTAATTAGAGAAAACCAATTCGACTTCGTTGAAGCTATTTGTGTAAGGATTTGCATGTTGGGTATATTATATCAACATCATAGTTTTTGAAATTAAAATTGTATTATCATAGATCTTAAAACTAAAAGTGTGCTAAAGTTTTTAATTTAGTTTAAGACAATTTATCTTTTTACATTACGATAAGCTCAAATTTTAAAAATTTATTAAAAACAATGCTCACGAAAAAATCATGCTAGCTGTGGGGTTCGAACCCACGCGCACATATGTGCAACAGGTCTTAAGTCTGCCCCCTTAACCACTCGAGCAAACCAGCTATTGATATTAGAAAGTACAATTTATTTATTTATATTAATTTCAAACACAGTCAAGTGGAATTTTTTTTCATTAGTCTTAATCTAAATATTATTCAAATCAAATTTTTATAATTTCTTATCATATATATTTAGAGATATTAAATATTAAATTATTGCATTTGACTGAACTAAAAATACTACTTTGAAACAGAAAAAATATCATAATAATGTGGAGTAGTTGATTATAATGCTACTTAACTTATCGTCAATGGTCATAAGAACAAATAACAAATCCTAGTAACTACATCTTTTTAAAGTTTACTCTAAGCAACTTTTAACTCCCAAACATATTTACAACATTTGCTTTTTACGCGGTTCAATGCACTAATTTAATCCTTAATATCTATAATTATGTATAATATAAAATTATAAAAAATTTGATATTAATAATCTTTGCATCGAGACGAATCAAACAAGATCTCACTTGACTATATTTCAACTTATAGATCACAAATTAATCATAAATTAAGAGAGATAAGTGAATAGTGCTTATTTTTCCAATGTTGCAAGTTGCAACTATATTGAAACGGAGGAAGTAACAATTTTCACCAATTTTTTAAACATTAATTCTAAATTAGCCAGAAATTGCATTGAGTTTTTACATAATCATAAAACGTAAAAATAAATTTTAACTCCCAAGCATCCTCTCTTATATCAATCTTCATCGATGATTCCATAAACATCAATTTTAATTTAGCAACATTTAAAATATTTGATTCAGCAAGAAATTGCAGAGTTTGTATACATCCTCCGTTTCAATATAGTCGTAACATACGAAAAATAAGCACTATTCACTTATCTCTCTTAATTTGTAATTATTAAGTTAAAACATAGTCAAGTGAGATCTTAATTGATTCATCTCGATGTAAAGATTATTAATATCAAATTTTTATAATTTTATATTATACATAATTATCGATATTAAAGATTGAATTAATGAATTAGACTGCGTGAAAAATGTAGATGTTGCAAGTATTTTGAAACGAAGGTGTTATAAAATTGCGTCGAGATTGTCAAATAAAAAATTGCTGGCTGTGGGGTTCGAACCCACGCGCACTTGTGTGCAGCAGATCTTAAGTCTGCCCCCTTAACCACTCGGGCAAACCAGCTATTAATGTTTAAAAAGTAAAACTTTTATATATATATCTAAGACATCTTTAATTAAATAATACAAGAAACATCTAGAACGTACAGGTTCTTCGAAATTCTAGAACAATCTCCATTTCCGATACTATTCCATAAGAAAGTTGAAACCCTAAATTCAATTAATCCTCAAACTTGAATTGAAGAGAGAGAAAGAAGCTCGAATCATTCAACAATGGCGGAACATTTGGCATCGATATTCGGTACAGAAAAGGATAGAGTTAATTGTCCTTTCTACTTTAAGATCGGAGCATGCAGACATGGCGATCGTTGCTCGCGGCTTCACACTAAGCCTAGCATTAGCCCTACTCTTTTGCTTTCCAACATGTACCAACGACCTGATATGATTACTCCTGGCGTCGATGCTCAGGGTAATCCTATTGATCCTCGTAAGATTCAAGAACATTTTGAGGTATCTAAATTGATTTTTTTTACAATTGTAAGTGTTAGTTTTTAACTCATAATTCTGCAACTGGTAAAGTTTTTATTTGATTCTGGTTCATTTAAATTTTTCATTGTTGTGTTTATCATTTTACCTAATTTATTTGTCATTTGGATCTTTAATTGATTTAAGAACATTTTGAGGTACTAAATTTGATTTGCCGATTGGATATTTAATTGATTTAAGAACGTTTCGTGGAGCTAATATTGATTCTAAATTAAGTTCATATTGATCAAATGTATTTTGTAGGTGGCTATTTTAACGTCTAATATTGATTCTATTGATTGTTATTTGTTCACATTTTTCTTGTTTTGTTTGTGATTCCTAAATTTGTTAGTTATTAGAATAATTTATTGTTTGAAGTTTATGTTTTCTCGTGTAATATGTCTTAAGGCTGAAATCTGCACAAAATTAGCCCAAATGGCTTATAATTAACATGTTTCAGCTGGCCGTTCACTTGGGATTAGTGAAATGGGTTATACGGTGCTAGAGTAGCTTTGATGAGCGTTGTGAGCTGATGTTGAGGAATCTTCTCACAGTTGTTCCGGATTGTGGATGTGGGGGTGTCAATATTCTAGCTTAAGAAGATGATTTCAATTTTGACTCCTTGCTCTCATTTTCTGGCGATGAGTCCAATGCTCACTGTTGGCCGATAGGTAGGTGCTTGGTGGAAATAATGTTCCATGGTTAGCTAATTGGGTCAGTAGAAGCGCTTCTGAGACTGAAATTATGTATCAATTGGCCGACGCGAGAAATTTCATTCATTTTTTATTGCAAATTGAAATGTATCATCTTCCAAATGTAATAGAACCTTAGGGTGGTGTATGGTTTATAATAGCTTGCTGTGAATTTTTTGGTACTTAATTGACTTCATTGTTTATACATGATAACATGATGGCCATTCATGTACATATCTGTTATATATGCAATACATATTTGTTTAAGTTGATTTTCGGTTGCATGTATGTTTGTTAGACTCTTGATAATGCTTATAGAATGTATGTTCGGAAACCATCTTCTTGCATATTACAATGTTGTCTTTGTAAAAAAAAATTCGTCCTAGTTAAGTTTCTCATTGTATTATAGTATCTACTCTGTCTAAGGTTTTCCTGTGTCAATAACTTTGCAAAGTATTCTGTTGTTCAATACTGCCCATCACTTTGTCCTGAATTTTTTGTTTTGTTTTGTGTGATGGGGTCTTCTAGGATTTTTATGAGGATTTATTTGAGGAACTCAACAAATATGGAGAAATTGAGTCTCTGAACATTTGTGACAACTTGGCTGACCACATGGTGAGTATTGCTTGTCACTTTCACTCTCCATAGAACCTTACTTTGAGATTAGTGAATCTTGGTTGTCCTTGCCAGTTGCCACACTTATCATTACAATCATGACAGGTGGGAAATGTCTATGTTCAATTCAGAGAAGAAGAGCAAGCTTCTAATGCACTCCGTAATTTAAGTGGAAGGTTCTATGCTGGTAATATGTTTTCTTCTAAGATTGAATTCTTAATTTAGGAAGACTAATTCTGGTGTTTTCCCCAATGTATAATTTAAATGCTATTTTCTTGCAATTTGTTATGTAGGCCGTCCTATCATTGTGGATTTCTCTCCAGTTACAGATTTTCGTGAAGCCACATGCAGACAGTACGAGGAGAACACTTGCAATCGTGGTGGATATTGTAACTTTATGCATCTTAAGAAAATTAGCAGGTATGCTCAATGGTGTTCTATTAAGACCCTTCCTTCCATATATATACATATATTTATATATTTATAAATCAATATCATTATATCACATGTCAAATTGTGACTTCACATTGTCAGGGACTTGAAGCGTCATTTATTCGGAAGGTATAGGAGAAGACGCAGCAGAAGTAGAAGCAGAAGCCCATACAGGCACAAAAGCTATGACTATGATGACCGCCACCATGGGCGTAGTAGTCACAGCAGCAGAAGACATGATGAGAGGGAGATATATTATGAAAGCCGTAGCAAGAGACATAGAAGCACTAGTCCTCGCCGGCGAGGAAAGAGCAGAAGTCCTGGTAAGAGAGACAGGAGCCCTGTCAGGGAAGGAAGTGAAGAAAGGCGTGCAAAGATTGAGCAGTGGAATAGAGAAAAGGAAGAAGCTGAACGTTCGACAAAGATTGAGGCTAGCAATGAAAACAATGACAACCACCATTACGACAAGGCTGCTCAGAATGAAGAGAATCATGGTCTCCAACAACCAGTACATCAACATCAGGAGGAATATGGTTATTAATCAGCTAATAGCATGGTTCGTTTTTTACATTCTCTCTGCTGGTGTGGCTAGTAAAAAGTTTACATATTGGCATAAGCCATAAGACTTAAAAATTTCTCTTACAGCCCATTTTCCGATGTGCAGGTGTGCAGGTTCACACTTATGCCATATGGAATTTGATGTGTTTCCCTTTTTTATGAACAAGCATCTTCATTCTTCCATATTGCATTTTTTCATGTTTTACCTCTATATGATGTTTCAAAACGTTGTCTTTCACCCTTCCTCGTTAGAATTATAGAACCATCATTTTTTGCTTTGAAGCTTAAGAAATCTGAAGCCAACTTAATTTGTCCTAAATTTCTTTTGTCCAGTTTTGTGATTTCAAACCTGTCTTGAGATTTGGCTTTTATCGCTGATCTCCCCTATGTGTTTTCATTTTGTCTCCTAAGATGAGGATGTATGCTCTACTTGTTGCTTATCTGTAATTGCTTTCTTGCTTTCCTGATGTATTTGAAAATTCAATTTATATGCACATCTTCTAGGACTAGGAGCAGGAGGGTCAAGTAAGTGGACTAGCAATCAAGCCTGACCTGAAATGATTTTGTTTTTCCATTGGAAAAATTAATATTAATATTCCAAACTTTTATCCATCCTCTCAAAATAAATCATAATATAGGTTAACACAATATTCCATACTATTGAGGTAACCTATTCTTGGTAATGGATACTTTTGTTTTTCGTTTCGAAATTTATAATTTTTTTATACAATTTTTTTTTTAAAGTAAAAAACACTCTCTAGTCTAGATTTTAAAAAGAAAGCTACAAAGATTGTATGTGGGTTATTTTGAGTTAACCAACAGATGGTATATTTTGAGACGATGGCCAAATGTTTGGATTATTAATATCAATTTTTTTTGTTCATGTTCATGGCATCCGGAATTTCACTTTGGTCAAATCTTAATTTGACCTCATAATTCTGAGGAAAATAAAAAGATTGTATGGATTTTGTGTTTCTTTTCTGCATAACATATTGCCTTTATCATGGGCACTGAGATAGTCACAAGGATTATGTTCTTGCATAATGTTGTCCAAAGAGTCTTGCATGATCTATCTAGTCAGGGGACCAGGCACAGCACTTCCAATAGTAACAGCAGTTTCTCGCACAAGATCATCTATTCGGTTTCATTTACTTTGCGCACCTTTCTGAACTATTTCTTTAATTTCCGGGTGATGATCTTACAGACAATTGTGAGTTTTGCAGGTGCAGATTACCCTGCTCAGGAACAAACATCAATTATCTCAGCTTACGGTGGCATTTGTGTGTACAGGTATCTATTTTGGCATTTGGAGGGTTGCGTTTGCAGGTTGCAGGTTGCAGGTTACGAGATGTTTTGACAATAGAGAAGCCTCGGTGCACCCATTTTGAAACTTTAGTTATAGAAGTATGTTCCGTTGTAGTTGGACCTGAACCTGTAGGGGATTTAGAATTTAGATGGTGACTTATATTTTTATACTTCTAATTCCAAATCAAGTCTATGTACCGGATGTTTAGAATTTCTTCGTGTTGACAAATATCTTGTTGATTGAACTATGGTATCTTAATGTGTTGTTTATTCAGTTCACATGATTCATTACTATGCTTACCTCCTACGGTTTTATGACCCTGTTTGCGAACGCTTTCTGTTTCGGTCTTATTAGAGATGTACATGAAGAGAATGGTAAGAGTCTAAGAGATCTTTCTTCAATGATAAATTTTCCTTTGCTTGGGAGATAAGTACTACCCTATTCACGCCATTTGTTCCATTTAGTTTTGTCTTGACAATATTTTAATTCTTGACAATATTTTAATTCTTAATATCTCACGTCATTTTAACTTATAAATTAAGCGTAAAATACAAATTAAGAGTGACAAGTAAATTGTGTCAAGAAAAAATGGGACAAGTAGGGTGAATAAGAGGAATCACTTAAGGTTCACAATATTACATAAGAAATATAAACAATCAAAAAGCAAAAACACTAAACATAAAAGCTTTTACGACATAGAATTTAACTCAAATAATCATAAATTTATCATCTTTTAATTGTTATAAGATAATTGAAATAATAATCCATGAAATTTTTTAACATTTCTTTAACCTAGATGTTTCTTTAATCATTAAAAAAGGTTGTACAAAGTTTGGTCAAAATCATAAATTAAATCAGATCAAACTGTAATTTAAGTGTTTTTCTTCTTAAATTTCGGTTTTCAGTCCGATTTCAATTTTGAAATTTTTAGATCAGATCGAAAATCGTAATATGGTAGGCTGGTAGCCATAATAATAACTGCTCGTCTATCTTCTATTAAACTACACAAATAAGCCCATGAAAATGGAAATTGTGAAAAGAAAAGTTGAAGTGGCGCCCCTTTCCTCTAACCTTTTCAATTTTCTTTGATCGATTCTCAAGTGCTAATTTTCAATATGAATTTAAGTGTAGAATCTCTATCAAAGTAGTTTTTTTCCTGTTCATATTTGTCGTTTTTCAAATTTTTGATGATTTTTTTATTGATTTGTTTAAGTTTTATTCTTTAGATGAATCGTGTAATGACTTTATAGGAGTTTTTTTTATTTTTCATACTGTTATGCGATAGCGGAAGCAAAGGTCGAAAACAATAAGAAAAGACACAAAAAATTTAACGTGGTTCACTATCAATGTGATAGCTACTTCCACCGGCACCGAGATCAAACACTTTCACTATGAACCGCAAAGTTTTACAAGATGAATCAATCTCACTCACAAAGAACAATGTGTTCTCTGTGATCTCTCAATTTGTGCATCATCCATGCCCTAAACCTAAAATGGGCATTTACATGATATGCCTAGAAAAGAAGTTATTACATGATTAAGCAAAAGTAACCGGCCAAGAAAAGCAAACGAAACGTGAAATGTAACCGCAGCCGAGTCGGCTGCCCTCCATGTCTTCATCACCGCCGAGTCGGCTTTTTCCTCTGGAAAAAGCATGATTTTGGCAGAACCTACAGCCGAGTCGGCGGCCATCCATGTCACCATGGATGCCGACTCGGCTTTGTCCTCTGGAAAATCTCCAAGTGCTTCGATCAACAACCTACTCGTCTTTGCTCTTTAACCCACCAAAAGTCGACTAGGCTTTATCTTCTGGAAGTAAACACTTTCTTTAACACATGATTCATCTACACTCATGATCAAGACTCGATTCGAGTAACCAATCATCAACACATACTTTTTGTAGAATCTCATATTTTTCGTGTTCATTTTTGGAATATATGTTTATAATTGTGATATAGTAGTTTTTATGTATTAGCATGAGAATATGATATGTAAAAAAAATTGTGTTGACTTGTTCCATAAAAAAAATCCTTAAATTTTTGTTGATAATCTGATCTTGTTATGTACATTGTGTTAAGTGTTAAAGCAAAAACACAATAGACCAAATTAGACCGAAACATTTTAGTACAGTCCGGTTAGGTGTCATAACTGATTTGGTATGGTCTGAAAAAAATTTCAGACCGAAATTTCTGATCTGAAATTCAACTCTAATCATTAATCATTGAAATTTAAATATCAAAATAAAAGATAACAAATGAACTAAAAAAGTTTGAAGACTATAGTATACCATCCCATTTTATTTGAAATTGTCTTTGTGAGATGAATTCGTACACAAGGCCCATATTAAAAAAATTTTACAAAAACAACATAAATTGAATTTTCACTTGTACAAAAAGAGATTTTATTTTAAAAAGTAATTTGACCTCACCTAATCCAATTATCTAGTGAGACAACTTCAATAGAAAATTAGTGTTTCAGAAGACTATGAAATGATATACAAATTTAATGTAATAAAAACTTAAAAGCAAAAGAAAAAACTACTATGAAAAAGGAATCACCCTTTGAGACAAAGACTGTGTAGAAATTTTATTGAGAAAATTTTTAGAATAAAAGTGTTAAAAAATATCTAGATTAGTAGTAATTAGAAATTAGAATATCTTTTCAAGGAAAAAAAGTAATTTGAATATAGAGGGCTATCAAGCCCTCATTTGAAAGTTATCTATCTTTAATATTTGAATACTGAGGTATTAAAAATCTGGCAACTCAATATTCATCGAACACTTTGATCCGACTTCACAATGAATCAAATTATAAAAAACCACTGAGCACAAGACCCGTTTAGATTCAACTCAAACACCTGACCCAAAGTTAATCCAATAAGCCAAACAAATACATATAGGGAAACTATTGAACAAACTATAGAAGTTTCTTAGGGCACTCTCCGTCTTAGATGATCTCAACCATCGAACTAGTTCAATGCATACCACAAATAATGATCTAAAATTACAAAGTATATTGACCTTAACCCATGGTTATGACCAACATTCTCGTAACACCTTTTTCAGAAAAATTAATTTTCCTCAAATTATATTCAAGCAAGATCATAATAGATATTTGAATTTAATCCCACCAACTCAAAATTTACCTAATTTTAAAAGAGAACATAATATCGAAAAAGCATACAATTCGATCTGCGTGCCGTTAATAGCAAATTACGCACTGGCTAAGAATATAAGAGCGAAACTTGAGAATACATGAGCGGCAATAGACCACCAAAACATCATTTCCGACTGACTATTTCCATATCAGTATTTTCTGTGGCAACAAAATAGCATTCGATATGAAAGTTCTAATTAAATCTAGGCAACATTCTCCCGAAGTATACTCAATCCTCTACGAAAAAGAAAACGAAAAAATTCAAGACATGATAGAAGGCTAACAAAATTCGAGACTAAGCTCCTCACCTCCCTTCATGCTACAATCATCAAATTAGACAAGAATGTAAACAATTTACTTGCCACCATGCTTTGCCTTATTGTGAGATTGCAGAGCGGCGTCTGAATTAAAGCTCCTATACCAGGAAACAGGTGATACGAAGCATGTCAATTGGGTTCATTAACGAATTTGCAAAACTAAATGCATACAATGTTATCGACCTACTTTTTGCAAGGACCACAAGAAGCTTGTCCACCGGACTTGGGGGATTTGTCGCTGCCAGGAGTCTTTCCGCCTTTCTTTGATGGGTGAGGAGTTGCTACGTGCACGCTGCCCTTCTTTCCATCTGCAAATAAACATATTATGAAATTGGATAAGAAATGGCATAATTTAATCAAAACATTGATCAACATTTTTACATATACTGCTCATAGAAACTATAATCGGGATCCAATTAGGGTCATACCCTTATCAAAAGGGATAACGAGGTCGAGAATGACTTTCTGTTAAAAACAAATCATAAATTGAAGCAACAAAATAAACCTGTTTTCTGGGGAGTAGCGAGTTTAGCCTTCTTTGACTCAGGTGTCTTAGCATCAGCATTAGGTCTTTTCTTCCCAGATTCAGCCTAAGAAAACAAAAGAACATTGGTTAGCCAAATCTTTTGATATTCAACTCGAAAAAACATACCCTCAAGTTCAATTTCAATGTCACCTTTGCGGGTTTCTCATCCTCTGACTCATTGTCGTCATCATCATCTTCGTCATCATCCTCACTGTCATCACTCATGCCCAAGATATCCTGCCAAAGCGTACCACAAAAACTCAACAAGGGAAACCTTTAATCACAAAGCAACATAAGAGTGCAACTCCAATTATGATACAACAACAAAGGTCATTCCGATTGAACCATGGTCGCAAAGGTCACGTACAACCTCACATAAATAAAATGAGCAGGATAAATAATAAATAGTTTAGCAAAATCCTAATCAAAGCAAATTGATTTTTGGTGTTTTAATCTGCTTGCATATAAAAATGATAAACTACCTCATCAGAATCACCATCCTCATCACTATCATCTTCATCATCATCACTATCATCCTCAGAGTCATCTTTCTCTTCTGGCTTGGGCTTAACTTCTTTTGCTGGCTTTGCGGCGACCTTGGGCTTGGCAGCCTCAGGAAGTTTACCTACAAGAACCAAATGTGAGATTGCAACTTTCATGGAACACGAAACTTTAAAAACTTGACATGATTATCAAATATAGCATCATATACCATTTTCTTTCTGCAAAACAGGGACTTCTTCGTCATCAGATGAGTCTGAGAAGATGTCAGTAGAACCAGCAAAGAAGAGTCAAGGAATCCCAATATTTCAGTTCAAGAGAAAATATGACAAAATAAAACACACTAGTCATCCCTATCAGTCATCTAAGCATGACTAATAAATCAAAGTAATTTCAGCAAGAATATTGTACAGCAAATAATTATTCAGCAAGATATATAATTTCAATAAATAAAACCATATAGACAAAATGATAAAAGCAAATACTAAATACAACTATAACAAGGATATTCATCATCTTCCATAGCAGTTTGATATCCCATAAGATGAACACTTCCATTTTTCCAATTGTGAGAAATCTCAAAGTCCTCATCAAATACCAAATCAAAAGTTAACTGAGGGGTAGTCTGGCTTAGCATTCCAAGCACTAGCTTCTGCTCTCCAACTTTTACATGAATAGTAACAGTCTCCTTATCCTTCTTCACCTCACCTAGAGTAGCCTGAAGACACCACAATCAGTAAAACTAACAAAATCTTCAATCATCCATTAGTACATATGGCTGAACTCTATAATTATAGACTCAATTACCTGAGAAAGGTGAATAACTTGACCCTCTTCAAGGGCTACCTGGGTAGGCTGTTTCGACTTCACGTCTACACCTATACAAAACAAGAACAGATAGGAACATAATTAACTCCAAATTTGTACAGCAAATTAAACATACATAGTGTTTACTAAAATGTCTTACATAATACATGAACATGTTATATAAATACAATTACATTTAGGCAAAAAGAAAAGTCATATTCCTGTATCAATATCCCAAGAATCTTTCAATTATATATCAGTTAAGGTGTTAGCATAAGAACAACTTGTAAGCATGTTAACACCCAAAATTTGCAATTTCAAATATTTGTATATAATTGGGTCATAGGCTGATCCAGTTGGCTCCTGGGCCGATATTTTAATGGACACTAAAAGTTTAAATGGAGATCAAAATGCAAATATGTTTTGCTCTCAATAAACCTACTACACTACCAAATTTCTTAAAATATAAGTGTATTTAACAATTAATATTTCTCAACAAAATGTTGAACTTATCTATAAGCGCATTTAATGAATCACAAATTAAAAACAAACTCACACACTGGTAATGTTTATTGAGAAAAATAATGCATTTTGTAGTATTGTTAATGATCTTATTACTCTGTCTATTTTATATACATATATGATATTTATGATTTTTTTAGAAAAATATTATATTATTTTTATAGGGATTGTGCTCTCACATAATTTCAATATCGGATCCGCCATTGGTTAGGGTTTACATAAATAATCTTCGGCAAATATTTTGACATAAGAGAAACCTTTTTATTATGGAATTTATCCATAGAAGTTTAAAAACAAATCAAAACAAACAGGAAAAAAAAAATCAGAAACAGGAACAATACAAACAATTGAGAAGAACAACAAATATAAAAGCAAATAAATATGAATTAGAAATCAAATTTAGACGATACGAAAACACCAAAACGAAAAATTCAAAATAATTAATTCATAAATAGACTCATAATAACATAAAGAACGAAATATGGAAAAAGCATACCCCAAAATTGCATGTTTGCCATTGAAGAAGGATGAAGAAACACTAGGGTTTAAAGGGTTTATGAAAAGAAAACAAATATTAGGGATTTAATAAAGGCAGAAGACGATGATGTTTAGGGGTTTAAAGCAAATTTATAGATCACTTGCGGGCCTGCGGGCGGCTAAACCTTTGATTAAATTTCCCTCAACCCTACTAGGGTTTTATTTTTGGAAAATTTAGTAGTTATTTAACTTATTCGGGATTTTTCTCTAATAATTTTAATGTTAAGGTGTATTTATCTATTGTAAATTTGGGTAATTCGATAACCTGCAATAATAAATAATTCACCAAAAAAATGTAAAATGAAAATTAATTTAAATTAGAGGAAAAAATTTTTAATTTTACATAAAAAGTCATAAATAATAAAATAATCATATATTTTTTTGAACACTTTTTAAACATTTTTTTTGACATTTTAGTTTAATTTCTTTTTTTAAAAAAATTAAACTTGCTATAGCAAATCATTCGGTCATCGGGTTTACTATAAGAAAATACCCCTTAAAGTTGGCATTATTCACGATTAATCAATATATGGGATTATTGTAGGAAAATCACGAATAGGTTAGATTATTCTAGGTAATTTTTCCTTAATTTTTTTGAATATTTGGATTTATTTTTTGAAATTAGTACTCTCTTTTTTGGCCTACTTGTCTCATTTATCTTTTTTACACATATCGAGTTAATGAAATAGAGAAACAAGTCTTATTAGTATCCTTTAATTTTTTTCATTTTTTTGATTTGCACAAAATATATCCTTGTTGGCGATTACAGTAGTCACGATGATTAATCTAAAAAAAAATAGATCAAAATATATGAAACGGACTAAAAACGAAAACGGCGCAAAATCCATGGTCACAAAAAGTATAAAACGATTTTTAAATTTTGTTACTTTAGAAGTAAAGTGGACACGTGTCGGGTTAGCCTGTGAGTCACATAAGCATGATTTGCGATGAAATCTATCACGACACGACTCAATACAGTTTGCACAAAAGCAACAATCCGCCAAAAATCTTGACTATGTTTTATTATATTTATTATATTTTGCTACTATAATTTTATTTTTTGATGTTATTGATATTGATTAATGAATTAAGATATTTTTCTATAATTATTTCTTTTTTTCTTCTTATTTACGAATTTTCATGTTGAATTATAACACATTTTCTTAAGTATATATTCAAAATTAATATTTTATTTTGTTTCAATTGTTCAAAAAATCAAAATGGATATAATTTAAACTACTTATTGTAAATTATTGATATTTGTAGATAAAGAGCATTATTTTAAATAATTATCAATCTGTAAATTTAGAATAAAAAATTAAAAAAAAATTTAATACTAGGCATGGGTGCACAACACAGCACCACATGTTGGGGCCTTGGGCTATGCAATAAGTACAATTTAGTTTGCAAGGTGCAACTCAGCCCAACTCACCTTATATGTTGCTCATTCAATCCGATATAATAAATGGGTTTTAAATTAGTTTTGATTTAATTATTCAAACTTAAATTATTTTTGTATTTTTAGGTTTTATTAGTACTAAAAGGGATTTATAGACTATATAAGGATTTACAGTATATAAATCTGAATTGAGTGCAAATATATATAAACTATGTTTACAACGAATTGAGCCCAAACTCGAACCCGAATCCATTTATTTTTTTGGACTCGAACTTGAATCCAAATTCAGCCGGTCTCAAAAATTAGACCCAAACCCTAAAAGTAGAAGCAAGTCCAATAAAATCTTGGATGCATAACCATCCTTACTCTCGCTCCGGCCTCACTTCCCTAATAAGCCTTAACTCTATGTGATATGTGGTCTCAACTTTAAATAAGGAGTAGATGAGATTCAAACTCTTGTCCTCTTATCACCCTTACTTTTAATATCATGTTAAAAAATCAACCCAACCAAAAGCCTTTGGTTGAACCCTATAATGTGTTATATACTCTAACAGAATTTTCGTGACACGATTTTGTTTCTCACCACATGTAGGAATGATTAATTTCCTTTTTCCATGTATGATTTCTCTAACCTATCTTCGAATGAAAACTAGAAAACTGTTAGCGGCTTCAATTTTCCATGACAACGACATTTGCTTCATGAAAAGAAAGACTAGCAATGGCAGGGGCGAATCTAGAAAGAAATCATCACCTGGGCCAATATATAGTGATGGATTGCATAACTCATAATATTAATTTCAATTAAAAAATAACAATTCCATTAAATAATTCCAAAAACATAACCTAATAATTAAAAAAACATTCACCGATAAGATATTTTTGAATCATTGAAAATGAGTTCTCCTAACTTTCATTGAATTAAAGTCGTCTATAATTGAGTTGATTGTAAATTTTGTCAGCAATTTCTTTTTTTATATATATATACAGTTAAATAATCAGACATTAACAAGTTAATAATACAAACCTAGTTTATAGCTTATTTGTTCAAATTCACTTTTTTATTATGTAAATAATTGAAAATGATGAATACCTTCTCTAATACATGTCCATATCTAATTAATTTAATATATAAAAGTAAAATTGATTTAATTTTTTTTTTAAGAATTTTAATAAAGAATAGAAAAGTCAAATTAGAATTGAAAAACAATTCAATAATAAAAGTACATCAAAAAAAATTAAAACCTTTAATTCCCATTACACTTTCCAATACAAAATTTACAGTTGTGACTCGAGTTTTGCGGTTTGGTTTTTTTATAAAATCAAATCAAACCAAAATTATTTCGGTTTTTGATTTTTCAATCCAGACCAAACCAAATTGGGCCTCAATCCATATCGAACCAAACCAAATTAATTCGGTTTGGACTTTTTCAAACCAATCCAAACCATATTTTTCATTAAAAACAAATTTAAATGAAAAAAGACAAGGAAACTGGGAAAGGAGTGGAAGTCTCAAGTACTCAAGTGTGAGATAACGATAGTACTTATCAAAGGTTAGGGTTTTTAAGTTTTTAGGTTTACAATGTATTGGGCCTGAGCTAATACATTAATGTTAGTGGGCTATATGTAATTTCTTATATATTTCGGTTTGCGGTCTAGAATTTCGGTTTTTGAAAATTCCAAATCTAATCCAAACCTTAATATTTCGGTTTTGAATTTTCAAAGCTAATCCAAACCAAATTTAAAAATCACCAATCCATATTTATTATTCGGTTTGGTCTGGTTCAATTTGCGGTTTTAATCCGAATAAGTTTCACCCTGACTTAACTATTCTAATAAGTGACACTACAATACATGTGCCAGTGCATTGAGTGTTCAGTGCAACAAACCTTTTCAAAAGAATTGAAGAAAGGCAAATAAAAAATAAAGAAAGCAAAAAAAATAAAGAATCAATGATATTACTCTTCCTCAAGATTGAGAAAGACAGTCGACCAGCGCACGACCGTTTCAGTAGCGGCACTAACAATCCAGATGGCGGCACCAGCAGTAGGCGACACCCGGCTGATTGACGTATTCCGGTGGTCGGCAGAGTTTGTTTTTGATTTTTTTTAGAGTCGTCTTTTTTGATATTTAGGGTTTGTAAGACGCGATTTTGGATTTCAAAGATAATATTTATGTTTTTTTTTGCCCGAGTTTAAATTCGCCCCTGAGCAATGGTGACCAAAATGAGCCATCCCAAAGTAAACATAGATATGAATGAAGTATATTTGTAAAGTCTTCTATGGATTTAGTTCACATTATTTCATTGTACATTGACCTAATACTCTCTATAATTCACTAAATAATAGGATATTTGTTTATCTTCAAAAAAAAAAAAATAAGAATATTTGTTTTTTTGACACTATTTACTTATTACTCTTAATTTGTATTATATTCTTAAGAAAAAGTCTAAGGTAGACTTGGTTCACATTAATTTTTGGGTGGACCAAGTTTCCACTCCTACTCTCTACCCTACTTCCAATCTCTCACTCCCTTACTCTACTTTCAATTTTTATAAAAAAAGAAAAAATAATTTAATTCAATTTTTTTTATTTTTAATTTGAATTAAATTTAAAAAAAAAAATTTTGAAAGATTGTATTTAAATTTTTTAATTTCTAAAAGTTTTAATTTTCATTTTAATTTTAAAAATTTTAATTTTTTTTTATTTTTAAATTTTTTATAAATTTAAAATTTTTTAATTTTAATTTTTTTTATGTTTAAAAAAATTAATTTTTTAAAATTTTAAAATTTTATTTTTACTATTTTATTTTATAAATGTTAAACTTTAATTTTAACTTTTTAAATTTTTATTTATTTTTTTAAATTTTTTTTAAGTATAAGAGTGAAATAGACGAAGTGTGAAAGTATAAGAGTAGAATGAAATAGAGTGGAAGTGTGGAGTGAAGTGAAGTAGAGTGGAGAGTAGTAAAGTGGGGTGTAAAACTTGGTCCACACTAATATCAGTGTGGACCAAGTCCACACAAGTTCTTCTCTATTCTTAATCTATAAATTAAAACATAGTCAAGTAAGATATTTTTTGATTCATTTTAATGCAAAAGATTATTAATATTCACTTTTTATAATATTTCGCTATGTATAATAAGCGATATTAAACATTAAATATACATTGAATACCGTAAAAAAGTAAATGTCTCATTTCAGTAATTTGGTGAGAGTAATAACGAGTATTATTCAATTATTATACTTTATTATCCTACTTCTCAAGTAAAAATACTTGCAATTTAAATATTTTCTTTACATTAAAATGTTATGAACCTAATCCATTTAGAACTTTTTCAATTGAAGAGATTTGAATAATATAAATAACAAATAATTGCACCATTATTGATTTCAATTTTCAAATCATGAATAGTATATTAATGTGTAGAATATGACATCAACAATTACTCCCAAATTCTCAATCAAGTTACAAATAAATAAACTTTGAGTATCTGGCACATCTTCATTTTCAGAGTATATTCAAAGGATCAAAACATCCATTCATTTCTAATTTTTAAATCTACCTATACCTGTACAATTATACTACTACTAGACTATACAAATTTTTCAAATCCTTCAAAACAAAAATACAACTAAAAATAAATTTTAAAATGAAAGCAAAAATATAGATAATGGTTTTCTTGAACCGAAGAAAAGAATCTTGCAAGTAGTTGTTCTTTCAGATTCCAAAATTCAGAGAATTATAGGTCGATATAATTGCTGAAATTCATTTTACACTTTTACCACATGAATTTTTTGTTTGGTTTTTAAAATAAGAAATTCATGAACTTAAGCCAAGGTGGTAATGGAGAACCAAGCTTTGTAACCTTTTCTGCCTGTGTCGAACAAGACGAAGCTTCTTCAACCTCCTTATTCCTCTTGCACAAAAAGAAGTTTCTAGAACCTAACTCTGCTATCTTTTCATCTCTATCCAAACCTGAAACAATTCATCTCGATTTCATTAGCATCAATCGATTCCACTAAAAAATTTACTAACAATCCATAAAGAAAATTGAACAGAAAATGGTATATGGAGAATAGAGACCCGTCGCAACTTAGAAGTTATATGGTTGCCAATACAATAAGAGTAATTTTGAAATTATGCGTAACTTTGTTTCCGAAAATTGTCAATAAAATGTTAACTATTAATTAAAAACTTAAAAAAATTATGTAGTCATGATCTGATCGAAATCAACTCCATTAACAACTAATCAGTCCAAACAACGCAATAATTTTTCTGTACTATGATTCAATAACGATTCCAAATCATTACAAAACAGTTTTATAAAAAATGAAACAGAGGAAGGAGGAAATTACTTTCAAGGCTAAATTGTGAGTAATGAAGACTGAAATCCTCCAAATTAGTGCAACATAAAACAGGTCGACGACCTTCTTTAGCATACTGTTTAATAGCAGCAATAATCAAATCCTTGACAGTTAAATCAGGACTAATAAGAACTTGAACTGTACCAACACTTCCTTGAATCGTCACATTCACCAACACTTTCGTTAATTTTTTCGACTTAAATTCCTCCATTGACGGAGAAACTACACCGTTTCTCATCCCCGACTTTAAATCCGGCACCGTTTTAGGTCGTCGGAGTTTCTCCATCGTCGGAGATAATCCCGATTTTCCATTGAAAGAGTTCGATCTCTCGGAGAATCTAGGGTTTCGATTAATCACAGGGGAAGTCATTATATAAACTGGTTAATTGAGATTAACACTTGAAGGAATTCAGTGAGATTGATTAAGAGTGATGATTTTGAAGGAAGAAAGTAAGAGAAGATCATGCAAGAGTTTAGAGGATTGGGGAAGGGAAGAGGGGTTTTTATATGAGGATGAGAGAACATTCCATGGTGTTTTTATTTTATAATTATTTTTATTTATTTTAACTTTATTTTTATTTTATTTTTTTATTTTTATTTGATATTGAGGGAGAGTAAATAACATGTGATGATAGAACATTATTGGTGAAACTTTTAAAAGATATGAACATATAATTGGTTTATTTCTTTTTGTTTTCTTTGATTTGTATTAAAGATAAATTTAATTATTTTTGAGGAAGTGGAAATAAATGAAAAATATAATAATTGCGTAGATAAAAGTAAAAGAAAGTTAAAATATATGGATAAAATTTTAAAAAGATGGTGAATTATTATTCAACTAGCTTGAATCCTAAAATAAAATAAAATAATTTCCTAAACATAAACAAATTTAATTTAAATTATCATGATATTAATTTGTTATTTGTTAACTATGACGTGTAACAGAAATTAAACGTATCAATTTACATTTTCTTATGCACGTAATATAAAGTATTATAGTAATTACAATTTAATCTTTTGAATATATACTTCTATGTGTATTTTTGTATATATAATATAAATATCTTAATTTTTTTAAGTCATGAGTGTTTTTGTGTATTTTTTATGACTTAAGGGAAGAGATTTCATAAATGATATTTTCAATAGATTAGTAGTGTATGAAAATTTTGTTAATTGAGTAATAAAATGAAGCTTATGTATATCGATTGAGAATTCTTACACCTTTTGAAGATATAATTATTTAATATGACATGATATAGCATGACAATAATCAACATTTCTTTTTTATATAAAAACATAATTTTTTTTACTTGAATCACGTATCATATAATATAATAAATGAGTTGAAAAAAGACAAATGACAAACTCTTAAAAATTTTCCAAATGAATATATTTAATAGGATATATTTGATTACTTGTTTATTATCCTAAATTTACATGATAGTTTTCCTTACCTTATTTGTTGATATTTTTCAAAATATGCAAATCATGCTTTGATATTGGCCTATAATTTCCTTACCTTATTAGTTGATATGAAATTTATTCTATCAATTGAATTTAGTGATGCAATTGACTACTATAGCTTGATTAATTAGGCGGGAAAATTTTCAACCATATATTGACAAGTGTCAATAAGACACCTTTTTTTTGTTTTGTTAGGTATATTAGTACATATACCATATAATAAGTTTGGATATTTGTTTGACACAAAAAAAACTTATAACACAATATAATTTAGTGTCAAATTAAAGAAATCTAATAAATATTTAATGGATCATTTATCAACTACAGCCTCTAAGTTTACTCAATTTCAAATAAACAGCCGCAAACTTTGCTTTTTACCAACTACGTACTCAACTTAAAACATGCTCGAGGCAAAACACCCCATTTTAACCCTATTTTTTACCCTTTTTGGTGTTTTGCAATGGTTGAATATTGTATCAATGAGTTGCAAAATAAATAATTCAAATATTGAAAGTTTAAAATTAAGACCTAAAAATAAGATATTTTCCTTTGATTCTCATTCTTTAAAAGTAATTAAGATGCTTATTAAGATCGAAAAATAAGATTTAAGGATAGATTGATATTCTCTTACTTGAATTATTTTAGCAAACCTTGATATTTGTGATTAACATTTAATTGATGAAATTTTACTTACCTAATTTTTTATTGTCATAAATAAAGAATTTTAATTACATATAAACTATATTCGTGATTAACATTTAATGGGTCAAATTTTACATACCCAAATTTTTATTGTCATAAATATAGAATTTTAATTACGTATAAACTATATAGACTTGAATGTATTTTGGAGGGAAATAAATTAATATGAAGGCGACATGTATCCTTCTAAATAACGGCTTTAGTATATAGTATAGATTATAGAAAATACAAATTAAGTGAGACAAATTAAAATTGAAAATATTGCAAATTTAATGGGACGGGGATATCGGGATTTGAATCATACCTTTTTAGTAAAATTATGGAAGAGTCATGAATCTAAATGATGGATTTGGAATTTCTTTATAGTGAATTGAATTAATTTTGTAGAGTACTGTTAAAGATTCGGTTGTACGTATTGAGTGTAAATATTTAAAGATGTAAATATAAATATTAAAGTAAAAAAAAAGTTAGATAGAAAATTAAAGAAATTTAATTGGAAGAGAGGGTGAACAATTGGTTATACGAATAAAAATGGATAAAATAGCAATTGGTATAGTCCTCTAAACTAGATAATGCCCGTACGATGCACGGTTCTATTAAATTTTTTTATATATTTAGTTAAATAAAAAAATTGTAAATTGATGGCTTTATGTTTTAACCATCTCAAAATATCTTATACTCATCTAATAAATCATACAATCATATCATACAATATTATAAAAGTCTTGGAAAATTCCAAGTGTGATCATTAAAAAGGCATGGTAATATTTATCAAATTTAGAATCTAATATTTTTTGTTTAAGTTTGAAGCTAAATTAGGTAAAGTATTTGTATGTCATATATACAATACTATAAAAGTCTTGGAAAATTCCAAGTGTCATCATCAAAAGAGGCATGACAATATTTATCAAATTTAGAATATAATATTTTTTGTTTAAGTTTGAAGCTAAATTAGGTAAAGTATTTGTATGATATACTATAGTAACTCTATTTAGTTAACTTAGAATTTAATATGTTCAATTGAACGAAAAAAAGTTATGTATCAGGTAAATAATTAAAATAAACGTCAATAATTATGTTTTGGTTTAAAAAATCATGTATTTGATAAATTTAATAACGATAGTATACATTACTTACATTATTATTTGAAACTGTTTTTATATATATTTCGCACTAACAAATTCGTGCATTGCACGAGTTTCTATACTAGTAACATTATAAAGATTTTATAAATAATTGAAAGAAAATAAGCAATTTTAAAAATTTATGACATCAGCATTGTTTGTTTTAGTAATAGTTATAGGTATAGACAGGGAAATCATTCTTATTTTTTATTCATCTTTTTAGTTTTTTTATCATTTTTTTCTTTCATAATTATTTCAAGTACTTCATTTGCACCTCTATTTGTCTTTATCTCATTAGTTTAACTTTTTTATTCCCTTAAATATTTATACTCAATTAAAATGAGCCCTAAAAGTTAATTATTTTGTAAAAAACATGTAAGGATCATAAGCATTATAGGAATATAACCATTAGAAAAAAATATTAAATGAAGATTGCTAAGGTAAATATATTAAAGGAAAATTTGCCAAGAATAATCCCAACTATCACCCGTTGGCCAGAAATAATCCCAACTATTGATTATTTTTTAATAATCCCAACTATTGATAACGTTTGCTGAAAACAGTCCCATTTGTTTTGAAACCGGCTGTAGCAGGTCAAATTGAAAGCAACTAGTAATGAATGAATATGAACAATGAATTTTTTTAAAAAAAAGCTAAAAAAAATTACATAACTTAACCTGCTACAGCCGGTTTCAAAACAAATGGGACTATTTTCAGCAAACGTTATCAATAGTTGGGATTATTAAAAAATAATCAATAGTTGGGATTATTTCTGGTCAACGGGTGATAGTTGGGATTATTCTTGGCAAATTTTCCTATATTAAAAATGTAAAATAATGAATAAACAAATAGAATCAACTAAAACAAAAAATAAAATAACATAAAAACATCAAATAAAATGAAAAAAACAAAAATTCATAATCAATAACCGTGATTTGTAAATCACTATAAAAATAACAATAATAAAATCAATAAAATTAAAAAGGTAAACTAAAATCACAAAACTCTCACCCTACTAAATTCTACCACTGTACCACATAAAGGTAATTTGTTAATAGGGGTGTGCAATACGAGATCGGACCGGACCGATTGCATCCAGTCTGGCCTCCGGGTCTTAATTATATCTTCATGTCGAGTTTTCGGTCCGGTCCGATCAAAACACGGAAAAATCTGGGTTAGACCAGATGTATTTAAAGTAATTTTGAAGGGGAATAAAATTTACGATTTTTATGTATATACTTATTTAAAGGGCTTTATATTTTTTATTTCTAACACAAAATAGTTTTTTAAACCCAAATATTTTAAATTTATAATAATTAATTTGCTAAATTATTTTAAAATCTTCAATTTTTAATTTATTTTTGGTATCAAATTTACTTTCGGTCTAAACTTGAACCAGACCGGGAGGAAATTAGGTTAAACCTGGACCGGACCGAATGGAACCGGTCCGGTCTCCGGTCTTAGCATATTCAAAACAGTCAGTCTCCTGAAAGACGTCTCTCAAGCCCAATCCATCAAAGCTAATTGCCTATATTTACTCTATATTAAATCTATATTTACCCTATAGGCCAAACCCAATTAGAGATGGTCTCTTAAAGAGACCATTTCTCACAAAAATTTATGTATTATCTATATTTATTAATTTTATAAATCACCGTTATTTTCCTAAAAAACTCAATCAATGCAATTATTGTTGACCATCAAAACCAATGGTGATAACTAAAACATAGGATTAGGAAGACAATAAAAAGATCCCTTCAGTATCAAATAACCAAAACGACAATAGACGCGGCGGTATCGAATTTCATGCTGACGTGTGCGGGACACAACAAAAGCTGTCCATACAGATTTTGTTATAGAAATATCTGGATGTCCACATGGACGGTAGATATGACTCATCCAGATTCCTCGTGCCGACGTAACCATTGTTCTCTATTGTATATTGCCATTATTAGTCGTTGGGGCGGATCTATGGTTGTTCAATAATGTAACTAACAACTTTCAACTTATGTGGAGTATGAAATTTTATAGGGAAATTATAATGATACTAGTATAGAAATTCGTGCAATGCACAAATTTATTAGTGCAAAATATATACAAAAATAATTTTAAATAATAATGTAAGTAGTAACTATTGTATTAAATTTACCAAATATATGATTTTTTAAATCAAAACATAATTACTGACATTTATTTTAATTATTTACCTGATATATAACTTTTTTTTCATTCAATTGAACGTATTAAATTCGAAGTTAACTAAATAGAATTACTATAGTATATCCTACAAATACTTAACCTAATTTAGCTTCAAACTTAAACAAAAAATATTAGATTTTAAATTTGATAAATATTGTCATGCCTCTTTACATGATGACACTTGGAATTTTCCAAGACTTTTATAGTATTGTATGATTAAATTTGATAAATATTGTCATGCCTCTTTAAATGATGGCACTTTGAATTTTCCAAGACTTTTATAGTATTGTATGATTGTATGATTCTTGTGTTATAGCACTTTATAACGGATATCCTTGTGTTTTTTTAAAATTTCAATGATGCTCCTACTTTTTTGAGCTAATTACAAACGTGACACTGTTCACCTTATTTTCGTTAAGTTGACGTTAAATGTCATTTAGAAATGCTATAACACAGGGGTACTTGATAATTTCCCTTGCTTTTAAATGACATTTAACGTCAACTTAACGGAAAAAAGGTGAACAATGTTAAGTTTGTAATTAGCTCAAAAAGGTAGGGGTATCATTAGAATTAAAAAAAACACAGGAGTACCATTGATAAAATGCTATAACACAGGGGTACCATTAATAATTTCTCAATTATATATTAAAAAATACTAATGAATGTGCTGGTTAGAATAGTTGAAGTTTTACTATGTTCACAACATTGATTTCGGTTCAAATCTTATCAAGCATTTAGAATTTTTTAAAATCTAGAAAGAATTCTTACCTATTTGTGTTTTAATCAATATTTTTTTAATAATTATTGACATTATTTGATTTGTTCTAGAGTCATCTTGGAATTTATTTCCAAACTAGTATTAGTTTTTTTATTGGATTATAGAAAGCCGAGAGGCTGAAGGTAAAGGGTGAACTAGGTAAGATTTGATCTTATGATCTTGTATGAAAAATATGATATTTACTTCAATTAAAACATGACTTAATTCCCAATAAGTTGGGTGGTCAAATTAATATAATGCAAGTGTTTTAGTATATTAGTTGGTTGAAACAATTTGTTATTAATCAGTTAATTTACAATAAGTTGTTTTCACCCGTGTATTTAAATAAGCTAATCAAATCTATTGACAAAATGAGCTGAATGAAATCAACCACTTTAATCATCTATCAATAAATAACTTATTTTTTAATTTTGGGGAAAATTCACTTACATGTGAGAATCAGTGAGAGTAACAAGAAAAATCGAAACTCAAAATTGCTTAATGGAGAAAATGAAGGATAATTTTGTTGAGCATCATCTAAACTTATATGAATAACAATTTTTACAAATGATAATTCACATAAAATAAAATCTAAAACTTTTTGTTGATAAATCATATCTCAGCTTGTTGCTCGACTCCGCACCAATTTCTTATAAAATATTTTTCTATGAAATGAAATTATCGACTTTCTAAAAAAAAATTATAAAAAAATAAAATAAATAAATAAATAAATAATGAACACTCCATCTTGTCAATTACATCTACTTAATTAAGTCGAAAAGGGAGTTTTATAGTTTTCCGAATGTGGTCTTAAAGGGGAAGCAAAAGCCAACCATACATCTCACGGCCCGCCAAGATTTATGTTGTCCGATCTTTGGATTTTATTATTACACAAATTGTTGTGAGAAACGTTGTTTTCGAGAGACACACTATATATGGGTTAAATCACCCAATTAATACAAATTAAAAAGAGGGTATAAGAATGTAAACTTTTTGTTTTAAGGTCGTCTTTTCGAGAGATGGTCTCTCACTAGAATAATTGTTATTATTATCATTATTAGAGGCTTAGAGCTATTCTTCTAAGAGACTCTCTCTCTCTAATTAAAACAATGTCAAATGAGAGGTTCATATGCTAATAATTTATATTACTGGGTTATAATTAATCCACGTATAAAGGCACATCTCACGGTGAGACCGTCTCATACAATTATTATTATTATTATTATTATTATTATTATTATTATTATTATTTATTATTATTATTATTATTATTATTATTATTTCATTTTTCTCTTTGACTTCAATTTTGAGCCACTAAACTTAAGCATTTCAATTTAAGGAATAAATAATTATTACCAACCATAGTCCCAATGATTTAGGCGGAAAACATTAATAGACAACTCTTCGAAAGTTATACTACCTGCTATTCAATCTATTAGTCTCATTTGGTTTTTCACACTTGCTGAGACAACATTTTAACTTTTAATATCTCTAAATGTTTTTAATTAAAAATTATAAAAAGCAGATATTAATAATCTTTATATTGAGACGAATCAAACAAGATCCCATATGACTATATTTTAACTTATAGATTAAGAATAAAATACAAATTAAGAGTGATAAGTGAATAATGAAAAAAAATCAATGGGACTGATGGGTAGAATAGGAGGAAGTATTGTTTATATACATTTTCTAATAATTTAAAACATCTGTCGTCAAAGTTAGAAACATCTCCATTACTTAAAGTAATACTTCATCTGAATCAATTTAGTTGTCCCATTTGTTTGGACACACTTGTCGAGGTAACATTTTGACTCTTAATATTTCTAGTTATGCTTAAATAAAAATTATGAAAAGTTGATAAGAATAATCCTTGCATTGAGACGAATCAACCAAGATCCCACATGACTATGTTTTAACTTATGGATTAATAATAAAATATAAATTAAACGGAATTAATAAATTGTGTAAAAAACCAATGAGACAACTAAATTAGTTCAGATGGAGTATAAGAGTCTATTATCCAATCTTATAGTTAGAGAATAGGTCAAAGACACATATATAGAACCTTGTATTAAATGGTTGGTTCGTCATTTAGTGTTTTGATTTGTTTGTTGGTCGTAGCTAGACCATCATCATCATCATACCCAGTGTTCCCGCACATAGATACTCTATGGTCAGGGTCCGGGGAAGAAAGGTCGACGGCGTCTCATACCCATAAGGAGAGGGCGGTCATAAGAGTCCTTCGGCTCTAGAGGAGTCTTCAAGGATAGGACCTGCAAATATCTGAAAACCTGCATCTTACACCCACGTTAGCGAAGCATAGGGATCATATAAAAATTTATAAACGATACAGGTAAAAGGGGCAGTGAATAGCGCTGACGAAACACACAGAACAGTAACAAACAAAACTAGTAATCTAGGACGTGAATAAGGCGCCGCCATGTGGCTCTATCCCTGGTCAGGTCCTTAGAGAGGTGTAGTTCGAGCAGGTCGCTGTTGATCTGCTCCTCCCACGTCCTCTTAGGTCTTCCCCGGCTTCTCTTGCCCTCCACTATGATGCGTTCAACCCTTCTCACTGGGGCGTCATGGGTGCTTCTCTGCACATGCCCAAACCATCTGAGCCTGTTCTCCCGCATCTTTGCAGAGAGAGGTGCAACCCCTAACTTCTCCCTAAACTCCTGATTTCTAATCCGAATTTTATTTTTCTCTATTTTGATATAACACCACCACTTTACTCTATATTCTCGCTTATTTCTAAATATCTTATTATTTTTTTATATTAAAATTTTTAATAATCTTTGTGTCCCAACCAAATGAGGTTAAATGACCGGAACAAAGCAGTATAATATATGCACCAAACATTAAGTTTGACTTACAAGTTATGTCTAATGACGACTTGGATATTTAGAGCCATAAGTTTGATAACTGTAATTATTTGTGCTTATCCGTATTATTTTTAGAGAAAATTATATTAACCCACCTATTGTATACACTTGTTTTTAAAAAACCACCTTATATAAATTTTTTTTCAAAAAACCACCTTATATATACAATTTTTTGCAAAAGACAACCAATTAGCAAAATTTGTTAGTTGACCGTGTGTTTTAACGTTTGACCACATTTATATGCTCTCACGTGCCTCTCACGTGACTTTAATTAAAAACCCATCTTCCTTAATCCTTTCTCCTTCTTCATTCAAGTGTTTCCAACCAACCTTTCTCCATTACTGCTGCCTCAACCTCTCATTGTCTCTTTCATTAAACCAATTCGGACCATCTTCCTTTCTTGCATCTCAGTGAAGACCACATTCATCTTGGTATGTTTATTTTTCTTTTCTTAAATTTTCGGTTTTCTTATATTTTAGGGTTTTAAAGAATTTTTGAAATTAATCAAATATTTCGGTTGTATTTGTTGATTTGTTATTGTTTATTTTGTTCATTTTGAATTGATTGTTGATCTTTGTGATTGTAGTAAGACAATGGCTTAATTATGTTCAAATGCAGATTCTGATGTTCAAATTAGTGTATCAGTTGCTGTGTATCAGTATTACTTTTGAGCTATTGGGAATATAATTAGAAAGTTGTTCAGTGCTGTGTATCAGTTGCTGTGTATCAATACACAAACAAAATCAGTGCTGCTGTTCAGTGCAAAAAATCAGTGCTGCTGTGTGTATTGAAGCACAAAATCAGTGCTGCTGATAATATTAAAAAGCTGTTTATATTAGAGAGCTGTGTGTATCAATTTTGTTCATTTGTTCAGTGCACAAAATCAGGGTTTACTTCACTTAGAGAGAAGAAATGAAATGGGGGTTTAGCAGGAATGGAGCTCGACATTGTCTAAGAAAGGAGATGGGTTTTTAAATAAGGTCACGTGAGAGGCACGTGAGAGCAGATAAATGTGGTCAACCGTTAAAACACACGGTCAACTAACGAATTTTGCTAACTGGTTGTCTTTTGTAAAAAATTGTATATATAAGGTGGTTTTTTGAAAAAAAATTTATATAAGGTGGTTTTTTAAAAACAAGTGTATACAATAGGTGGTTTAATATAATTTTGCCTTATTTTTATGCTCCTTATATGTAGTTTTAGTGGGTTTTAGGTAGTAGTATTAGTGATTTGTGATAATTTTGTCTCATGTGCCTTATGTTGTGTTTTGTGTGATTTTTGGGGCAAAATCGATTTGTTAGGTCCCGAGATGATAAGAGGGTGAAAGCTTGAAGAAATAGCCTAAGACCCTAAAATAAGTGAAGAGATCGTTGCTCGTTTAAAGATGTTTTACAATGAAGATGGGCAAAAGAGTAGAAAAATGCTTAAAAGACAAAAGTTTTAAGGTAAAATTTGATACATGCTCACACTTTTGACCATAAATTTTGATAGAAAGATCGTATGAATGCAAGATTTGCGGCATTAAAAAGAGTCTAATAACTAACTTTGATGAGGTGATATTATGATTATGTAGTTTACTAAACTTTCAAGATAACTAGCTATAACAATACGTAAATAGTTAATTTAATAATTCATTTGATTCCATACGATTAAGGCTTAATCAAGTAATTAACAAATTTAATAATAGTGATCTTGACAAAAATCTACCCATAAGTGTATAAATCACCAACTTAATCCTTAAATTACGTAAGATAATTGGTATACCTAGACGTCACAAGCAAATACTTCCTCCGTTTCATAATACTTGCTACATTTTGTTTTTGGGCACTATTCATCGTTTAAGCTTATTTTATATATTGCGGCTAATATGTAAGTAACAATATAGTCAAGTGGGATCTTATTTGAATCGTCTAATCGCGTACTTTTATAATATAAACTTTTTATAATTTTCAAATGTATATAATTCGACATATAAATAAACAAAATAGTACATTAAATTGCATAAAAAATATTAAAACGTAGCTTAACGGAGGAAGTATATATCTTATTTCAATGATGGTATAACTCACTATCTTATCCTTAATTAAATACCAACCAAATGAAAAAATCCAAACATGTCATCTTATCATGTTATTATGGGTTGTTGCTAGTTGGAGTGTTCAAGGTGACTATCAATTTACTCTTTCATGTTTACCATTTTTATGACAATGCCACATGAAGTGTTCTTTAGGTGGATGTATATATATGTTAAGTGATTTGAACATTTGAAAATATGTTTGGATAGTTTGAACATATGAAGAGAAAGACAGCTGATGTAGTAATGTACACATAAAAATAGTGAAAAACCTTATAATGGAGGGTAAGAAATATTGAGGTAAACTCTATTAGAGTATATAACATATCTTGGGGCCTCAACCATTATCTTAAGCTTTTGGTTGAGTTGGTTCCTTGATATGATATCAGAAGCCAACGTGACAAGATGTCACGAGTTCAAATTTCAACCACCTTTCATTTGAAGTGGAATATTTAGGACTAGGTATGAGGAGGGTCTGTATTGCATCCACACTTCTAGCCCAAAGGGTTCTCGTGTGAGGGGGCGTGTTAGAGTATATAACATATCTTGGGGCCTTAACCATCAGCTTAAACTCTTGGTTGAGTTAATTACTTGACAAACCCCAGAGAATACGTTAGGCAAATAATGATCGAGTTGAGATGCACTTGTATTTAGAGTCTCATACATCCTCAGTGTCATTCACCTCTATTTTTAATTGGGATTTACTTGACTGCATGCATTTCTCATTGTCCTCTCTTTATATAAGATTTGGCATTTTACGTATAAGGATTATGCATATACCTCGTTATTTTTAAGAATCGATACAATCAACCCTAAGAATTATAAAGAGACAATCTTAATTCTTAACTAAAGACTTTAGCTGATAGTTGTAACTATATACTCTATTACATCTCATCAAACAGCACAAAAACTCTTTCGATTAGAAGTGCAAAACATATCACATGCGTTCTTGAACATATAAAGATTGAACTCATAACCTTTTGATTTACTGCCTATTATACAATAACAAAATATAATAACACCATAAAAAAATGACAAGATATTTTTAAGCTTTTTGTATTCAAAAGAGTGTGGGTGCTCAGCTTGTTGCTCGGCTCCCCACCAACTTCTTGTAAAGTCTCGTTTTATGAAATGAAATATAATTTCATAAAAAAATAAATAAATAATAATATCTATTAAACAATCAATAGTTAATCTAACCATAAAGATCTTATTTGTGGTTTTACTTAGTTACTTTGTTTTTGGGTCTAAAGAGAGTCAAAAAAAATGGTGATGTAGAAATTATTGCTTGAAGTTGAGGTTGAAAATGAATCCTCACCACCAATCATTGAATTGATTCTAAGAAGTTGGCAACTTGGCAATAATCACCAAGAACAAAGAAAATAATACTCTCTACGTTTCTTTTTGTTCTTCTGATTTACTTTTTCACGGCTTTTAAAACAAATTTTAATTCTTAATATCTCTAAATATACGTATTTAAAAAATTATAAAAAATACATAATAAAAAGTATACATTAAGTCAAATTTAACGAGATTTCACATGGATATATTTTATCTTCTAAATATGTGTCAAAAACATTAATCAAAATTTTTTCTCCATAAGGCGAAATATTTCAAATGGAAAGAACGTTAAAAAATGAGTAATATTTGGCAAAGACATAAATGCTCACAATTATAGTTCATAATCTGTTCATCCCAAAATAAAAAGTTCTATACAAATTCTCCATCAAAAAGATTGAAATAGAATGGGCATTATTATTTGTCGCCACCCTTTTACTAAAATCGCCACCCCTAATTTTTTTTTATTTTTTTTTTGTTTTTTTTTGTACGATTTTTCTTTTTTTTTATTTTATTTATTATAAATGTTATTATTATTTGTTATTGTTATTTAAATTTTATTATAAATTTTTGTTTTTTTATTTATTTAATATAAATGTTATTATTAATTGTTATTGTTATTATTTGTTTATAAATATTTTTATTATTATTTGTTATTATTGTTATTTGTTTATAAATATTTTTATAAATATTCTTCTGGATTACGGCTGGTTCCTATGATCATAAATTTGCAATCAGACGCACTACATGTTATAAATAAATTAAATAATATTAACATAAACATATTATAAATAAATTAAATAATATAAACATAAACTTTTTTTAAATAAATAATATATTATCAATTAATAGCCTACATATTATAAATAAATAATTTATATAAAAAAAAAATAAAATAAAAAATGGAAAAATCGCTACGAAACGTGCTGAAAATATATAGAAATTAACAAAAGCGTGCGAAAATACCATAGCAAATTAAGCACAAATTTTAATTAATTTTTATTTTTTTAATAATTATTTAATTTTCGCACATTTCGTGCGATTTTTCCATTTTTTTTTTTTTAAAAAAAAATTATTTATTTAACATATAATTATGTTTATGTTAATTAATTATTTAAATATTTATTGTGTTGTGATTAATAATTATTTAATTTATTTAAAATATTTATTGTTTTATGATTAATTAATAATTTAATTTATTTTAAAAATAAGTATTGAACTTTATTAAGTTTTGATGTTGAATATGCGTTATTTAGCATATAATAACATATAATAAAATTTATAATAACATATAATAATAAAATTTATAATAACATATAATAAATAAATTAAAAAAAGGATAACCGTACAAAATTCAAAAAAAAAAAAAAATTGTGAAAATCGCTACGAAGTATCGAAAATTCATAAGCATTAGCAAAATATGCGAAACACATGGCGTTTCAAGACAAAACATCTGATTGTACCATGAGTACACTCAGCGCGTTTTGTGCTAAGCGCCATATTTCACATTTTGTGCAATGCATGAATTAGCACATTTCATCATTTTCACATTTTTATTAATTAATTATTTATTATTTAATTTATTAAATGTATATTTATTTAAATTATTTATTTAATTTATTTAAAATATTTATTTTTGTGATTAATTAATTATTATAACAATAATAAAACAATATAACAATATAACAAATAATAATAAATTTATAAACAAATAAAAAATAACAAATAATAAAATAATATTTAAAACAAATAATAACAATAACAAATAATAATAACATTTATATAAAACATAAAAAAAATAACAAATAATAATAATAATATTTATAAACAAATAATAACAATAACAAATAATAATAACATTTATATTAAATACATCAATAAAAATAATCTACAATTGTGAAAGAAGCAAGTAAAAAACAAAAATATGAAGAAGACAAATGTAAGCATATATTACCAAGAAATTTCTCTTTCAATCCTCGCTTGATTTTCTAGAATTATGAGTAGAGCGGTTCAAAAATGATGCATTAATCAAAGTCAAGTATGATTCACCTCAATTAAAAAAATCGCACATAAAAATCAAAAATCAAATCTAATCGTTAAAATATTAACATATACACAACAACGAAAATTAACACAATCTAAGATATTATAACTGAAATCTGTCAGACGCGTCGAAGTTGCAATAATAAGTGTGGGCCCATTCCACACTTTTAGAAAACATGCATCATGCATGTAAATTGTAATGTTAATATTATGACGTACACAAATTCTTACTTGAGACCGTCCTTTATAAAGATGACTCTCAAAATTCTAGTCCAATTCTAAATATATATTGTTATAACTCTAAATATAGATTTGGGCTGGACTTTTAAGAGTCGTCTTTACAAAAGACGGTTTCTCAAGAGAGCTTCTACGAAGTATTTGGTATGTTGATGGAAGGGTGATGAGGGATAAGTAGAACAAACTAAGCCATCAATTTCAAGAATTGACAACATTTATAGGAATTTGCTTAAATCTTTAATTTCTGATAGATTTCTTTGCTACAACAACCACATATTATTAGGAACTTATCTGATTTAGGTTTTTTTCTTAAATTCATATTAATTTTTTTGGTTGACAATAACATAATAATAATGTAGCCAATTCCGAGTACTCACCGACCATGTGACAAATGGATGATTAGCATCCAAACTCCAAAGCTGGGTTTTGTAGCATTTAGCAATCAAAGATGAGTGCTAATTACCACAAATTATGAGAGTCGGTTACTCGGTCTTACTGTGAGATGTTCTTTATGGAAAATTTAAAATGAATAAGATTATTTATCAAAAAAAAAAGTATATAATAAAATCATGATCAAACTTATTCCAAAAACTAAGCGTGTAACTACCAAACCTGAGGTTTAGACTGTTCCCACTTAGTAGTTGAAAAACTAAAACATGCTGTTAGCACTTATTTCAGTTTTTCAACATGTTCTCACTTATTAAGTGCGAACAACTTCTTGTCTTAAAATCAGTATGTTGACTTTGTTTGACCTGTTCGCAGTTACTAAGTGCAAACAAACACTTGATTTTTTTAACCAGCTTGCTTCAGTTTGCACTTAATAACTGCAAATTGACCCAAACCTATACTCTGGGTATTAGACGCTTATATTTGAAATAAGTTTGATTATAATCTTATTCATTTCAAATTTTCTTCTTTATGCATAGATTAAATAGTCCAACTAATACAATTATTAGCAAATAAACCACTAGTTTTGAGGTCTTCTCATTAAAAAACAATGTTTCACAAAAGTAGCTCATCAATTAAACTCTTTATGTTTCTTTTTTTTTTAATTTTTTTTTTTAAAACATTAAAAGTCAGAAAATGGTGTTTTAATTTTTCAAAAATTAGAATGAATTGCTTGTACAAGATCGTTTCAGAGTGAAACACAATGAGATTGTCTCACACAAGAGGTAAGCTAGTGATAAATTTTCAACAATGAAGGATTTTGAAAGGAAAACTTAGTTGTATTTCCACCGTTTCCTTTAAACTAAAAAGAATAGCATAAAGTCGTGTGAAATTGAACTGAATAGTGGGCAATCTCACACAAGAGCTAGTTGGTTTATAATCAAGCATTTTCTAACAAGTATATATGATCATGATTTTAAGTAACAAACAAGGATTGATCAAATTCCTAAGGCTAAAAAAAATACTGTACAACTATGACCAGATTAGTTTGATCTTGAAGGTAGATATACATCATATCTACCAAAACTAGAGATAAATATGTGCAACCTACACTCAAATAAACAGCCACAACATAATTTACAAACAGAACTAAGATCCCTAAATGAACAATCGAAATGCACAAATCAATGTCACACGATACGATTTGCTAATTTTCGTCGCAAAGTGCGAATTGAAAAATTGTAAATTCAAAAGGCAAATTAACTAGCTAATTATATTACACTGGCACAAATTTCCCTCACTTGCTGGTGAATGTTTGTCGAAAATTTTGACTCAACACATCCAAGGATGAAAGATTCCGAGGTTAGGGGTAGCTCAACAATCAACATGTTTCATTGCTTAGGCCAAGAAATGAATCTTTCCAAAACTTAACGCGTCTTAAGGCGTATAATCCTGCTTTCCTTTAAGTGAAAAGCATTTTCAACTCCTCTATGCGTGCACTCCGGACTTCTTGATCAGTTAATGCACCAGCAATCATCCTCTGTTTTCTCGCCTGCACGGCCTCCATTCTTTCCTCAACTGTTCCCTGCCATGTTATGTTGTTTAGAGTCATTCAAATCAGACCAGAAACTGGATGTTGAAATGGATCAATGGCAAAGAACAGCATATTAAAGGGGTCTAACATTTCACTTCACAAAGTTACAATGTCCAAAGAAAGAGTTTTTCAGTAAAGCTGAACTTCAAACAAAGTGCTTAGATTTGCTTAGCCCGCAAGTAGAGCTTCCTATACAATCCCCAACGATATCTTCAAAACATAAGAGAGCGGCTTGTGTAACTAAAGTTATCTGACATGGAGTATCTCCTGTTCTTGTCGGGTAAATTAGTTTATTGCTTACTACGTTCTCATCAACCAAACCAAGAGAAGTAAAATGATGCTTCTAAAGAATATTCATCCTACGGTGGAATAATGGGAATTGCATGTATGAAGTTTTACCGTTGATGAAGTTTTACCGTTGAACCAACAAATTATTCTATAGACCTTTGCTACAACATGCAACTTATACTCATAAGTGATGATTGCGGATACTAAAAAGACCACTTCTGGTCCAGTTAAAACGCAACTCAAAGCCAAGGTCACCCCTAGGATCCTATAGGAAATGGAGCGCAGATCCTAGTGTGCCAAACGATAACTAATCAAAACTAGCATTAGATAATGGACAGGATTTAACAAGGGAGTAAGTAATAAGTCTACTGGGGATCATCAAAATAACAACAAATAAATCCTAAATCTGCACCAACCAGAACAAAAGCATTGGAAGCAGCTGTTAGGTTTATTCCCACTCCACCAGCCTTGAGTGACATGAGCAAAACCTATTTACATGGACAAGTTAGACAAAAAAAGATAATGGGGTGTTTGGCAAATTAGCTTATAGAATAATTTTAGCTTATTTGGATATAAATAGAGGGTTGGGTGGTCAAACTAGCTAAAGATAGTGTTTGGTGAATTAGCTGGTTGAAACAGCTTATTGATACGAATAAGCTGTTTTTGAACAAGCTGCTTATAATAGCGGGTTCAAAATCAGCTGGTCAAACCAGTTAATAAAATCAGCTAGTCAAATCAGCCATTATAATCAGCTATCAGCTACCAGCTATAAGCTATTTGCCAAACACCCTCAATAATTAGAAGGCAATATAATACCAAATGATAAAACATTGTAAAGAACAAGCCAAAAGTCAATTCAACAAACCATGACATCACTATTTTCGGAGAACTTTTTTAGTACTCTCTCGCGTTGCTGCTGATTTAGAGTTCCATCAAGGCGAAGAAAAGATATGTTATTCCTGCATAGGAATATACAGTCAAAAGAACTCCCAAGTACAAAAGCACCTTACCTAAATTTTATCTGAAAAACAATTGAAAACAAGCAATGTAATGTAATAACATAGTACACATTCTTTCACTTGAAATAGTAGTGTTAAAATCCCAAGTCTCAACGTTACATCAGAAGTATACACTGACACAGCATCCATTAACATAATGAGGACTACATAATGAATGATTTTCGACACTAAAATGCACCTCAAATCAGATATGCAGAATAAGTCACTCTTCACATTCCTCTGAGACGCATATATTTTAGTAACATCAGGAGTGACTCAAGAACATTTTTCAAAGCTGCAATAATATTTTTAATATAAACCGTATTTTTCTAACAGCTGAAATCTAAAAGCACATGAATTTAGTCACAAGGGCTGCACAGAAATCTGTGCTACAAGCCTTAGTAATATTGAAAATTTGTTTGTCATGAAAGCATTGATGTCAAGGAAACAGGAGCTAGCTCCATAGATTAGGGACATTACAAATTTTTCTTATTGTAAATACTCTAACAGAGGATAAGTCACTCTTCACACAGAAAAATCATTTAATAACACGCACAATAAACCTTTTCACAGGGAGATCATTGTGATCTCTTCCAAGAGATGTATGCAAAAGCTAACTGAAGTGTCAAGCAAAAAAACAAGAGAAATACCGAGCAAGAGGAATCTCCAAGAGATCTAGAAAGGCAGTCCACTGGCTAAAGACAATGCTTTTGGATCCTGACGATCGAAGATTTTCCAATTCAGACAGCAATGTTGAAACTTTTGTAGATTCAACCCAGTTTTTCTCAACATCTATCCGAAACCTACTTTCAGTAGGAGCTGTGATGAGATCTTGCCGGCTGACCAGTTTCCTGAAAAAGATTTCAAAGCATTTGAGACTCCGATACAGGAAAAGCTTACGTGAGCAACAAGAAAATGATAACAAAATTAATTTAAGGAAGGGAATATGAGCAGGAAGGCAAGCCTATCATCAGACAAAGAAAATATGTGTATCAAGGAAGAGAATGCTGGAGATGGCAGTCCAAAAGTAGGGGGATTGGGTGATCAATCATGAATACTTTATTATACCTGCAGACTGGACATGAACCCGAAGAAGCATTCCGCCAACTAGCCAAAAGGCACTCTCGGCATAAGCAATGAGCACAAGGAGTTAAAACTGCATCTTCAAAGGCTTCAAGACATATTGGACACTCTCCCGGCTCTCCCTTTTTTAGTTCTTCTACAACCTCCTTTATATAAGCTCTCGATTGCACATTCTCTTGGTCTTCAGAACTAACGTCGCCACCTCTAAGAAGGCGTTTTGCAAGCTTATCCAGATCTGCATTATCTTTTGTATCACCCCGACTGCAACCGTGCAAACATATATAAAAAACATATACCCATGAACAAAAGTACAGGAAGAGGAATAAGCAACAAGTCTGCAAGACAGTTGTATAAGTGACAAACAGAATACTTAACAGTTAACAACTAACAATCTAATGCCAAGTTTCCACTTGAGGAAGGTTAAGGTGCACATTTGATATCAGGACTTGACACTTATTCTTGAAAAGGCCTGGTAAAGACAATTAAATATGTTCAGGGAAGGGGAGAAACTGAAGCAATTCTACATTGTTATGTATGAGTCATGGCATACAATATATCCCCAATCCTAACTCCTCAGTGAAGCAGATGAGAGATAAGCACCAACAGGGCAATAAAATCAAGCTAGAAATCAACTACAAAGTGAGCCACCAATAGCTTTAAGAGGCCAAAAAGGATCAGAGATCTTATAATTATACAAACCTCATGACAAGAAATGGATGATCACAGCATTGACGCAGTCGTAACAGCAATTCCAGTATAGAAGCATAATTATGCAAAACCCTCCCTTGCTCCACAAACCGGTCAAATTTCACCTGCAATATTCATGACAAATGAGATAAACCAAATTTGGAGCATAGTAGGGAGTAGATTTCACAATGGAATGATGTTCATCATACCTTAGATCTTTTAAACAATGCCTCATAGAAGTCCTTTTCGGCTTCAGTCAGCTCACAATAAATCACCTGAAAATTAGCTGGAGGTAGAACTAAAATAGGCCTGCAATAAATAAAGGAAGATTGAATAAAGAGTTGGTCTTGTATGGACTTGGTGCACACTAAGAATAGTGTGCACTAGCCTTAAAATAGCAAGTATGGAATGGGAAGTGTGGGTTAGTAGAGTGGATGGTGAAGAGTGCACACTGGTGTAGAGGCAGAGGCAATTAAGGAGTGGTGCATAAAAAAAATATTGTGCACTAAGTCTATAATAGACTTATTCTTGAATAAAGCAGGGAAGAATCACAAAAAAGATGCAGACATAGTCCAACTTTCCCACCTTCCTTCTCTATCAACACTGTGCTTTGTTCTTCGTAACATTATTGGCCTCAAAATGGCCTGGACTAGTTTCAATCCTCTTTCATCACCCTCATCATAGGGTTTCTGAACGAGCTTATTCCACCTGTAACAGATAGTGGTTCATTAGAGGTCTTAGAAATCATCCCCTTAAATAAACAACGGAAAATAAATTTCTTAAACTCTACCAAATTTACAACTCCAACAAACTTATAACAACCATTGCTGGATACTTGGATTAGTAAATGAACACAACTGCATTCCACTTTACAGTATTACATGCAGTATAAAGATGGATTCCAAATATATATACAAGATAAAGTTATAAGTAAAAGCCTATTCGAAAGCACAGTTGAAAAACTTTCATGCATACACTCATACATTAAATCTCGATCAAAAGGATCAAAGTAATCGGAGATAAACCAAAGCAACGATGTGAACAATGTGAAAGCCTTAGTCACAAATCCCAACATATAGAGGCGGCTTCATAAACCAAAACAAATCAATGCCAAGATCACGGGTAACAGAGATTATAATTTTCCCCAGCCTCTCTAATACTAATCTATAACTACGAAAATCAATTCTATTAACCACCCACACGTTTTCCTCCTCCATTTATTTCCTATTGTCATACACTCTTGTCGCTCTTCAATCCTCTAAGTTGGATCAATTTTAGTGTACCTCCTCCTATCCTGAGCTCTTTACAGTTCTAAATTTCAACAGTTTTACCTGGAGCATTAAACTAATACTCCCTCCGAATCTTTTTAGTTGTCCCATCCTTATTTGGCAAATTCATATCAATTGTCCCATTTCCTTTTTTGTCTATCTTTTTTTTACCTAAATACCCCCACTTTTACTACTCCCAATACCCAACTACTACTACCTTTACAATTAATTTAATCAATTAAAATACCCAACTACCACCTTTTTAATGGACCCCACACCACCCTTACTAACCGTGAAAACCCAAATGAGACATCTAAAATGATTCGGGGGGAGTATATCACAAGTGTGACGTGACCAAACTAACGCAAACAACTTTCTCTTATTTTGAAAATATCTACAATTTTAACTTTCCAATACTCTTTCTTTTGTCTTCATTTAGATTTTTATCTTTTAAGATATATTCACTCATTTAGAGTCTTATATACACTTGGTTTAAGAGCTGAATTATAAAACACATGCTTATTTGATTTGACATTCAAGAGATGTATCAAATTGCTTCTAGGACACTCTAGAAATATTTCATACTTATCATTATACTTGGGTTTAGGAAGTGCAGTGGTTGCTGATAGGAGCATGCTTTAAATGCAACAATGTTTAACTGTGGCAATCTCATTTCTTAACACCTACAAAGTATAATCATGCCGTTTATATTAAAATACAGTGCACCACTGCACATATAAATTTAGTGTCCAACTTAATGTCCAACAATAGCCTCATTTAACAGCTCATGAACATGAACGTTCTTGAAAATAATTCTTCAGAGTAAAGAAAAAATGAAACAAAGATTACCATGCCCAATTTCCCCAAGGCTCCACCTTTAGAAATCGCAGAAGACTGTATATATCCTCGAGATTGTTCTGAAAATCAAAGACATAGAAGTCAATCATTCAATACACTTGAAAGAGAATATACTTTTCATTGCTAAATTTAAAAAAAATAGTTTAGGTAGGTGCCAATCTATCATAAAGTAGCAAAATCAAACAGCCCTACGTGCCAGAAAAAGGTTATTCCTCACATTAAAAAAAGTAAAATAAATAAGGAAATGAGAACATTAATGCTATTTGCTTTTAGGAAAAAAGGCTGAAGTTTATCACGATATGCAACAAGATGTCAAGATCTATGACATTAGCACTAACAATACACCCATGAACTCATATTAGGGTGTCTTAAGAAATCCATCACAATTCTACTTCAAAAGTAGACTATCTTTTTCCTTTCCCCATAATCTCATTTTTGATCTTACTATCCAACAACAAATTCTTTTGTTCACCACAAAAGTACATAGCGACTCTAAATATCTAAGCAAAGCCACAATATGATATACATAAGAGAAACAAAGGTAGTAGTATACTATCACACACATACTTTACTCATGAGGCATGTAAATTTCCCAAAACAAAATAGATAATTGTAGAGATGAGTAACCTGAATAGGAGTTCCGGTGAGACACCATCTATAGTCAGCTGTCAAAGCAGCAGCAGCAAGAGAAATTCTGCTTTTAGTGGACTTAATTGTATGTGCCTCGTCCAGTACCACTCTTAACCACCGTATTGAATAAAGAGCTCCGCAACCTTCAGTGTTCTGTGAGAAAAGGAAGGTCAAGCGAAACATGTTAAACTTCAGTGACCAGAACTTAATTATCATGGAAAACTCTGACCTACCTCAATTGAAAAATCAGAAGCTAGCACTCCATAGGTAGTGAGGACAACATCATTTTGAGCCAAGGGCTTAGCATCCTTTGATCTACCTTGTCCATAATGAACATAAACAGAGAGGGAACCAGGCTGAGCATGAGTTTCTATCTCTGCCTGTCATTATAAAATAGAGAACATCACCCTAATGGCTCATAAATATTGGAGCATTTTCCTTTACAAATCTGGACATGCTTCAATGCACAGTTGCACACCTACCTTCCACTGGCTGAGAAGTGTCATTGGACAGACAATGAGACTGCCACCATTCACAAGACTGACCTCTTGTCTTGTAACCTTGTCAAACTTTACAAGCTTCTTTGAAGGATCAGGAGATGCTTCGTAGGATTTACTACCCTCTGTACTTTCACCAGAAGAAAGGCTCACTAATTGACTACAAGGTGATCTAAGTCTCTCTGAATTTGTCAAGAGAAGGGATATGGTCATGACTGTCTTTCCAAGACCCATAGCATCTGCCAAAATCTAAAGTGCAGAACAGTATTAAGAAAGGGCATTTCATGTAGCAGTAGTGTTTATGCAATGATAGAATTAAAGACATACTCCTCCTCTAGCCATTTGTAGAGTACTTGGAAATTCTGTCGTAGCTTCACCTGAAAATGAATTCAAGTACACAACAAGATCCCTCCTGCAAAGCAAAAAATCAATTTGAACATGAATTTCATTCCCAACGCGTTTACAACTCCTGTGTACTTCCCCCATATAAAAGAATCTAGCAAAACATACTTGTCAGCCAGACGGTATGCTTCCCAACATGGATGAAGGGTATTAGCTGCATCTTCTGTGGTTTTTCCTCTCTCCAAATGGACCATCCAGTGAAGTGCCTGTTTCTGATAAGGGCGGAGTTCACAAAGAACTGTGTGGGGAGGATCCATTTCCTGTAACATTTCACTTGAAAGTTCAGTTTACTGAAGCAAACTCACATTTAAAAGAGTAGGGTTTGCAGTAAGACATGACACCTCCAGCTTAGAGCTATCACCAACTCCAACAATTCTATCAACATCAGCATCCGATACTTCTTCCTCAACTTCAGGTTTTGGTTCATTTGATGATAAATTCTTTAAAGTCTTGGCATGCACCATTGAGGCATGCAGAACATTCTGTAGATGAAATTTTCAAATAAAACACCCAACAATATACTACAAAGATGTGATCGAAATAACCATTTTCAGCTATACCATAGATTCCAAAGGCCGCTTCCTTGTGTACAAATTATCAGGAGTGAATTCCGCCTGTCATTGCAAGATAAGACAAGTGTTAACATCTATCCTAAGAATTAAAAGATTTTGAAGTTAACCATTGAAGTATAATATACCTTTTTAAACGGAGCAATCCCAAGTAACCTAAATAAAGTAGGCAATGAATGAATAACTGATTCCTCACAGAAATTCGCAGCTACTTTTAATGAACTTTGATGATTCTTTTGGAACATTGAACTGTTGATGTAGACACTGTGTATAGAGCAACCAAAATATACATATTTAAATACCAACACTATGTTTGCATAACAATTTTGGAGAGAAAAGAAAGGAAGGCACGGGGAGGGGGAAGGGAAAGGAAGAAGAGAAATGGAAAAAAATTAGCTCTTGTTTGTTTAGTAGGGAAGGTAAGGGAAAGGAACGGAGATCAAAGTTCCCTCCAAATCTTTCTAGCATTGGAGAGATTGAAACCTTAACAAAAATTATGCACCTAATCCTTCCCGATTTCTCACCTCCAAATCCCTTCCCCCAATTTGTTATCCAAATCTCTCTCCTTCATTTCTCTCCATTTCTTTCCATCCAAACACACCTAAGGATCACAAAGAATCTCTTAAATCCAGCACTCCAAACTACTCCTATCATACTAATGAAGCATGATATTACTGATACGTTACTCTTCACAACACTTAACATCAATTTTCACAACTCTTTACTAAACAAACACAAATTATAAAGCATTATTTCCCAATTTTAAATCAATACCCACCTCACATTTAACGCAATTGTGTCCATGATACTCAAATTCTCGGGAGCATATTTACAAAATCCCTCAACTCTAACCTTCTTATCTTTCACCAAAGGCAACAAGCATCTTGCCCACTCGTTCGGAAGTCGACCAATCTGCAAAATACCCACATTGAACTCAATAAGAAAAACAATAATATCAGATGCAGACATACAGCCTCTGTTCTTTAACATTATCGACTTATCGTGTGATTGCCAAATACCTTCACAGCATGTTTAATAATTTTAAATTGGAGAATTACGATGAGGATGTGTCGAGTGTAAGTGAATTGAGGTTTGGAACGGTTCATGAGGTGCTCAATGTGGAGCATTTGAGTCTTCACTAGAAGGAGGAATCATGCCTTGATCGGGTCAAGGCATGGTACGTGAGTTGCTAAATAAAGCAACGTTGGAAGCTAAGCATAAGGGTGCAGCAGGGGCTGCTCGTTCAAGCACCAAGGTGGCTCGTTCGAGCAGCAAGGTCAGAGAACATCAGTAGGCAGCAGGGAGTCCCTGCTCGTTCGAGCATCCTATGGCTCGTTCGAGCAGGCTGGCAGCAGTCACTCAGCAGCTCAAAGGTCATCAGTTTTGGGCATTGAAGGGGTATGATTCGGTGTTTATTGTTGTTTACTGTTTCTTGTTTATTACTATGTTTATTAGCATAGTTATTGGGATGTTACATGTGGTTTAATGGTGATAAATATGTGACTCTATAAATGACACTCACCTTTTACTATAAAAGGGAGTATCATTCATAAAGATGAGATCACCACAAACACATATATTGAGAGTATACTTGTGCATTGCTAGAAACTAGAGGAGTGTTCTTACATTGCATTAGTATTATGATCTTGAGAGATTGTTCTCAAGATAGGGAGTTTATTATACTTGTATTGTTGAATCTTTTATAATAAAAGATCATTTGAGGGGGAGGTATCAAAGATACCTCATAAACACTTGTGTTCATATTTTGCATCTATTTTTCATCGTGTTTCCATTGTTGAACCTCCATTGCACCGTTCATTTCATTATACCCTGAAACTCTCTTCCGTCCATTGCCCTCCCCTCCCCTTTTGATATCCAGACGCATTAAATGCAATCCCTCCATTTCCCTTCCCTTCCTTTCCATTTATTTCCTTGCATAAAACATAGCACAAGGGACGAAAGCAGGACCAGATTAGTCATAATATACAAAAATTAGAAGAACAGTTACCTCACCTCCGCTTTTGGTCGAAAATCTAATAATCTCAGAACACATTTTCACTTGTTTACCTCTACCAAAAACCTTTCCTGTAGTAGAATTTGAAGTTGTCTTATCTTTCAAGGGAAAGAAAAAATCTACTTCATCACCAATCTTAATTTTCCTCCCTTTACTGGTTGACATTCCAGAAATCTCACCATACCCAACAAAAAACCATTCTTTGCCGCCAGAGTTCAATTGAATACTCCGATTTTCTTTTTCTTGCACACTAACTATTGCCAAGTCTTTACAAGCTGATTCCCCATTTCGCTTAGGATTCTCGTTGTTCTCCTCAATTACAATCAAATTAGAGCTTGGAATTTTAACCCTTCCTCTCGAATTGATTCTACAATTTTGCCGACTTGGGGAAATGAAATCGGGGGTGTCGAAAATTATGTTTATTGCACCATTTGTATCGTTATTCGCCATGTGAAGAGCTCTGATTATGTCCAATTCAGAGTAATCTTCACCTATAACCGAACGAATTGTTTCTACTACCTCGTCTGTAATCTTGCTGTTCATTTCTTCCCTTCGTAATCAAACCCTAAAAATCCTACTTCTTGTGATTGTTGGTTAAAATCTGGAATTATGAGGAAAATGCAGTGATTTAGGGTTTTTACAGAGGTTAGGGAGTTAAATTTCAATATAAATGTGATAATTTGGAGGGATTTAGGGTTTTGAAAAGGGCGGTAAATCGTAATTTGGCGCCTAAAATACTCATTTAAATTCCCACCATTTCCCCTTTTTAGTAGAAACAATTAACAATGTGCTTCGACAATTAGTTGTCTTATCATTTTAATTGTAGTTAGTTGAGAAAATTTTTTGATTATAGAGATAGATAGAGTCAATTTGAAAAATGACTGTTAATTAGAATTGTCGATTAAATTTGTTATTTGTTTAGCTAGTTGGAAATATTAGTTCATAAGGCAATTGTTTAAAATAGTTTTTAAGTCAATTACTTAAGAACACATTTGGTCTAAATTATTTGTTGACAACTGATTGTTTATTAGAGAAAAAATTAGGTTAAAAGCCAAAACCTAATGAAAAATTTGTTAGAAATAGTTTTTTGTTTTTAGTTTTTGACTTAAAAAAACTAGCTTTCCAAAAATGGATTTTTAAAATCAAGCATTGCACCAAAAACTATACTAGTTTTTGACAATTTGTTAAAAATAGTTTAGTTTTTCACTATTTGCATGATTTTTTAAAATAGTTTTTTAAAGTTATATTTTTATATATTTCATATTAATAAATTCGTGTATTGCAGTATACTAATAAATTGTCATATTCTTTATGACTTTATCCAATGAACACAATGATTCAAAAGTTATATATAGTGAATTAAAGCAGTGAAATATTTAAAAATAAAAAATAAAATACAAAAAATAAAAGTAGTAGAATTATATTTAAAAATAAAATAGAAAAGAAAAAATAAAGAAGTAATTAAAAAGCCTCAAGGGCTTACTTTGAAGAGCAATTTGGCTTCTAAAACTAATACTTGCTTCTTTATTAATAGATAAATCTCTTAATTCAAAGATTTTAAACCTTCTAAAACTAATACTAGTCTACAACTACTATTGGACCTCACCCCATGATGCTAAAATTTCAATTCAGCCCAATGTTATTGAGAGATAGCACAGCTGTTGCGACTAAGCGAATACTAACAGAGAGATGATTCGTTGAGACTCGAGCTGAGTGGTAAATTTGGCCAGAGCTGATTGTACATGTGATGAGGAATTGGTACCCGGGTTTCAAATTGTGTCATCAAGCCAAGACGAAAAAGAGGTTGCCTGGGCTAGGGGTGAAATCGACGGATTGTCCCTGGATGTGAGAGGATTTTATTGTACGCCGCTCCACCTAGCCCAATCAACAAACTGCATACCACCATAGACGTTATTGGCGAATCGCACACCAACAGTGAAAGCCATAGCAACAGGTGGTATGTTCTTTGCCAATGGGGATGCTTCGACCACCCGTTCTAGTCCATTAATCATTTGATAACGAGTGTTTGATGAAATAGCGAGGAAGGCCCCTGTTGAAGAGTACAAACAGCTATTAGAACACGGAACACTACAGTACTGACTTGGCTAGGCAGCTAGCAGATGCAACACGAAAAATGCGTCCCTCCCTCAATTCGAAATCAAAGCTTTGGGACACAGAAAAATACTTTCCGTTTTGGGAAAAGAACAGGGCGGGGGGGGGGTGGAGGGGGGTGTCTGGGACTCAACTTTATGAAGACAATTTGTTAAGAAATATGCATCCAAAGGACCATATATGGAATTTATTTTTGTTCTTTGACAACTCATTAGAAACACTGAATCAAAAAGCTTTAAACAACCTTAATCAGGATTCTGGAAGAAAGATGATTCACAACTTACATATCAGTACTCAGATTTTCATGAGAATCCTCAATCAAAACAAAGAATTGAAATGCTATCATATAATATCAAACCTGAAATAAGAAGTTTAATAGCTTATCTCATTATACATACCCCAGAGTACAGCACTCTTTATAAGTGGCGGGACTGGTATATCCTCATCTGACTTCTTTATGCTCCTAAAAGAAATAAACGGAAAGATGTTGATCAGAATTTAGAAGTATTTCAAATCTCTCGAGAAAAAAAAAGGTGTACACAGAGAACATAGAGCGGATTGGACGGTAAATACAAGTGGGACGAAAGGTTCTAATTAGTGTCTCAAATTTGTACGTGAATTTGACCATAGAGCGGATTGGATGGTGAACGTCTAGCCAACTAGGCTAAACTATGGATCTCACCTCTTGTAATCATGCAAGGATGTTTACCTACTACTTAGTCCCATTCAGATAGTTTTGAGCTTGGTGATTCGCTAAAGGTGAAGTAAGTTGTGAACTTGGTGATTTGGAAGAAGAACATATGTTAACTCAACTCTCATAAGTATTTCTCAAGCATCGAACTCGTTCAGTTTCATCTGAAAAAGTAGACATGCATCTATATGGGAGTATGTCACTGCTTTTCACATTAATACAAGCAGGTTTTCCGTACATTTATATTCAAATTTCATTAGAAACCTATTACATTAAAACTTTTAATAATGGACAATAGATTGAGCAATTTCACATTTTAGTTGAGAATTGTTGGGTAATTTCCAGAGTAAGGTGTGATATAATATGATGCAACTTCTTACAAAACAAAAGAAAAAAAAAAAAAAAACCCTCCCCCTTCCCTCAAAATCCTTCTGGTCTTCTAGGTGAGGTTTTTGCAATGTCTGTTGTTTCTTTAATTTGCAAAAAAGCCTTCTCTTTCCATTCCAAATCTTTGTATCAACTCAAGTATATACTTTCATGCATATAATCCAAGGTACATGCAGCTCGAAAAGAATTGGACACCAAGTGATGATCTGATATTTTTATAATAACCCTTTGCCCTTTCAGCAATAACCAAAATGCAAGTGTTATGCATAATTAGTTTTTATCTTGGGGTATAGAACAGCTAGTCATAGGCCAGTGATTAACAGTGGGCAATTGGTTCCAAAACACACTGTTAAATTTTGCCTCAATTTACTGTTTACTTATCCGCAAAACATTTACCATGTCAAAAGGACCAAGGGAGAGTTACACTGCACTCTCACATCTTCCATTCCGCTCTACCATACAAAAACATAACATTTTACCTCATGGGGCAATCTTAAAGAGGGGTTAGAGTTAGAGGGAGTATCGCACACATATATGAGCACTTCATCCATGCGACCATGCCATAATCTTCACAAGGGTGTAAACTTCATATACCAAATATGCAGCTTACGGTCTCACCTAATATGACTGGTTTCAACAAAAGTGTGTTTCCATCATAGTCACTAATCATTTAATGCAATAAGCAATGAGTCATGAACAAAACCCTAAAGAAACAGTGTTTAGAAACAACACAAAAACTCACCTTTTTATATACGATGAATACCAAAATTCACATTTAATTAAGTTACTTAGCACCTCACCTTTTGGCAGTCATAATCAGATTCGCTATGCCTTGGCCCAAAATTCCACATCCAAATCCAACTCCCCCTTGCAGGACTCCCTGTCAAGTCAATCGATGCATTACTTTCTTGTACAAATACTGTAAAACTAATATGAAAAAAGACTAAACTTTGAAAAATTAAGTGAAAAATTCTCTATTGCAGTGTCAACAAACACTTCTATAAAAAATGAAGTCAATCATAATAAATATAAGAAAAACCATGTAGTTGCACCACGTCATCATCTGATATCCCTATTCCCTGGTCATGAAAAGCCTAACAGTTACCATGGATGGACATTAAACTCCCGGCATCATTTGAGAGTGCACATTGAATGGGGGAAATTAAGACGATCTACTGTTAATTAATAAATCCATTGAGTGAAGCAAACCAGTATCACTTTTTTAGCCATGCTAAAAAAGACAAAAAAAAAACTAAGATTTCTAGTCACGATGTGCAAGGGCTACAACAATGACTAATGTCTCTTTTCTAACCATCAACATACAAGTTACCTTTTATGCTAGTAAATATAATAATTCAAGAAATCAAGAAGCGTAGTTATTTATGTATCACAAGAAGTCCCTATACCGTGTAAAGATATGATGCCATTCGCTGCTTCACTGTAAATCTAGATCCCAGTCTTTCAGCTTCAAAGACGCTACAAAGCCAAGATGAAGTAATATAATCAGTTTAAAAAAAGATCAAGCATCTATTGATTGCATCCAAACTAATGCGGCATCACAATGCATATTTCATATTTGCTCTATCTCATGTATTTTTAGAAATAGACAGATTGACTTTTAGTGAAAAAAATGATGTAACATTGCCGAATTATATCCTAGTGATACGCAAAGCTCCATTTACCTACTGGGAAGGTCGCGACAAGCACGGCTGATGCCTCCCAGAAAACCAGAAGATGCAGATCGTTTCCCAATACGAACATATGGTGCCAACATCCCAACTAAGGCCACATTAACAACCACACCAACAAGAAGATCAGCAAGGTAAAGTTCGAATTCTGCCCAAAAATCCTTTCCCCTCTTCTGAACTTCCGCAAACGTAGCACAACAGGAATCAATTACAATCTGCATGTGTTTAGAAATTCACATTATAAATGCCAGTAAAAGTCTCGAAAATACATTTCACACAGCAGAATGACATACAAGCCAGAAAAAAAAGGGACTGTATTTGATACATTATTTGTAATTAATGTGTTTATATACCAATTAGTCCACATAACAATTTCCATTTCTAATTTCCTTTCGTAACCTTACATTCTATGAGGTATCAGTCTAAAATACTAACACAATCTTATCTTTCAACTTCGCATATCGATACATGTTGATTCTTAGAACCTGTTCATATGGACATATTACAACTTACTAGAACTAACTGGTTGTCACAACATCAATATTTCATTGCCGTGATGCCATTAACTAACTGATTGGGAAAAGGTGAGAATTATAATGATGGGTATAACTTATAGAAATCATATAACTATGGAAGTCACTTATAAAGCAGAGGAAATGGTCTCAAAAATTGCATGAATTTGACATTTTCTCACTTCTACCAACAGTTCCACATTTCTTCTAACCTCAACATGCTCATCAACTAAGACGGAAAAGTGCACGGCAAACATACCTCAGTCCCAATTTTAAATAAGAATGCAGGATCAGCCAACATTCTATTACGAAGCATTGCACAATGTCGCATCAAAAACCCTAGCGGTCCAGCTGCTCCCTACAGTAAATCACCAAATCGTCAATAAAGTCGACAAAAGATACTGATCAGCAAATCAAAACCAAAGACGGATGAATGATAAAAAAAAAGAAGCTAAAGACGTTAGCTGTTTAGAGCTCGTGGGTAAATCAATACATTTTACTTCATACATCTATTAAAAGAATTATCCAAGCTTATATGCTACATATAAAGACATGAATTTGCATTCTCTCTCTTCATTACAATTCACTCTCTCATCATCTCATCTACAAATTCATACTCTCATCATCTCGTCTACAAATTTAAACCCTCTCGTCATCTCGTCTACAAATTCGCTCTCTCATCGTATCGTGAACAAATTCACACACTCATCATCTCGTATGTAAATTCGTAGACTCTCATCATATCATCCACAAATTCGCACGCTCATCATCTCTCTACAAAGTATCCAGGGCTTAATTCATTCTCTTTTATCATCTCATCTAACCTATAAATTCACACACTCTCCTCATCTCATCCGTAAACATGCACTCTCAACATCTTATCCACACATTTCTTCATTCAATTGTATTTTGTTGTTTTCCTCTATATACTCTTCACAAAATTTTATGTAAGTAGGAAGGTGTAATCAGCGAAATTTCATTAAACAGCATAATATTAAACCTGGAGTACATTCAATAATTAGAAAGTTATAGATTTATTTTTGGAAGAAATCACCTGCAACTCCAAATAACGCATCAATATCAATTCTCTAATCCCAGAAGTTTTAGCAGCTTCAAGAAAATCAGAAGGAAGAACTGCGCCATGTTTCTCAGCTTCTCTCATCACATCCTCAAATTTCATCACAGCTCCAAACTCTTTCTCTTCCTCGTCGTCTCCTTCTTCTTCACCATCGCCGCCATTTCCGCCATTATTTTCAGGCGGAAAATTTCCATTACCATCGTCAGAACCTCCATTGTCGAATGTAGGAGAAGTATCTTCTAAAACCTTGTTTTCATATGGAATCGTATTCGAAGAATCCGATTTAGAGGATTTTACGACAAATTTAGCAAACTCTTTTCTGAAATTGGAGATTTTAAGAGTTGCCCTGATTTTAAGATAGCTAAAAAACCTAGAATCGAGACTAGAAGAATTGGAACTCCATTGTTGATTGGAAATGATTTCGTTGGTGTAAAAGTATAGAAGATTTGAGCTCAAAGAAGTAACTGGCATGGCGGCTCCGCGATATCAAAACTACTTTCAAGCTTTAAGTTCTAACCACCTGCTCATGTAAAATGCAAAACAAATGCCCTATGTTTTTAATTGTTTATCAAATAATTTTAATTGTAAGAGTAGAAAACATAGAAGAGACCATCTCTAATTAGATCGGCCCATAAAAAAAATGTACAGTAAGAGTAAAAAGTAGCTTTAATGGGTTGGGCTCAGGGCCGTAACAAGGGCAAGACAAGTGGGGCGACCGCCCTGGGCCCCAGACAAAAGCTCATTTTCAGATTTAATAAAGACTCTAAATTTTCAAAATAATTATTTGTTAAAAAAATAACAAAAAATAAAAGAAAAAAAGAAAGGAGCGTATTAAGCAATTAACAAAAGAAGTTTCAGAAGAATTTCAAATGCTTTTCTGAGTGAATTTTGATTAACAAAAAAAAAGTCATTAATTCAATTTTATCCCTTTTTGTCGGTGATTTTGTTCTTCAAAATATATTCCAATTCAGTGTTCAAGCAGATTAATTCCTTCTCTTTCGTGATTATGATAAACGGTAATTTTATCCTTCAATTATCATCGGAATTCATCTAATTATATATAATCATATTTGTATATTCTACCTTAGTCATCAAAATCTTTTTTTTTCTATTAAGTTTTGGGAGAAATACTAGATTGCTAAGGTTAAATGGTCTAAATACTTTATGTATTGAGAAAAATATGTTAGAACATATTGATGTAGAAACTATCATTATTGACTTTGCATCTAGAAATGCTCGTAGAAATATTATGAACGTTTAGGCGTTGATTTCAATGTTTTATCTATATGAAATTTGATGTTTTTAAACATTATAATGCGTAATAAAATATGTATTTTTTTGCCTATCTAATTTTTATTTTATTTTAAAATATTATATGTGAATTAGGGCCCCAATTTATGTCTTCGCCTCGGGCCACCGAAATTTTTGAAATGGAGGGATGTCTCTCTGAGAGACGGTCCCTCAAGAGACCGATTGATTTAGAACATATATATATTCCACGTAAATATGTTTTTCTTATAGATCGATGATAAATCGTAGTCATAATTTGACACTAAAATTCGTAAGATCTATTTGAAAAAAACATATCAAAATGGAGGGAGTAATTACAAATAGAAATGAGACCTTAAGATTGACAAAAAAAAACGAATAGGAAAGATTATTGGTTTTATGCATAAAATTAAATTGAAAATCAATTAAAGTCGTGTAAATTAAAAATAGATATAACAGAAGTTTAAAAGTTGTACATATTTATATATAATAATTTTGTAAAGAATTAGATATTTGTTAAATGGTGACTTAGAAAGTGTATGATATTTCTGGAAATAAGAGTGAGATTCACGAAAAACTGTATTTAAATAACGATAAGTATCATAATACACTATTGATTGTTGATTTTAATCAAAAAAATCTAAGGTTAATATTAAGCTACAAAAGCTTAATCTAAGGTTAATATTAAGCTACAAAAGCTTAAATTGTTAAGAGTAACTATGTTGTATATGTATATGTGTGTGTTTTATAGTCTCACAAAATCCATATTTAAAATTCTACAACTCTAAAATAGACACAGATCGGGTTGATACGCAAGTGGCATGGGCGCAATCAGCTCATAGCTCAGCATAACCCACCGCCAATCGCCACCATGGGCCGTGTTTAGCTTTTATTATAGCACAAGAAGTAACTAATTTTAAGGAAAAAAACAAAAACAAGAAATTTGTGTTATGGTTCGCTTTACAACATGTATGCTTTTGCCATGTCTCGAGCCATTTATTGTGGATGGTGAACACAACATAGCACTACTCATTACTTTTTGTCGCCCACAAAGGCACGACCCGCCATACACACGAGCCAATCTGACAGAGTCGCACGATGGCACAGCTCATAGTAACACAACAAGAATTTCATATCTAACAGTCCCGCAAATATTCAAGACGACTCAATAACTACTTTGATAAAAATGTACCTAATAAGTAAAAACGATTCATATAATTAAATAACATATACTCATACAATATTAAACTCATTCAACTAGTATACAACAACAATATATCTGATATTGTTAGACTTACATGTATTGCAAACAAGATCCTCAGAGCTACAGTACTGTACATCATATTGTATCTACATTCTATCCATACCAAAGACACATATACTCCCTCGTATTCTAATTAAATGTCCCATTTGATTTAGCACCAGAGATCACATGGGACCACATGGGAGAAGACAGTACGGAACAAGTAAGGGAAAATGTTATATTTTAATGGCAATTGTGTAATTGTCGGATCATGATTAAGGAAAAAAGGTAACAAATAAGGAAATAAGACATTCGATGTGAATATGCTAAAAGAGGAAATGAGACATTTAATTAGAATGGGAGGGTGTATATCTCTACTTCGATAATTTAGTAACTCATTTATAAACCTCCCGAGTGTAACAAAATTCACGGCTAAAGGTGTCTAGAATTGTTGAAGAGTAACTTCATACCCGGCTCACGCTTCGCTCTGGAAATGGAATTAAGTGGAATTGAAGGCTTATTAAGCCAATAATTCCGCACAAATCCGTATCCAGAAGAATTCACGACCACTAGAACTGATCTATTGATTCATATAGATGTCTTCGGGAATCAAGACTTTCGACATTGTTGTTGTTGACCGAAAGAGCTATGACTTAGTCTAGTCTAAAGACCATAAACACCAAGAAAACTAATTCTATGGAAACCAATTATCTTCGATTAAAAGAGAAATTATCATTTCAACCAACGAGTTAGCTTTTATTTACCTCATTTTTCACTGGAACAAAGAAAACTTTTGCGGTGCCTCAAATCTCGGGAAGAACGAGGTCTATCGACTAATACCCTTGAAGAGGATTCACCAACTTTAACCACATCTCGGTGAGCATTTGAAGATCGAGGAAGCAAATTGCACGCACTCCAAGAAACCAAACGGGGGGAGCTTAGGGAACTATATGATTTGCTTACTTTTCTCATTTCCTGCTTTATTTTACTGAATTCTTCTTCAAGTTCCTGAACCCTCGATCTCATTCTGTCCATATCCCCTTTAAGATCACGGTTTTCACGCACAACTGACACCCATCCGTCTCTCTGGACGATCTGACCTACCAATGCGTTCTCTGTTGTATTAGGATTAGTTGGGCCGTTATCAGGGTCCGCAACATGAAGGCAACCGGCTAGAGCAGTTCTAAGATGCATCTGCTCAAAAAATAGGACTTGAAGAACAACCCTAAGGGGTAGTCTTTCGTTTTGGGATGCATGAGCACATGCATCAATGGAGAGCTTTTGATAGTCGATTATGTTGCACATTCGTTCCTTCTCTGTGTCTGGAAGCCATGGATGAGCCTATATAATCCAACAATAAGTTATGGGTTTCACAGCGAATTGAAAATTAACACAATCGGGAATAAGAAAACCTAGTGGCATCGGAAAGATCACGAAAAAGCAAAAGCAAAAGGTCACTAAATCATGTGCACTTCTTATTTATGTGAAATGTTTGCTCCAAGGGTCAATCGGAAACGTCTTAGTCATCGCTAAAAAGGGTAGGGTTGCGTACATTTGACCCCTGAAACCACCCCATAGGTGGGACCATTTAATGGCGTTGGGGTAGTTGAATCAAGTGAAGAAACATGCATATTCTTTCATCTTTAACACTTCTAAGTTTTACTAAAAACATTCTCAAGGAGTATTAAACCTCAATCAAGATTCAAGAAACAAACCTTGAAATATATATCAAGAGCTCTGTATAGACCATCATGGAACGATCTTGAATCTTCTGGAAGAGCCTCTGCAAGAGCGCGTACTTTGTCGGGTTTCAAGTTCACATCCGAAGCAACCTCCGCAATATAGTCATCCACCAATTTTGCTACTTTTCTCAATGGTTCAGACGATGGTGATATTTCCGTATCAGGAGAACAAGGAGAGAATACTGGAACACTTTGCGATGACACGAAATGTTGGACAATCCTCTGGACACAATCTGTGTCATAAAGTGTGTCACAATCTTTGTAAGTAGGAATCAAAAGACCATCTAGACTAGAAAATTCGAGCTGCATTCCAACTCTTTTCTCCAAGCAGTCCTTGCACGCTTCACTAACATCCAGAATCAAAGCAGTACGAAGAATTCCAAGCAGAAAGCGACAATACGATCTGCTCTTCTTTTCGGGGAGTAACGTAGCAATAGTTTCCAACAGGGTTTTTTGATCGACACTTACTGGAGTTAGGCTAAATCTTGCAACAGCCCAGGTTTTCCCTCCTTGCCATCTTTCAAGGCCCGGTAGGAATTTCCGAGCGTAGTACATTATAGCACCCGCTATACTTTCAGGTCTTATGCCTCTCGCTTGCATTGTTTTTATAAGTCGTTCGAATAGATCAATGCAAAGATATGAAGTATCTTCATACCACCAGTCAGATTCCGCACTTCTAATTCTAGCACCGGTATTAATTCCATTCCATAGTATGCTTCCACCGGGACTTTGTAATTTACCATACATCATCATAGGCCATCCAAACAAACTTGGATCGGTACAAACCATAGTGGACAAGGCATTTAAGCATTTGTCGATAATCTGAAGTTTCCCTGCGAACGATATGACGGGTTCAGAACTTTGAAGGGCCACAATACAGTCTTTCCAGTTACGAAGTATGTTTTTGTGAAAAAAGTTATCGCACCTAGATAACAAGTTATCCTCTCCGTATTGATCTGTCATCTCTAGATAGTTGGCGGCACAATACAAAAGCATTATGTTTTTTGGGTTCAAATCAATACGAAGCCCGTAACAGAACTTGGCAGCTATGAGAAAAGTGTCCGGGCCCCCAGGGAATCCATCTAGCGAAATGGTAGAAGGTTGTTTTTGTATGTCTTCAGGAGATTCCAGTTCTCTATCCAATTTTCCACATCTTGACACAAGAGGAAACTGAGGTAAAATACATATGTTAATCCAAAGGTACGAGTACGACAAAAGCATCCAATTTTTTTTCTCAAAAACCATGACGAATTTAACACATTATAGCAGTCAATGCAGCAGAAAATAATTGTAAGACTGTTCCTAAACTACTGAAAAACAAAAGAAAAGAAATTACTGTGTTCGCTGTTATTAACATCAAACAAAAGGGAGAAAATGTCGTAACGTTTGAAGTGACAAATAAATAACAAATAGTTTGTTCGTTGTTGATAATAGTGAACAAGCATTGTTTTTATTTTTTTTGTCCTTCCAACATTATGACATTGTCTCTCTTTGTTCGCCGTTAGTAACGGCGAACAAAGTCATGGTAATTTTTTTTCTCTTGTTCATTGTTAATAACAGCTAACAAACCTGACCTTAAGCTCGTATATGAAAACGCTTATTCTATATCGAGATGAGGTCAACAAAAATACCTATTTGGTAACACCAACTATAATATCTAGAATCTAGATGTTACTAACATACTTAGATATCTACTCATTTACATGCATTACAATATGTGCAATACAATGAACAGTGTCCCAACCTTAGGTAATCATTTGTCATTGCTGCCCAATACTAAAGTACTAATGGTTTTAAAGGGAAAGAAAACAAGGGGAATGCTTGTAAAGATAGCAAGCTCAAAAAGTATAGCAAACAGAAAGACAAAATGATAACTAGTAGGTACCATAATCAAGTCTTGTAAAGAAAACTAAGCAAACCTCTCAATAGAAAAGGTTGAACATCAATTGCTGAACTACAATAGGCCCTACAAATGTTCACTTGTCCATTAGGCAATATAACTTATAAGAGTATACTATTCATTACTTTAATGGCCCAAATTAATTTTCACTTTGACTCTAAGGTATAAGTATTGTATTAATATAGTATATGTAAGCAAATTATTTGAAACACCATACAAAAGCATCTAAGGTACGGGAACTCTTCATTTCAACTCAAGCACCCGTGTCAAACCATTATTCCTCTACCTAAGGCTGGATGGTCATGGGACGGGTCTAGAGCGGGTCCAACCAAACCCGGACTCGGATCCAGACCCTAAGGGTCCAAAATTTTCAGACCCAAATCATGGAAGATAGCTAATTATGAAAAAGGGACACACGCTCGAGTCTGAACTTAAATTCCCAAGTAAATCGAATACATCGTTCTACAATAACACACATGTAGAGAAGCAAAGGAAATTCTTCACTAGTCCAGCAACAAAATCGAGAAAAATGGGACAAAATGCAAGGAAAAATTACTACCTTGTGTAGATGAAAATTCACTCCTTCCACAATAACAGTTATATCACTTGGCAAACCTGCATTACAGAACCTGTGAAGGTCATGAAAATCACATCACCCAAAGTACAAACAAAAATGACAAACAGGATTATCCCAGACAAAAAATGGCTATCAAATTGTATAATGTAAACAACCTTTCTAAACAGCTTCCCTAAGCAAAAGACACAAGAATAAAATTGGATCATAACCACAATTATGCATTCCTAATCACAAAACTTCTCACTGAAATCCTGATAATCACATGACTATAAAACACCTAGTATAGTAGTATCTCACAAATGCACACTATCGAGGGGAATCTAATCACGGGCCTGCCTAGGACATGACACGGGTCATTTGATTAAAAACCAATAAAAATTGAATTTTGTAATGTATCATTATCATCATCATCAACCCAATATCCCCGCTCAAAAATACAGTCCGGGTGACGGAAGGTACGGACAATACATACCCATAACTCTCCAAATTTGGAGGGCCATAGTAATGTGGTCAATTTTTCTAGAAATAGTGAGAGCCGCCGGCCGCGCATAGATAAATGTATAAGACAACTAAACGGTAGCCGAGTTGGTTCAACATGTATGCTAGAGTTTAGTGTTCGAACTAACCTATTCTCAAGCCAAATGAGGAAGAACCCAATTAACATTCTTCATCATACAACAACATTTCGAACAAAAAACACTACAATTTACCATAACAAAAATGGGAAAACACTAGAAGCATAATTCTATAGGAAAATGAATAGAACAATTAACAAACCAAACCATAAATGAAAGTTAATAAATAAAAAAGGTAAAAGGGAGTACCAATCAGTGCCTTCTCGTCGAAATTCAGCGATTTTTCCAGCAGAAGCCATGAAAATCAGAAAAAATAATCAAAGCTTCAATGATTTACAAACTGTAAAACCCAGCTACTATTCAAGCAGGTAAAACATCCCACATTTCAAAATCAAAAACCCACCAACCAAAACCCAACAAACATCAAATAAATGATTATTGGGGTTTGATTACAATAAGTAATCGTGCATCTATAAGTAAATAGAAGTATTAATACTACAGATTCCTTGATTTCTGAGCCACCAAACATCCCACTACTGAGTCAACTCGGTCCCCCCCCCCCAACAAGAAGCTAGAAATAAATTCTTAGTGTGAAGGTTACATTTGAAAATTAAAGAAGAAATTAGTGAATAATGAGGAAATAGTTTCTGTACTTTGTACTTTACAGCTACAATTACAACAAAAATGAAAAATACCCAGGTGGGGTTTAGTACAGCAAATTCATAAGAATTAAGAACAGGTTTAGTGAACATGAACCATGGTGTAATTAATTGAAAATTTAAAGTATTGCTAGAAAGTATTGGTGACTTATTAATTATAATAAAATAATAAATTATACTACCTCTGTTTCAAAATACTTGTAACATTTGTCTTTTTCACGTAATCCAACGCACTAATTCAATCCTTAATGTCTATAATTATGTATAATATAAAATTATAAAAATTTGATATTAATAACCTTTACGTCGAGGCGAATCAAACAAAATCTCACCTGACTATGTTTTAACTTATAAATTACTTATTAATCACAAATTAAAGGAGATAAGTGAATAGTGCTTCTTTTTCGTATGTTGCGAGTTGCGACTATATTGGAACGGAGGAAGTAATTGGAAAGTACTCCCTCCTATCCACCCCGTATGTTCTATTTGACCTTTGACCATTTCGAGGCAGTCAAATGGAATGACATGTAAAAGAAAAAAACTTGGTGTTTTGTAAATTTTAATAGGGGTAAAGTGTGGTTAGTAAGTGTAAAAGTGTGAAAAAGTCAAATTTAGTAAGGATAAATACTAAATAGGTAAAATTAACATATAGAAATTAAGAAAATAAAACACGTAGAGCGAATAAATAGAAGTATATTTTTTAAGGTTTTGAAAGAAAAATAAAAAAAATTAGAATATTATTTTTATAGATTGAAGCATACTCCCTTTGTTGCTCAAGATTGCTCCCATAGATAATATTTACGAAAATTAAGGGAAATAGAATTTTATAGATGATGAATATATTATTTTATTAAATAAAAATTTTGATGAATTGTTTGATCTTGTTTGAATCGTCTAATCGCATACATTCATAATATAAACTTTTTATAATTTTTAAATGTGTATAATTCGACATATAAATGAACAAAATAGTACATTAAATTGCGTAAAAAAGTTAAATGTAGCAAGTATTATGGAAAGGAGTAAGTACTCCTTTGTGCCTCATAATTTGCTTTATTGTCCAAATTAAAGTATTTTGTTTTTTATTTTATAAATTGTTGAGATGAATCCCATTTATTATCCATTTGTTATGAATAATTCATATTATTAATTATTACTAAAAAATTCAACTTTTGTATAATATTTGCTGACAACACCCCTTTCATATTTTAACCGACTATTCTAGGTACCTACCACCAAAGAGGAGTAGGGTTAGACCAACGAAGAAGCGTAAGGGAGAAAGAAGTGGGTGTAATGGCTAATAGGTACTTACAATATCCGATTAAAATGTGAAAAATGGGTGATGTCAACAAATAATATACAAAAGTTGAATTATTTAGAAATTATTAATAATATGAATTATTCATAACAAATGGATAATAAATGGGATTCATCTCAACAATTTATAAAATAAAAAACAAAATACTTTAATTTGGACAATAAAGCAAATTATGAGGCACAAAGGAGTACTTACTCCTTTCCATAATACTTGCTACATTTAACTTTTTTACGCAATTTAATGTACTATTTTGTTCATTTATATGTCGAATTATACACATTTAAAAATTATAAAAAGTTTATATTATGAATGTATGCGATTAGACGATTCAAACAAGATCCCACTTGACTATATTTATTACTTATATATTAGCCGCAATATATAAAATAAGCTTAAACTATGAATAGTGCCAAAAACAAAATGTAGTAAGTATTTTGGAACGGATGAAGTATAAATGATGACGGTGGTGATGTTTGATAACGAAAGAAGAGATTGATTTGGAGGAGATGATGACACGTGGATCCCATAACTCATGGGAAGTGGGAATGGAGTTAGTGTGATGAAGTAGTAATGTGGAAGCTCAAATTCATGTGTACAATATGTTGAATGTGAACTTCCATTCCAACATCATCATATTTAATGGTCTCATGCTTGGTGTCCCCTCTTCAAACCTATGCTTTGAGCCACAACAATAATGTCATGGTTTTCATTTCAAAAATTTAAAATCTGACTATTTGAATCAATATATTAGTTTTAATGATCATGCAAAAACGCTACAACTTAATTCGTTAGGCTTTATAGATGTAAACATGTTAGGCTGACGTAGTTTTTTGTATGCGAGGCAAAAATTTTAAATGTAAGGCTCTTACATGGATTAGTACTCTTATGGACTAGATACACTAGGTATGATGATGATGCTCTTATATGAACCAACACATTTCATGTCGAGTGTCAAGTGAGCACTAATAAACCAAAGGGTTAATTACAATGAACTAGAGAAGCAGTAAGACACCTCTAATCGCATGGACCCAACCCAAGATCCCGAGAGCGTTTATTACTTACGGCCCGTTTGGTTTGGAGTACTAAATGGTGGTAATGAAAATGATTTATAGAGTAAAATTTCATCAAAAGTTCCATATCATTCTCATGGTAATGAAACTTTGATAAAAAAAAAATTTTTTTTTACAAATTTTTATTAACACCTAATATCACATCTCCCAATGGTAATGCACTGAATATCAAGGTAACTAAGAGATTTTTCAACCAAAATTACACTAATTTTTCATTCTCATTATCACCATTTATTATCACCTACCAAACGGACCGTTAAAGTAATCAATTCTTGTAGTTGTTTGTCTTTAATTGTAGTGTAAAACGAAATATCACGCCCTATTCAAATCATCATCAATGAAGTTTTTTATTTAGTCAATTCTAAGTTTACAAATTTCTTAAAAAAGAATTTCTAATCAATATGTTGAATTTAATTTTTTCCAACTTGAATAATAACCATAGTTAGGCCAAACTTTAGTGTAGTTTTTTTTAATGGGTATCTTGTAGGAAAGTTAACATATTTAGATTTATTCTTTAATTTGTAATTATGTTAATATTATGTCAATTATTCTATTGCTGTTTATAGCTCTCATGTACTTGTATATATTCCGGCTTTTGCCATTAGTAATGTTCATACAAACCGTATTCAAAACCTAATTACTTTGTCTTAATTCCGCATTATTTTCATGGTATCAGAGCCGAAGGTGTTTTTGTTGGTTACGGTGTTCATCAGAAAGGGTACAGGTGTTCTGATCCCATCCCTAATCGGATGTATACTACCATGGACTGTGACTTCTTTGAACAGTCCTACTACTATACCCAGCCTCGTCCTCAGGGGGAGACTACTAGTGATGACTTGAGCTGGCTTATTTGTCCAGTAGTGATTGATCAGGAACCAAAAGAGCAGGTAGGCGAGACCACCGAAGCTGACACTGAAAACATAGTATCTCCTCTTCAGAATCATATTGTCCTACCAACTGAGCATTCGGAGGATCCGCAAGAGGTAAATTCTGATGAGCCTGAAATAGTTGAGAATATTCCTAATGATAACAGTGCAGATGTAGAAATACCGAGCAGGTATGAACTACCACCCAGGAGTACGAGGGGTATACCTCCTAGGAGATATGATCCAGAATATGAAGCACGGAGATCCAGATATCCTCTTAACAGGGAAAACAATGATAACCTTTCTCTCTCAGCTGTTGCTTTTAACAGTACTCTCAACTCTAGTGATATACCAAGGAATGTTGATGAAGCTCTCTGTGATCCAAAGTGGAAGAAAGTAATGGAAGAAGAGATCTCTGCACTAGATAAAAATGAGACTTGGGATAAATGTGAACTGCCGAAAGGGAAGAAAACAGTAGGGTGCAGGTGGGTGTACTCTATCAAGTACCGAGCTGATGGTACGATTGAAAGGTTTAAGGCCAGATTGGTTGCACAAGGGTACACTTAGACATATGGAGTTGACTACTCAGAAACGTTCTCTCCTGTAGCTAAACTTGATACTATCTGTGTTCTTTTTTCTGTTGCAACTAATAGGGATTGGCCTCTACATCAATTCGATGTGAAGAACGCCTTTCTCCATGGAAGAATAGAGGAAGAAGTATATATGAGAGCTCCTCCAGGTTTTTCAAATGAATATAAGCCAGGTGAAGGATGTAAGTTAAAGAAAGCCCTGTATGGTTTGAAACAGTCTCTCAGAGCTTGGTTTGGTCGATTCACTGCAGCTATGAAGAAGTTCGGGTACAAACAGAGTAACTCAGATCATACTTTGTTCCTTAAAAGATAGAAAGGGAAACTTACGTGTCTCATTATTTATGTGGATGATATGATCATCACTGGAGATGATAAAGATGAGATTGATACTTTGAAGAGGCAACTCTCTAGTGAGTTCGAGATGAAAGATTTGGGGCAATTGAAGTACTTTCTTGGTATTGAAGTTCTGAGGTCAAAAGGGGGAATCTTTATAAGTCAGAGAAAGTATATTCTGGATCTATTGACAGAGACTGGCATGATTGATTGTAAATCGGCGGATACTCCTATCATAACTCACCATGGGCTCCAGATGATCGAAGGTGAAAAACTTGCAGATAGAGGACAGTATCAAAGACTGGTTGGGAAACTTATCTATCTTGCTCACACTAGACCAGACATTGCATACGCAGTAAGTGTGGTAAGTAGATTTATGCATAAGCCACAAGTACACCATATGGCAGCTGTTATGAGGATTCTGAGGTACCTCAAAGGAACCAGTGACAGAGGAATATTTTACAGGAAGAATGGACATCTGGACCTTCTAGCCTACACAGATGCTGATTGGGCTGGGGACAGAGATGATACGAAATTCACCTCAGGATACTTTACTCTTGTTGGAGGAAATTTAGTTACATGGAAGAGCAAGAAACAGAAGGTTGTTGCTCTATCTAGTGCAGAGGCAGAGTTTCGAGGTATTGCAAAGGGCATAACTGAAGTGATGTGGTTGAAGAAACTTCTAAGTGAATTACATTTTCCACAGAGAAGAGCTTGCAGATTGTTTTGTGATAATAAAGCAGCAATTAGTATCTCAGAGAATCCGGTTCAGCATGATAGAACCAAACATGTGGAGATTGACAGACACTTCATCAAAGAGAAATTAGAGAATAAGATCATAAGCCTTCCTTATGTCAGATCAGAGGACCAACTTGCTGATATTCTTACAAAGGCCGTCAGATCAGAAGCTTTCGAGCAGACATTGTGCAAGTTAGGTATCGGAGACCCGAAGACCTAACTTGAGGGGGAGTGTAGGAAAGTTAACATATTTAGATTTATTCTTTAATTCGTAATTATGTTAATATTCTGTCAATTATTCTATTGTTGTTTATAGCTCTCATGTACTTGTATATATTCCGGCTTTTGCCATTAATACAAACCGTATTCAAAACCTAATTACTTTGTCTTAATTCCGCATTATTTTCATATCTTTAGCTATGACATTACATCACTTTTTTAAAATAAAAAATGTTGACATTACAAGAAATAGAAAAATATATATTAAATTTTAAGCTTAATAGAAATTAATAAATTTTTAAAAACCTATACTCTCCCACGTAAGAAAACCGCCACAGCAACAATCAAATAAGTCGCCTTTTAAGGTGCATGATGAAATCTAAGTTTGTCTCTGCCTAGTTAATATGACACAAGTCATTTTGACAAAATAATTCTATTTATATCGAATTATTATCCGACATAAACATAAAAAAATGATAGTCGAGTTAATTCAACGCACATAAAAAATAATTATTTGACTCATTTTATATTAGTATCCTAGATTAACTCATAACAAGATAAGATGTCTTTTTACAAAGATACATAACAAGCTAATTACATATTTTTAGTTATGGTCAAACAAAAATCAACGCCTTCAACATGTGTAAATTGTAATTAGCTTGGATTTTTCACTTTTGCAAATTAGCACTTTTCGAGTCCCACCGAGCGTGCGTCTATTTTTAATTTTTTAGCGATGGTTTAAAAAAAAATAAAAAATAAGAGCTCATATTCTTATAATATATATTTAACTCTTTTTCTATGAGACTGATTACCATGACCCATGGTAATCAGTCTCGTAGGAAAAGAGTTAAATGTATATGAGATAGTTTAAAAAAATAGCTCATTTTATAATGAAAAAATTTGTTAACACATCTACATTAATTTCTTAAAATCGTTTTCAAATTTTTCTTTTTTTTTTCATTTTTAACAGTTATAATTTGCATACTCCAATATAGATCATTTCACCGTAAACGGTCTTAACAAAAAATTAGTAATATACAATAGATGTGCTATTTAACTCAGAAAGTATCTCTCGATAAGACCATCTTATACAATAGTTTATGATATTTTTTTCCAGGTTTTACCCTTATTACTTATTTGACAATGGTCTCATTTTTTCTTCTTTAAACTCATTCACAAACCCAAAAAGAGTATATGAAGTATATAACTTCATAAGTTGAAAATTAAAGTCCCAACCGAACCCATACAAAAAGATTCATTAGCGCCCAAAACTTATAAATAAACAGCGCTCTTTTGAGAGACCGTCTTTTGTAAAGACGACTCTCAAAATTTCAACCCAAATTTATATTTAGAGTTGTAACAATATCTATTTAGAATTGGACTGAGCTTTTTAGAGTCGTCTTTACAAAATACAGTCTCAAGTAAGAATTTGTGATAAACATATTATATTGTGTGTCAAGTTTTATACAACTGTGAAGTGTTTTGTTGTATTGTAAATAGCAGGGTATCCGATAAGGCAATAACCAATAATTTTAACGAAAGTGGATTTAATTAAAGTTGGAGCAAGTATCACAATTCTCATTTTGATTTTTACATAGTTCTTCCCTTCCCGCACCATACCCTATAATAAAAAAATAGAAAAATTACCTATAATAATCCAATTTATTCGTGATTTTTCTTTACTAATCCCATTTATTGATTAACAATGAATAATCCTAACTTTAAGGGATATTTTCTTAGAGTAAACCCGGTGGCCGGATGATTTGCTATAACAAGTTTTATTCTTTATTAAAAAAGATAAATTAAAAAATTATGTCGAAAAAAATATTAAAAAAATATTCAAAAAAATTTATGATTTTTTTTATTATATAGAATTTTTTATGTAAAATTTCAAAATTTTTCTCTAATTTTAAATTAATTTACATTTTTTTTTGGTGAATTACCTACTATAGCTGGTCATCGGATTTCCCATATTTACTCTAGTCAAATATCCCTTAAAGTTGAAATTATTCATGATTAATCAATAGGTGAGATTATTGTAGGAAAATCACGAATATATTGGATTATTCTATGTAAATTTTCCAAAAAAAAATTTAACATCTAAAATCATACCGGAAACAATGATAAATCTCTTTTTGATAAACAATTCTATTACAAGAAGAAAGCTAATACTTTTCATTTGTTACCTCTCCTACTACAACATTAACAATTGATCTTTCTCCTCAGTCCAATTAGTGATTATTTCAATTCTCAAGTGTTACCATTTGATTCCATTGTTAATGTATTACCAAACAACCCCAAAATGATTAACAAACTAATGTAGATGCGAAGGTGAGAGTGTGAGATCATTTTCAAAAAAGAAAATGTAGCAAATTCAAACTGACTAATAAGAAACCACAAATTCTTGTGAGAGACGGTCTTTATGAGAGACCATCTCTAATTGAACTGGCCCCATAAAGGAAAATTTAGAGTAAAAGTAGATATTAAGCTTTAATGGGCTGGGCCTAAAAGACGTCTTTCAGAAAGACAGTCTCTCAGGAGACTAGCTGGTACGAAAAATAAACAAAATTCAAGAGGAAGTAGTGTTTTAAGTATACATTATCACTATTGAATATGAACAAAGTAATTAACAACCCTTATTAACAAGTACTTCTAGTACATAGTATGAATTAGCAAACAATTCTTGTTATCACCAATAGTATCAAGAATGAGAATGTACAAATAAACTATATCACATTATTACCCCATTTCATTTATTTTGCTACATTTTCTTTTTAATGTAAAAGCTTTTTAACGAGAAAGTAGCAAAATGAGTAGGACGAAAGAGCATATACGTCTAGAAAACTATTTATCAAAGTGCATCTATAGCTTGAACTCTAGCAAAAGGACAAGAATAGAATCAAACAAATGTCGTTTTGGGCTCGGGAGAAAGTTATGGATTAGTTGTAACTCTCCGACAACGACACCAAAATGCGGTTCCTCCGCTTCTACCACGAGCCACGGCTATCTCCTCATCAATATAGAACCATATGAAGAATGGGTCTTTGGAGTTTGGCTCCCTATCATCCGGACTTCCTAGGTTTACCTGTATAGGATTGAATGGTCCTATTTTGATACGAATGCACTCGAAAATGAATGCCAGTATTCTGTTCTTCCATGAAAATCTTCCTTCAAAACTCAAACTACCTAAAGGCCCCAAATACACACCATTTTCTATCCTCTTCGCCTGTTTGAAAAAGTCATAGAGATGGGTTCATTATACGCACCCAAAAGAACACAATCACAATATCAACAAAATGATGCAAGGTACATCGAAGCAAACGACTAACTGATATTTATTCCCTCCGTCCCATGAAATTTGCAACATTTTCCTTAGTTAACATGAAATTTGCAACAATTTTATTTTCGACTATGACCCCACACCCTCACTTAAATTCTCATTCACAATCTTTTCATCTCATCCACACATTTTCATCAACTCTAATAAAGTATAACTTTTTCCCCAACTCTTAATAACGTAAAAATTTATGGTTGGGACAAAGTAGTAACTTATTTGCACAAACTTGATCAAACATGTTTCTTTATGTTTAAATACTAAGTTTAGATTTCTCAATGATTATAAGGTACCAAAGCAGTAAAATTAATCTTTAAATTTCCTCTAAATATGTGGAACTGAGGGTGATTTTGTTCAGGTCAAGTAATAGAATAGAGCATTTTATGATCTATAATTAAACTCCACCTACACAACCTGTTCCAAGTGAATTTACCATGTTAGTTTCTGAAGCAAGTCTTGCTAACTTCAAAATTTTCTTAAAATTACGACCATAAAACTTGTTTTCTATCTTTACTTGGATCGGTTTTTTGTACCAAAAATGCAATGCATACCTCTGCGTCGAATCTCTGGACTGCGGTTAAAGGAAAATATCGCCCACCATTCAGTTTTTTCTGCACAATAGGCAAGTCACATCACAAAGTGAGCATGTACGCAATAATGGAACAGCATTATGTTGTTATGCCAGTGTCAAGTGGCTCTTGCCTGAGCAAGGTTTCAGACTGACCCATACAATCTACTTCACATAAACAAAAAGAGAAAATGACTATATGGGTGATTCTACTATAATCAATTTTAGTATGAAACAACAACTATGAATCTACCGCTAGATCAGAAAATAAATCACACAATGATGCAATGTAGTTAGGGTAAAACAAAGAAGTGAAAGCTAAACCTCAGCTGTAAAAATAAGCATCCAGGTTCTGCCAGGTGACTTATTTCCTCCGAGTGTTTCCAGAAAATTCGAAGGGTCAAGTTTTGTCTTCTCAATCACTGCAAGAGCTGATAGAATTTCTTCTTTATCAACCTTCCTTGTTTTTGCAGCATTCTTCAAAACTTTAATACTCTCCTCTACCTATATCAAATAGCTTATTATCATACACCAAAAACCAACAGCCTATACCATATTCAGTCATAAGCTATGTTACTCACACACCTAAAAACACAATTCTGATCCTTGACAATCTTACAACATAACATCTTAAACTTGCATTGGGAAAAAAAAATGTGAAACATGAAAATTGTAGTAAAATTGCTAGTGTACCTTGTAGGAAATGAGAGAAAATTGTTTATGTAGGTTTCGTCATGTGCAAAGAAAATCAGAAAATACACCTGTTAAAAAATGGGGTTTGGAATATTGAGGGTTTTATGAATAATAGGTGGAACATATATGACTTGGATAAAAAGAGTAAGAATGATATGAAGAACTTGAATTTGATCGTGCATATGAGTATATGACAAAAGATAAAGATGAGTAGATAAGGAATATAAGGTGTGTGGCGAGAGGTAGGTAATGCTGGCTCACCACGATTCTCGAACGAGCTAGAAAAAAAAATCTTAGACGAGCAACATATGAAAAGCAGGTAAATGTTATATTAGAGAACACTTTGAAGAGCATTGCAATAGCTCGTACAAGCATATAGCAAAGCTTGGGACAGAAACACGAAACTTTCGGTATGTAGCTTTTTCGACGAGCAGCTGAGGCGTACACAATGATAAGTTTATTTGAGCAATGTGTTAGTGGCACGAGCAAGGCTTGGGCCTTGTGAGGAGACTGTTACTTTTAAAAAAGAGAGATAGCTCGGACGAGCACACAATATAAAAACATTGTGCACCATGCCAAGCACGGTTGATGACCTCCAGGATCAGAAGTTTGATTACTTTGGTCTGTAAAGAAACCCTGGTCTGAGGAATTGCATGAGGAGTTGTGCAAGCTTCATTTTAGGGGTTGTTGAACCAAGGGAGAGTGAGAGTTGGTCTATGTGAGCAATTACCATTGAGGTGTTTGAGTTATAAGTGTCAACACTTATAGGGTACTTGAAGGAGTTTGTATGGGTTGTGATTTGTTGAAATTATATAAAGAAATATAACATCATTTGATTGTAGAGAGGGGTATCTAAGGGGGGGATTGGTTACAGGAAAATTGTTTTCCCCATTTTCCCTTCTTAGGTTTGACAAATGATTTAAAATGGAGAATTTCAGTGGAAAACTCAATTCTTCCCTTTACAAACAGTTTCTTCCAAAATTGGAAAGAAGCCAATTTTACTCCACTCTTCCATTCCCAAAATGTCATTTTTCCCTCTTCACCTAATGGTTTTCCATCAAACCAAACACAAAAACTAATTATCACTTGCATTTTCCATTGTATAGGAGTTTTTCAAAAAAAAAAAGGTTTAAGATAACCATAATTCATAAAACACTTGTGTGTTTGCTTCTTGCATTATTTTGTTTGTGTTCTTGTTGGTAGTTCTTGTGAGCATTGACTCCTCTAAAATTTTGCTTTTAAGAGTACGATTTCACAACGTAAAGTGTAATGTTTGTCATCAATGATTCTTGTGTTGATTCATTTTGATTCATATAGCTCACTCCATACAACTATACACCCTCAATAAGGCTTTGGTATTATTATTAACGTATTAGTGTGAATCTTGACTTGGATAAATACCGTGTCTATCAAAAGTAATGTCATGGTCTTAGCTGTATCAGGTGGGAAAATCAGTTTAGAGGTGCTGGTTTTGGCAGGAATTTCGGTTACAAGTAGTTATAAGATTGTTAACATAATTTTGTTACATTGTATTATCCCTTCTCCCTCCCTTATTGTATATATAGTGAGGATGAACACCTTCTCATCTATATTCTCTTTTAGCTTTGCAATCTTTGTTCTGCAGTGATAACTGCAATTTGAGGAGGAAGTTAACAAGTATAATACATAAGCTATCATAAGCATATAACAAAGGGATTGATTATTCAATCCAATTACTTTGAAACAGACTAGGGCACTAGGCATTTATATATTCCACATAAAGATTTTACATAAAATAATTTGAATATTCATTATTTTCATTTCCCCTCTTAATACCAGATGAAGAAGATATCCATATTTTGTTGGGGCTTAAGATTTATGGTTTTTGGTTTTGAATTACAATGGACAATAATCAAAATTGCTCAGGTTACTTGGAAACGACACCCTAAATGACGTTGGGATAATGTAAACCTGGAACCCAGAATTCGTAACGATCAATGTTGACATCATATGAAGCATCAGAATTCACCAATTCGATATATATATATATATATATATATATATATATATATATATATATATATATATATATATATATATATATCAAACAAAAGAACAACAAAAACTATCCCAAATCATAAGCAAAGAACACAAAAAACACGCCATGAATCAATCAATTGAGTATCAGTGCCGGTAAAATTCTCATCCACCGAAAGTCCAAAACTATCCCAAATCATCTAAAAATCAACAATTGAATGAAGAACAAAAAAACACAAAGGATAACGCACTACCTTGGATTGATCTTGCTGAAGAACAGGAGTGGAGGAATTTGGATTCCCAACATCAATATCTCGTAAGGAACAGGAAATTCTGAATTTGGTAGTCAGATAAGGATGCTTATGCTTCCATTGATTGCGATGAAGAGCAATCACAGAGGATGTGGTCGGAGTGGGTGTTAACACTGACCACATTATTTGCGCCATTGCTTATCTTATGATTCATTATTCTACCTCTCTAGCGTCTTGCTACGAGGAGATTACAAAGTTTGTTGTTAGAAAGTGGGAGCTACTCTTTTGAGAAACCGTCTTTTAAAAAGACAATTTTAAAATAAAAAGTTATATTACCTCTTATTTAATTCACTAGTCCCATTTGATTTTTCACACTTGTCGAGACAATATTTTAACCTTTAATATCTCTAATTGTTTTTAATTAAAAATTATAAAAAGTAGATATTAATAATCTTTCTGTTGAGACGAATCAAACAAGATCCCACGTTACTATGTTTTAACTTATAGATTAAGAATAAAATACAAATTAAGAGTGATAAGTGAGTGAAAAAAAATTAATGGGACTAATAGGTAGAATAAGAGGGAGTATTTTTTTTCTCTTTAATTTGTATTACTTGAATTATTTAATCTAATGTGTTCTACAGAGAGATCGTCTCTCACAACAATTTGTGTAGATAGTGTTTTTTGTTCAACAACTAAGACAACACCTGATTCTCAGATAGATTGAATCGATTTTTTTGGATTGTTTTGAAATTTTGTTTAAATAAGTTTATTATATGGATCTAACGAATTAAGGTTTTTTTTATCATTCATTTTTTTTTCATGGAATATTTTACGATTTTGTTTAAATAAAGTCTAGTACAAAACGTTTAAGTTTTGACAAGAAAAAATTAACTCAAAATATAAAAATTGATTCGAAATAAAGTTGGTCCTTGCCAAAAATAATTACTTGGACTGAAAAGTTATATAATAGATCAAAATGGTTAGGTTATGAATACAGTTGAGCTTGACTCATTTTTTCGATATTTTAAGCAACTCTAGTATGAGACTGTGTTAGGCAGGTTCATACAAAGAGTCCAAATTATGAGTGTTTTAGTACTCAAAGTCAATTTTATTCAAAATGACGTTTTAAAACATAAAACAATGAAGAGATACTTTGTGAGAGATATCTCTCAATGAGACGATCTCAAACAAAGAATCAATATTCTTATAACATGTACGGTTTGGTTAGTAATTCATGTCTAAGGCGCATCTCACTGCGAAAGCGTTTCAAACAATAATTTATAATGATTAATAGTATAAAATTAAGTACTAACATGAATGTTTTAATCAATTTAGTTGGACTATTTAGCCCAATTTAAAACTATATCACGACGAGATCGTCTTCAATGAGATTTTGCATTACAAATTTAAATCAAAGAACCTATCTTGAACATGATTTGGGTCCAAATAATCTATCGCTTTTGATCACCCCAGTTCTTGCCCTCGAAAAATTCGTTTAACATTCGTTCAAGTTCTTCTGCACTGAATCTAATGTACTTCTGAGGGTTCTTTCCACTTTCTATCATAGGCCTACAACCACAAATGCAAAAATTCAGCACAAATTATTGTGAGAGACGGTCTCTTCATTTCTAATTAAACTAGCCTATAATGAAAAACATAGAGTAAAAATCGATATTAAGCTTTAATAGATTGGGCCTGAAAGACGTCTTTTAGAAAGTCGGTCTCTCAGGAGATTAGCCGAAAATTCAGACATATATTTCCCAAACTAGAGATATTAAACATTACTCAAAATAATAATGTATAAATTTAGAGTATATTTTTAATGCTTATTTATAGATCGCAGGGTAAATGTCAAGGAACCAACTCAATTAAATACTTAAACTAATGGTTAAGGACCCATGAAACGTTATACTTGTTCCATTTTTTCTTATTATGTAATTTGTTCTTAATCTATAAATTACAACATAGTCACGTGAGATCTTGTTTATTCGTTTTATTGTAAATTTTATTAATATCAACTTTTTATAATTTTTACTCAAGCACAATTATAGATATTTAAGATTGAAATTGTGCATTGGCAATGTGCCAAAATCAAATAGGACAAGTAAAGAGAATAGGGAGTATATTCTAACACGTCTACACGAAAGCCCTTTGAGATAGAAGTGTGGATTCAGCACATACCCTCCTTATACCTGGCGCTAAATATTCTACTTTAAACGAGAGGAGGTTGAGATTTGAACCCGTGACCTCCTGTCATAATGTCTTTTAAATATATCAAGAAACCAACTGAATAAAAAGCTTAAGTTTTGATACTCTAAAATATGTTATACACTCCAATAGTAAAGTTTGCGGAATTCCAGAAAAGTAGAAATAGAAATTAAGAGAACGAGATGTAAGATGACAAACCCATAGCGTTTGAAGAAATTTCGGTAAGCAGGCAATAAGACCTCAGCAACAGCCAATCTCAAAGACTCACGCAACTCACTGTCAGGAACAGTCCATTGAGATTGTCTTTGATGAAGTTCTTCGAATTGCAAATTGAAATTTTTGAATCTCTCTTTAACCATTGCCCTTGGAAGCGGAGGAGCAGAATCAGGTGTTGCAGAGCCGCCAGTGGAACCGGTTGGTTGGACTGAGAGAAACTGAAGGATCTACAAACAGAGAAAAATGTGCGTAAGAAAACATTAAATACTTCCATTAATTGTGTTACTCGGACTCTTCGTTTTAATTCACGTACCCTTGACCGATCTAAGTAACATAGCTTCTACATGGTAATTGGTAAACATCTCATGCTATTTAACCACCACCTATAACAGTTTTTTTTAAAAAAAAGGAAAATATATAGAAAAATACTTAAATACAGGAAAACAAGACCGTCAGCATAAAAAACACCATGAAAGAATAAAGCCATTGAAGCAGAACCTTCCCCAAAAAAAAGGCCACTCAACACGGTAAAAAATGCATAGGAGTGTGCTATGCAACAAATACCAATTTGTTACAAGCTTTGTAAGCCAATAAGCCTAGCAAGGCATTACACCACAAAGACCATCTATAACAGTTAATTCCACGAAATTCAAAAGTTGAATTTTCTTATATTCTTCTATCACTTCTCCATCTTTTATTATGTATTTTAATAAAAACATCAACACTCGAGTCGAGGGTCTCATTGGCCGAAACCTCCTTATCTACTTGACAAGGGTGTATAGTTTGTTGGTTTCCATACCTTCATAGACCCTAATGTCCTACAAGTGGGATACATCAGGTATGATGATGATAAAAACACAAAGTTATGGTTATTGTTAACTAGGCTCTTAACAAAATCAAAATGCACATAACAAGGAAACTAACATCAAAAACAAATTTGAGAGAGGAGACTAGGGCGAATAAAAGATCAAATAGTCCAAAAAGTATTTTGCAAGCATGTTCAATAGTAGACACTAGACTTCACTAGGGGAACAATACCTTGGACCAAGAAACCCTTTTGTATTGATTTGCATGTTGTTGGACAATCCTCCGATGTCGTTGAACCCAATCATCTCCTAGTAGATCTTTTGCATCGGACCTATAACCAAAAGAAAAGAATAAGGTATGAACAATGAAGAAAATAATTTTAAGAGTTATAATGAATATCAATAGCAAACCTCCGAACTGATCGAACAATGTAGTGAATATTGTTCATAAGAAATAGCTGTGTCAAAGCACAATCTTTATATTGTTTGGATTTTCCGTCTAGATTAATCTGGAGTGCTTGCATTATGCGAGTTGTTAAAGCAGCCAACTGTGCTCCTGGATCTTCTGCACTGAACTCCTGGAACAATTGTTTCAGAGTGGACTGATAACTGTGTAATGTTCATATTAGTTAAGTATAACCATGAGAAATTCAACATTAATAGAGAAAAAATAAGCAAAAAAATAAATAAAAAGAGCCAAGATGAATCTAACAGCAGACAAATTGCCTTGTAAATGGCTCATACTCCCACCTTTAGTGAGATAGACACCACAAATCCACATCATTTCATTACCCCAAAATCGTTAACTGGCTCTCATTTCGGGGAACGGAAGGAGTAGCTTCCTAGCCGTACAACGACCTTGACCAGTTTAAATACAAGTAAGTCTTGTGTGGACTTAGTTCACACCAAAGTAGTTTGATTTCGTCACTTTCGGTATCCTTCATCTAAAAAACTTTATAGCATAATATTAAGGTCTTCTCTTTCTTTGCATAACTTAAAAGCACATTAGCCTCCAATAAACTCACATAAAGAATATAGCATAAAAAATAAAGCCTAAAGCCAAAGTATACTAGTGAGCATTAGGCTTACTCAAACAAAAACTTCACATAGTTGATCACATAGCTGGTCAATGGATGCACCGTTCCATCCATCACAATAGTTTTTGTGGCATCCTTCTCAACTGCTTCTTCAAAATCACCAAATGTCTCTTGGGCTGTTTGTGCTAGTCGTTTCGTCAAGCTTGCTGCAGATTCCCTCATTTCAGTGCAAGGCCTACCCTCAAAAATTCTTTCCATCTATTACAATAAGCAACTATATCCGTGTCAAATTCAGCCAGTTTCTTTAACAACAAAAGGAAGCAAATTGAAAATTAAGCAATTTTGTCAGTGTTTTGAATGATTTAACATTTACACTATGTTTTGATAGCAAATTAGAAGAAAATAGAAAGGAAGGGAAGGGAAAGGGACGGAAGAGGAGATGTACGGATGGAGAGTGCACCTTGTTTGTTTAGAAGGCAAGGGAAGAGAAAAGGAAAGAAAATGAGTGTTTCCCTCCAAATCGTTCTAGTTTAGGAAATATTGTATTCTTAACAAAATTTGTTCATATTTTCGCTCCAAATCTCTTCCCACCCTTTTTGTTATCCAAACAAGGATCTTCCATCCTTCCAAATCTCTCGCCTTCCTTTCACGCATTCTCTCTATCCAAACACGGGGTAATAGTTTGTCCTATATCATGCCATTCTTTCCTCTCTCTCTACCATGGTCTCATCATGTTCCCCTAGCATTTTCCCTCTTATAAATTTGTTTTCTCATTCCCCTACTCAAATAATCAGCAAGCCATTGTACTACATATGCACAAAAAACCAGAAAACTAATAAGTTTAGAAGCCAAAAGATCGCAAAAAGAGGTATATTCATCTTACCTCAGGCTGCAGTTCCCTCATGATCTCATACATGTCCAAGAGAACAAATAATTTTTCTGGTGATCTCTTGCTTCGAGCTATTGCATCCCCAAAACTAAGGAGCGAAGAGACACAACTTGAAGTTACTTCAGCAAAACACAATATTCTAATAGATTCAATAGATTTAAATATCTCATCAGACACCTTCTTCTCCCCAGAAAAAAGCAGTTTGACCTGAATTATTATCATGAATAAATTAAAATTCAAGCAAAAACAGGTTAAATGTTTGAAACAGTCCAATCTAACAGTACTTACAGATATACGCATGTAATGTATCCAATTCCCTATCTTTGCCTCTAAAGCTTCCCACTGCATCTTTTGCACATCTTCTTTAGTAAGTCTCTCCACCCCAAGCTTTCTTAGTGTGATTTCCATAACAGTCGAGCGTGTTTCCCTATGTATCATATGTTAAAAGACGTTAATACAAACCAAAGATTTCTTCATGCGCTATCTTAGTGGCACCTTCCATTTCCTGTTTATTGGATCATTCTTCCTTTCCATATGCCTCTTTAGTTATAGTTTTTTTAAAAAATAATTCAGTGTAAAACTAACACATTTTGCAAATTTAAAGCAACAGGAGAATATTGAGATTTTACTACAATGCCTAGCAACCAATGTGGTTAAGCTAATAGTCAAGGCCCCAAGATATGTTATATACTCTAACACGCCCTAACACACGAGAGCCCATTGGCATAAAAGTGTAGATGCAGCACCGGCGCTCCCCATACATGGCGTTGAATATTCCACTTTGAATGAGTGGTTGATCAGATTTGAACCCATGACCTCTTATCACGCTGGTTGTGGTACCATGTCAAAGAACCAACTCAACCAAAAGCTTAAGCTAATGATTGAGGTCTCGGGATATGCTAATAAGAATCTAAAATGTAATCATTCAAAGCATTCCCTATGTGAAGTAGCTAATAAGAATAATAATAAAACTAACAAAAGCCATAAATTATTTCCCAAATCTTTCTCGAATTTTCTCAATTCATTCTTGCCCTTGTATAAATAACTTCAAGTCATAATGCTCCAATTTTCTACGTTTCTTCAACTTTGATTTCAAGTAAAAAAATACTAAATTATTTTTTTAGAAGATGTCATGCCATTATGTTGACCAAACTCCTCAAAGATTGCGCCCAAATTCTGAATGATGCAAAACATTTTTACCTTCTAATAGTACCAAAAGGAGACTATGAGGAATAATAATCTAGTATTGTGAAAGAATGCTACAAACAAATCAAAGAGAGTGATAAAGGAATGAAAAATAAAATCCATTACCGATAAATACTGAGAACTTGTTGTTGGTAGTCCGCTTGAATCATTTGAATGACCAGATTATGAAGCAATGGTAGGACACGAGGGGGAACAAGATCTAAAGGTTTATAAGTAGAATTTTCCGCACTTTTACTTTGCTCTACATCTCCCTGAGTCGAGTTGGGTCGTAATGAATTGGGAAGGCAGTCAAAAAGGCAATCAGGTTCAATTGGTTTACTGATACAATAATACATAATTGTTTAATATGCATGACATAAGGAACATGAAGTGAAATTTAGCAACTTCAAAAATAAACTAAGCCTTGATGGACACATGAATTCAAATTCAAATCTTTACACTAACTACTCAAAAATGATGCTTAAAAATAAATGCACACCATTTCTTCATGAAAAAGTCTAAAATCATCCGCTAAAAATGAAAAACAAAATTTACCTTCACTTTTGGTTTAACACAATTCTTATCTAAAATTCTCATCATACAAACACTTAGCTTTGAAAATAAATAGGCAAGAAGACAAACCTGTAAGACATTAAAATTTGCCTAAACTCATCTTCCAACTTTGAAATTGCCTTTTGTACCAGGTTGTGAACACGATTTAAAGCCTCATTATCATGCCTAAAGCTTTTGTTACCACTCAAAAACATAAGGACATATTTCAACTGCTCAATAGCTTCAAGGTAACTTTCCAAATCTTCATGAGGCCCTCTTAAAACTTTAGCTTCGGCCTGTAGTATTCAATTCAATTGAAAATGTTGTAATGAATTAGATCACGTCAAAACTTTCTAAAACAATATTACATGTGTGTGTGTATATATATATATATATAGGTATGTATATATATATATATATGTGTGTGTATGTATATATATATATATATATGTGTGTATGTATATATATATATATATATATATATATATATATATATATATATATATATATTATATATATATATATATATATATATATATATATATATATATATATATATATATATATATAGGGTCAAGTTCCAGTGAGAACCAAGCTTATATGAGAACCGTGAGAACCAATCTCCCTCATAAAAATGTGTTACTTTTTTACAGAAAATATGTTACTTTTGGACAAAAAAATGTTACTTTTGTTTTTAAAAAAAGATGATACTTTTTAGCCAAAAAAGTGTTACTTTTAGAAAAAAATATTTTTTCAAAAAAACAAACATATTAAAAAGTAACATTTTTTTCTAAAAAGTAACAAAAAATGATTTACACATTTTTGCTTAATAGTAACACTTTTCTAGTAAAAAGTAACACTTCTTTGTAAGCAAGATTGGTTCTCACAGTTCTCATATAATGATGGTTCTCACTGGAACTTCTTCCTATATATATATTACAAAAAAGTGTTACTTTTTACTATAAAAGTGTTACTTTTAGGCAAAAATGTGTTACTCTTTTTTATGATACTATGAGGCAAAAAAGTGTTACTTTAAGAAAAAAATTCTGAAAAAAATTCATAGAAAGTTGTTAGTTTTTACATAAAAAGGTGTTACTTTTTAGAAAAAATGTGTTACTTTTTAATATGTTTGTTTTTTTGAAAAAAATATTTTTTTCTAAAAGTAACACTCTTTTGGCTAAAAAGTATCATCTTTTTTAAAAAACAAAAGTAACATTTTTTTGTCCAAAAGTAACATATTTTCTGTAAAAAAGTAACACATTTTCATGAGGGAGATTGGTACTCACGGTTCTCATATAAGCTTGGTTCTTACTGGAACTTGACCCTATATATATATATATATATATATATATATATATATATATATAGGTTTTGGATCATGTGAAAACCAATTAAAATAGTGAAAACTGAAAACAGGTATACATAAAAGCTTAAATGGTGTACATATTTCGGTGGCAATTTTGTAAATAAGTGGACATTTTCTAAAAAGTGTACATATATGCTTAAAAGATGTACATATGGCCTTTCTGTGAATAATATGAACTTTTTCCTTCAGAAAAATATGTACACCTTATAAGATAATATGTACACCGTTTACCACATTATGTATACCTCTGTCGTTTTCTTTCACCACTTTAAGTGTTTTATATATATATATATATATATATATATATAATACGAATCAAGAGCCATTTGCATAAAGTTGATAAGGAGGTGCAATAAAAAAAAAACATGTCAAGAGTCGAGACTCGAGACTAAGAATTAAAAGACCCTCCCATCCTAAGGTGCCTATATTTTAGTGAGATTTGTGCATCATTGCGCTACATGTCCAACCACTTAAAGTAATCCTAATGGTTCTTGTAAACAAAAATCTTAGGAAAATTTTAGGTTCCGTCAATGTGAATTAAAAAGGTTACACAACACTAATTGGTGAAGATATTGACAGTAATTTAGAAATAAGGTGCTCATGTTTTCATTAAGCAAAGTAATTTGTGTTTTCATTATGTCATTCTAAAGGTAGTTACATAGGTTAGAGGCCAAACCACTACGAATCTCCTCTAAACTAGTTAAATTCTTACTTAGTTCTAAAGAATCAAAAAATATAACTAGTTCTCAATAATTTAGGCTTGATGTAACTATTTTTTACCCAACAATAAACCTGGCTGAATGCCATGAGGTTAAGAATGCAAAACTTGTTGTTTCTAAACAATATCATGTCTAGCTACATAGTTATCAGAACAAAAGAGACATTTAATCAACACTAAAATATCTAGCTACATTGCAACTCCAATCTCTTCGTAAAATACTCCTTTTCAACTTCACAATCACTTCATCATTAATAAGAATTGCAATAAAATCAATCAAAATAGTTCATTCACAAAAAATCATCATTGGTTGAATCCCATAAATCCCACAATATGTCACTCCATAGTCCCACTACCTCCAAGCCAAGAAAGTGTTTCTCATCAGCTTTCTTCCTTCAACCATGGACTCCCATTTCCCTTCTTTTAAGGAAACACAACTCAATTGAATACTTCAATGAGTATATTTTAGACCCGCTACTCGCTGGTGACCAACTATTGACCCATTTTTCAAAAAATCCAATAACGACCTGCCCCACAAACAACTCGCTAAAGCCCACAGCCTAATGAGCCGACCCGTCCCATTAACTAGCTCACATTGCAACGAAAAATGGCTAGCTAGATCCTAATTAATTGTTACTTCTGTAATGTACTATCATTTTTTTACGGTTTCTTTTATTAAATACATTGTCGGAAAATAACCCACATGCCATTTCACATCGAAGAATTAGAGATAGGTTGACTAACATATATAATTGATGGGCTACTCCTGATACCAATTGGTTTTAGAATGGAATCTCATCGGATGCAGCCAACTCTCCTTTTATGCGGGTCTTATTGTCTACAAGTCATTTCACAAATTTATCATACACTTCTCAAAAAAAATGTAGTTATTAAAAAGAGGCGGAGGATGGTATAACTGTATAAGGCTGCCTATACTCTCTCGTCTAGACACAAGCCACTCTAGTATCACTAGGACAATATAATGTAGTCATTGTTATGGAGAACAGTAACAAACCTTGCGAGCGATATCAAATTGTTCCAAAACATTCTGGGTAGATTTTAGAGTTCTGTCAATATTTTCATGCGCTCTTCTAATTGAATGCATCCGAATCTGTCAAAATAACTAGAAATTCAACAAAAAAATCAAAATTATGACTGATTATAATTTTTTGAAAAATATAATGAAACCTGGGTAGGGCGCATGGCAGTTTCGAGAGAAGAGAGACGATGATCGAAGGAACCGAGAATGGAAACCATATTATCTGTAATCGATTGGCTTTTTAATAGCGATTCCCTCACAAATATGACTCGATCTCCTAGGGTTTCTTTGGATGTTGGCAATGGCACCGGAATCCCCATTTTTGTTTTTCAAATTAGTGATCGGATTGAAATCAGAGAGAAAATGGAAATTGAGATGAAATGATACTATTGTTGTGCATGTTCAATTTCATCAAACAGTTAAGACAGTTATGGCGATAAACCAGGAAACCATTTTCTTATTATTTCTAAAATTCCTTTTTTTAATTGTTTTTTTTTTCCGTCATTAATTAGATTATTTAGTCTATATATCTCATGCGTCTCTGGAATAGATCGTCTCTCACAACAATTTGTGTATCTCTCCGACAATTATAATTTTTAGCACTCATAATTTTTTTCAGTCGATCTCCTGAGAGACCTACTCTTTGAGACACGCTTCTCATGCCTAGTTCATTTTAGCTTACTGTATACTCTATATTTTTCTTTATGGACCGGTCCAATTAGAGATGATCTTTCAAATATACCGTCTTTCACAAGAATTTGTGATTGTTTTTAAACAAGATAGGTTTGGAAAACGCGTTAATGTGGATGAAACTCACACTTCGAATATGGCTTTTACATTGGTTATTTTATGTTTTTGGCTTTTGGCTTATTAGGTGATCAAACGACGAAAAAAATATTTTGTAAATGGTTTTTAAGCCAGTTGAAAAGCTGACTTTAATGCCAAAATAAAAAACTACTCCAGTTTGCTTTTTTGTTGGCTTTTTGGCTTGTTGATTCATTTTTTCTCTAATAAACGACCATCATCTATATTATCAAATATCTTCATAACCAGCTTTCTTTTCAGCTAGCTTAAAAGCTAACAAAACAACCAACATATCCAAGTAATCAAATAAGTCAATTAAAAAAGATACACCTAACAGGGAATAGCTAACAGCTTTCTTAAAAAAAATGGATTGTTAGCTTGTTACTTGGGTAGACCTTATGGTTTTCTTTGTAATTTGGGTTTGTAACTTTTAAAACTTTTGGTGGTAAGAAAAAGTGGATAAAAACAATAACTAAATGAGATATTAAAATTTCCAAAAAAAAAAAAATGAGATATTAAAACCATTCAAAGCTTCAATCTAATTTGGGGAAATGTTAATATATTACTAATTTCCTACATACATTATTCTCATTCTCAATGACAAATCAACATCGAATATTTATTTCCATTAAATATTTAATCAAAGTAATTTTCATAATAAACATTTTATATATATATATATATATATATATATATATATATATATGAAAAATTACCTACAATAATCTCACCTATTGATTAACCTTGAATAATCCCAACTTTGAGGGGTATTTTCCTAGAGTAAACTTGGGTAACCCGATAACTTGCTATAGTAGGTAATTTACCAAAAAAATAAATTAAATATTAATTCAAAATTATAAAATATTTTGAAAATTTACATAAAAAATTCTAAATAATAAAAAAATTCTAAATAATAAAAAAATCATAAATTTTTTATGAATATTTTTTTAACATTTTTTTCGACATTTTATTTTAATTTATCTTTTTTTAAAAAAAAATAAAACTTGCTATAGCAAGTCATCCGATTACCGGGTTTACTCTTGGAAAATGCCCCTCAAAGTTGAGATTATTCATAGTTAATCAATAGATGAAATTATTGTAGGAAAATCATAAATAGTTTAGATTATTCTAGGTTTATATATATATATATATACATATATATATATATATACATATATATATATATACATATATATATATATATATACATATATATATATACATATATATTTTGCATGAAAAGTAAAGCAAGTTAGTAATAAAGAGAATCATGGAAATTTGTAGTTCGAGTTGTTTTTTTGAGTTTGTGGTTTGGTCTATATTTGAAAATTTTACACTAAATTAAATTGTAACACAATTTCTTACGAGTTTATTTTAAACTGTAAGTTGTATCATAAGTTCAAAACTATGTATTTTTTTACACATTATTTTCAAACATCTTATATATAAAGTTTGTTTGACAAATAATTATTGACAGTAGCTTTTAGGTTGATTTTAACAAAGTACTCTAGTTTAATACATTTTCTTTATTTTTTTTCTTTCTAAAATTATTATCATTACATTGTGCTCGTATTTAGCACTATAGCAAATCATTGTTTATTTGTTTCATCATAGGACATATTTATATAATTATACAACTTTTTAGATAATTACTTCTAAATAATCATGATATAAATAATCACTTCAAAATTATAAACGATCGTCAATTTAAAAATTATAATTGATCATCAAATAGTTTAACAAATATTCTCATTATTAAACGTCTATTTTTTTCCCCGAAAGTTCAAACATTAAATCCCCAAACAATTCCGGTGAACTATGAACTTTCTGTCAATTCCCCCTGCCGGCAATGATCTATCTATTAGCTTAACTAATCACACTCTCTAAACCCTAAATTCCACCAAAAATGGATATCCTATTCGCCCAAATCCAAGCCGACCTCCGCTCAAACGACGCTCTCCGGCAATCCGGCGCTCTTTTACAAGCTTTACAACAGTCCGCCGCCGGCAGAGACACCTCCGTCATAGCTAAAACCGCCGTCGAAGAAATTGTCGCCGCACCTGCTTCCGCCGTATGTAAAAAACTCGCTTTCGATCTCATCCGTTCATCACCTCGTCTCACTCCAAATCTGTGGGATTCGCTCATTTCAGGCATCAAATCTGACCTCAATTTTCCCGATCCTGATGTTTCCGCTGCCGCCGTTTCCTTCCTCTCCGCAATTCCTTCTCATCTTCTATCAACTCTGATTTCTAATTCGCATCAACAAATTACCTCTTGTTTTGATTCAAATAGTAGTAATCTTCGGTTTTCGATTACAGAAACACTAGGTTGTATTCTTGCGAGGGATGATCTTGTTGTTCTTTGTGAAAATAATGTTAATTTGCTTGATAGGGTTTCCAATTGGTGGAGGAGGATCGGGGAGAATATGTTGGATGCTTCGGATTTGGTTGCGAAAGTTGCATTTGAATCGGTTGGGAGGTTGTTTAAGGAGTTCGAATCAAAGAAAATGAGTAGGTTAGCTGGGGATAAGCTTGTTGATAGTGAGAATTCAGTTGCGATTCGGTCTAATTGGGTTTCTTCTATGGTGGATTTTGTTTGGAAGAAGAGGAATTCATTGATGTCTAGGGCGACTATACTTCCCGTTGAAAGCTTTCGTGCTACAGTCTTTCCGCTTGTTTATGGTGTTAAAGCTGTTGCTTCCGGCTCTGCTGAAGCTATTCGTAAGCTCTCTTCGAAGGGGGATGGAACTGGTTTGTTGGTGTCTGGTAATGCTGAGAAGTTTGTGGGAGTTTCGGATGTGGTTATGCATTTATCACCATTTTTAGAGTCTTTGGATCCTGCATTGATATTTGAGGTTGCCATTAATATGTTGTATTTAGCTGATGTCCCTGGAGGCAAGACTGAGTGGGCTTCTACTTCCATTATTGCCATTCTCACTCTCTGGGATCGACAGGAATTCTCGTCAGCTAGGGAGAGTATTGTTCACGCTGTTGTAACCAATCTTCACTTGCTCGATCTTAATATGCAGGTTTATACTTTGAATTTCCCCTTGTACTTTTGAATATTTTTTTTTATCTTTGCTGTTACGTGGGATCATATTGTTGGGATTAAAGCTTTGATGTTATTGTGTTGTGTAATCATAATGGTTTTGTATCATTTTTGTTTGGTATAGTACCGCTTACTGCTTAGTGCTACTGATTGTTTGTGTACCAGCATGGGATTGGTTGGTTATTTGATTCCCTCTAGATTTGATGGCATAATTCATCTTGGATAATTATGATACTTGTATGTTGATGTTTACTCATATCTATTGTCGAGATGGTATTATAACCATGAGAAAATTCTGAGTTGGCCACCTTGCTGTAGGTTTCATTGTTTAAGAGGTTGCTTGCGATGGTGAGGAACTTGAGGGCCGAATCAGATCGTATGCATGCTTTGGCATGTATCTGTCGAACAGCTCTTTGTGTTGATCTTTTTGCCAAGGAAAGTGTTCGTAGAGGTCAGAAGCCGCTGGCTGGAACTGACATTGCTTCTCTATTTGAAGATGCGAGGATAAAAGAAGATCTTAATAGTGTTACAAGCAAAAGCTTGTTCAGAGAAGAGTTGGTGGCCTCACTAGTTGAAAGCTGCTTCCAGTTGTCTTTACCTCTCCCTGAACAGAAGAATTCTGGGATGGAGAGTCGAGTTATTGGTGCCCTTGCTTATGGTACAGGGTATGGAGCTTTAAATTGGACTGAGCCAGCATTGGAAGTTGTTGAAGTTTGTAGGCCATGTGTTAAATGGGATTGTGGAGGTAGAACTTATGCAATCGATTGCTATCTCAAATTACTGGTCAGACTATGCCATATATATGATACGAGAGGTGGTGTTAAAAGAGTAAAAGATGGTGCTTCACAGGATCAGATTCTGAATGAGACGAGGCTGCAAAATCTTCAACGTGAACTTGTCAAAGATTTACGTGAGGTTAGTGGGGCATCCCTTAAAACTGGCCGTAAGCATTCTTTTTTTTTTCCTTAATTAATACTATCAAATTCTTACCATTTACATGTATCATGCATTTGTTGGCATTTTTCTGTGGCTCTCTTCTAGAATTCATAAATTCAACGCATGGTGTTTGATATCACTTTAACCAAAGGAATTTCCGCGCCTAAACTCTTTGAGTATATACCTTCAGGAGGGGAGTTCCTAAATATTGAATACAAATTAGAGTCAGGTTCGCATTGATGCTTGTCACCTAGCATCATATATAGTAAGCAATCTAAGCACCACTACTACCACCACTAAATGGTCTTGACTTAAAGAGAAAGTCAAACAAATTTTAGCCTTAAATAATACTACAAGTCAAAGCCTTAATTATATAAAGTGGAGTCTCCTACATGAACTATTAATCTTAGTGATCCTTAACATAAACTCTCCCCCACCTTGCATTCGTTTCTTTTGTCATGTGGAGTCTTCTACATAAATCCTCCTTCAATCTTGCAATTGAAGTTGTTTTTGGTTTCTACATTCTCTTGAAATATCTCTTGTTTCAACCTTCGACCTTTCTTAGCGGGGTTGTTTTTGGCCTTTGTCATGCATGCCCAAAATAACAAAGATAGTTTTTTTCATCTTATCTTCAACCGCTTGCATTTTCGAACCCCTTACTTTATGTTATGCCTTGATATGGCCCAAAATGCGATTTTTTTACACCTTTACAATGCGGCTGATGCCATGCAATGCGGCCTTGTTTTTTACACTATGATAGCGATGGTGTAATTGCTAACTAATAAGATTTTCCATTTAACCTTTTTTGCTTGTAGGTGAGTACACCTAGAATATCAGCCCGTCTCATTTGGACTCTAGCGGAGCACATAGATCTTGAAGGTTTAGATCCTCTTTTGGCTGATGACCCTGAAGACCCGCTAAACATTATTGTGGCAAATATACATAAGGTTTTACTCAACATGGATTCATCTGCTATGGCGACAAATAGGCTGCAAGATGTCCAGGCAGTTCTTCTGAGTGCTCAGAGATTGGGATCTCGAAATGCAAGGGCTGGTCAATTGCTGAGTAAAGAGCTTGAAGAATTTAGAAATAATGGCTCGGCAGATTCTGTTAATAAGCATCAGTGTCGCTTAATACTGCAGAGGATCAAGTATGCTACCTTACATCCTGATAACAGGTAATTTGTTTTTATTTCTCTTATGAGCTTCTTGTAAAGTTGTTAAGGGCATAACTTCACCCCTTGTTTTCCTGTCATGTAATGAGCACTTACTTTCACCTCAATTACTTTTTCCTTCATTGTTTAGTGGTTTTTTCAGAGTTGAGTGTACTTTAATGTCCTATGTGCTCCCTTACCTCCCCGGATATACATGATTTTCTGATGTTTTCTTAGATTATAGGTGATATACAAGAATTTAAAACCTTATCTTGTTACTTTGTGCAAACATAAAAACTCGTTTGTGACTAAATATGAGTAGAGATCGTGATGTTTAAACTCAATGGTAACAATACATTTGGCAGCATTAATGGAGGGTTGTAGTAGTTGATGTCGTTATGCTGTAGTTTGAAGTGGATGTCACTTTGATACTTCCGTACATTTTGTTGGAATAGATTGGTTAATCATTTTTTGAAATGACAACATGATATGTTGTCCTTGAAGGACAGGTGTTATGCTAGTGACTGACCTGGGTTATTTCTTTCATCCTTGAAGGAAAGTCTTTGACTTTTGGGCTGATAGCTGCAACCATAGATAAGTGTTCATTTCAACAACCCTTATATATGTAAAAGACACTGTCTTTGGTGTACAGTCCATTTTAGTTTGAATTTCTTTTCCAATCGCATTGCCTTGTCTACTTAATTCAAAGCCTTGGTGGCTCTTTAACCTCATTGAGAAATTATTGCAAAGATGGAGGGACATAAAGATCAATGGCATAGTACTCTGTATCTACTTAAAATCTTACGTTTGATGATCACATCAGATCCATATGATTTCATTTGTAAGTAAAATCTTGACTAGATACAGTCACAAGTACAATCATATGGAATTGATAGGATCGACAGAATCTTTTGTGTCTACGGATTTTGATGCATTTTACCGATATTGCAAAGATTGTTTATCGTTGCACAATCATGTGCACTTGTTTACGCGAATCACATGTCAATTGAAAACAACCTCATGTTTTTACAAGGCTAAGGTTGCGTATATTGATCCTCCTTAGTAGGCAATTTGTGTTAGTGGCCTTGTTGTATAGGGTTAGCTTTGTGGTATAGTCGTGAAATTAACTCTAAATATGGCCTTTTTTGGGGGTGAGACATTAATGGTAAGATTAATTAAGATTGGGCTGCACCGGAACTTCATTTTGTTGACTTTGCAATATGTAATGACTCGTTGGAATTTGCATAAAAGTTCAAACATGTCGATGGATTTTTTTATCTTTTTTCGTTTTGCAGATGGGCTGGGGTAAGTGAAGCTAGAGGAGACTATCCTTTTAGCCACCACAAGTTGACCGTCCAGTTTTATGAAGTAGCTGCTGCCCAGGACAGAAAGCTAGAAGGTTTGGTACATAAAGCAATTTTAGAGCTTTGGAGGCCAGATCCTAGTGAATTGACACTCCTGCTGTCAAGTAAAATAGATTCAAGTCTGCTTAAAATTGCACCAAGAGCTTATACTTTGACTGGAAGTAGTGATCCTTGCTATGTTGAAGCATATCATTTGGCAGATCCAAGTGATGGGAGGATCACTCTGCATCTGAAGGTTGAATACTTGTTCAAATAAAGCATAGCTATTCAGTCTCCTTTGGTTGGTTGATATAATCAGTTGATAAATTGATTATTTTCAGGTTATAAATTTAACTGATATCGAACTCAATCGAGTTGATATACGAGTTGGTTTGACTGGAGCATTGTATTTCATGGATGGTTCACCACAGGCTGTGCGGCAGTTGCGTAACCTTGTTTCGCAGGTTCTCTTGTAAAACTTTTTTTGATGTGTCTTTCAATTTGTTTTCTTATAATTGTTAGCTCATTGTCGTAAATCACTGTAGTGTTGCCTTGAAAACATTTCTTTGTTTCTGTTGTGTTAAACTATTTCTTCAAACTGTCATGCAGAGTGCTTTTGAAAAACATGTGTCAAATTTACCCACTCCTCCACCCATCCCTCCCCAAAAAGCCAAGTACATCCATTAAATGATTAGCCTGATGAAAAGCCCTTTCTTACTAATGAAAAATCGTATTTCCCAAATTTTTTTATGCTGAATAACAAGACCAAAGATATAACAACTTTTGAATGTACCGTGACAAAAGTTCAGTAAATTTGACTGTAATATTTCTGTGAACTACTTGATGAAGACGCTAAATGCAGGTTTCATTGAAAAGGATGTTATTTATCACAATCAATTCCTCTTTAAAATATATAATCCCTTATGCAGTTAACTTTGCAGGAACATCTGCATTAAATAAGAAAAAATCATACAATGTTATAGAATACGAAACATGTGCGACTACTAATTATGCCCAAATGATGGAAAATGAACGTCTTCATCATAATAGTATGAATAGTTTTGTAGGAGGTAGGAGTACCTAGCGAGTCTTAAATCTTGGGAGGAGGATGCTCTGAGGCAGTCAGTACCCAAAATATGTATTTTGAGAGAGAAATAGTGTGGATCACGGAGAGAGTGGTCATTTGCCCTAGTAAATGGTCGACCCCTTTACCTTGACCAACCATGTGGATTTTTGTGTAGGGTTTGTAGAAGTACCTATTTCATGTGAATGCTTTTTTGGTAAATTGGGGCTGGTGTGCCATATGATCCTATAGTGGATTGGGCCACCATCTAATTGAGGAGGTAAATAAAACCCAAGCAGCTATTAATTTTAATAGAAACCCGTTAAACAAGAAAAACTGAAAAAAAGTCATAACGTATAGAATACTCCCCTGTTCCTTTTAGTTGCCCCCCTTTAGATGTGAGAGATTTGTTCTCCTAGTGGAGCAAGACCGACAAAGGAGCATGGCATATGTTTTCTAACTTTTAAATTTGTTTTAGGAGAAAACTAAAACAAGCGTAAAAATTGAACAAATTTATTTGGCATTTTAGTCTTTGCTCAGTTCAACGGTTCTACCTACATGTTGCGAATGAGGCATTTTTCTTCAACTTTTAGATTGCTGTATTTTGACAAATTGCCTGAGTGGCTGCAAGCCAAAAAGATATAGTATCATTCATTCACATTACGTCATCATCATATTATCATACTCGATGTATCCCGCTCATAGTTATTCACATTACGTATAGGGATTTATTTGATAGAAGTGATATATTTGATATATCATATATGTGCAAATATTCAATCGTGGTGGGATTCTAATATCAATTACTCTATTCTTTTGTAGGATCCTTTACCTTGTAGCATAACAGTAGGAGCTTCCCACTTTGAGAGATGTGCTCTTTGGCTTCAGGTTCTGTATTATCCATTTTATGGAACTGGTCCGATTTATTATGAAGGTGAGTATGCAGAAGAAGATACCCAAATTGTTCGACAAAAAAAGAGTTCCAAGCAAGAGTTGGGAGAGCCTGTGATTTTGAGGTGCCAACCTTACAAAATTCCTCTGACTGAGCTGCTGCTGCCACATAAAATCTCCCCTGTGGAGTTTTTCCGATTATGGCCTAGTTTGCCTGCTATCGTGGAGTACACTGGTACATACACTTACGAGGGAAGTGGGTTTATGGCAACTGCTGCGAAGCAGTATGATGCTTCACCTTTCTTGAGTGGCTTGAAGTCTCTGGAATCGAAGCCTTTTCACCAAGTTTGTTCTCACATCATCCGCACAGTTGCTGGATTTCAGGTACTGAAAACATCTATGAACTGATAATACATGTTGTCAAATTTTTCTACAGAAGGCATTTCTTTTTATTTAGTTGACGTTTTGCATCTGTTTCTGTGTATTTTTACTTGTATAGAACTTCAGTTTTTAGCATACCATCAATTTACCGTAGTAATTCACAGGCTGCTTTGAGTTTTTATAAACGGAAAATGTTCTTGATAGCTATAACGTTTTTAGAAAGTAACATTATATTCCACCTTTGTAGTTAGGTTGCATTGGGTCAACAATTTCTTTTGGCAGTTATCTGTATTGTTGAATACATTGTCATTACTAACCTGAATCTCTGACACTTTAGAATACCTCCTGATAGATATGAATTTTCTCAGACAGTAGCAAATATATCTATTAGATGGTTGGACAAAATGGCTCATTAAATCATGTGCACTTCTTTTTTATGTAGAATTGCTTATGATGTTTGTTTTCAAGGGTCAATAAGGAACAATCTATTTGTTCAAGGATATGGTTGCATATATTTAACCCCCAAACCTTGCCTAGATGGGAGCTTCTTAATGATTTTGGGGTAATGGGGTATTATTTATTTGTATTTGTAGCAAATCTTAGTGTAGTTTCTAAATTTATGTTTTCAATTCAGCAAAAAGGTTCTTCAGTAAAACTTACCATATTTTAAAATTTTCTTGTAATCAATATTCATTGTGAAAGTGTATCAATATGGTGTCCTTATAATAGATTTAGGAAGTGTGGCTTGTGAACAACAATTATGTAAAGTTACAGTAAACATCTCGACATTTGCGGGGAAAACAAAAAAAAAGACTTTAGATTATGAAGTTACCGGAGTTTCTAGTTCTTGTTAAAAGTGAGTTTTTGATTTTGATTATGTCTTTTAGGGTTACCTCAAGTGCAGACCATATAGCAAGGGCTGGTTGGTGGACATTGTTAAACCTGTGTTTTGTGAAATTTCTCGCACATTTTCCTCTCTTCCTTTTTGACGAGGGAGAAAATGGCCATGTTCCAACGGAATTCTGTATTGGTGTAGAAGTAACTCCATTTTTAGTCAATTGCTGCTGCTGCAAAGCATGAAATTAAAAGATTTAACAAGTTACTCTTGGTGGTCATAGAGGTGCCTTGCTAGAGCTTGTAGTATAGAAGGGAAACTGCATAGCTCTATGTTTTTGACTCCCAAAGTAGAACTTCTGTTTATTAATCGTTTTGTACATTTTTCATTGGGGTTCATTGACAATTGCTTGCACTTCTGTGGTATGTAGCCGATAGTTCTTTAAGCAGCTTTTTGTTTGCATCTATTTTTAAAGCTTTCGTGCGGTTTGTCTTTTCTCTCTTGCTTCAGACTTAGTCTGACAATAACATCAATCTTTGGCACTTACCGTCTTTCTGTTGGAACAGCTATGCTTTGCTGCTAAAACATGGCATGGAGGCTTCTTGTGGATGATGATTTTTGGTGCTAGTGAAGTCAGTAGAAATGTTGACTTGGGTGATGAAACCACTACCATGATGTGCAAATTTGTAGTCCGAGCATCAGACGCCTCAATCACAAAGGAAATCGAGTCAGATTTGCAAGGTTGGTTGGATGACCTTACAGAGGGTGGCTGTGAATACATGCCAGAAGACGAGGTAAAAACAGCAGCTGCAGAAAGTTTGAGAATATCCATGGAACGGATAGCACTTTTGAAAGCTGCTAAACCACGCCCTAAAGCCGAGTCTGAAAGCGAAGAGGAAGAAGGAAGTAGCGGAGGAGAGTCGGAAGATGTGGAGAAAAAGAAGAAAAAGAAGGATAAGAAAAAAGACGAGGAGGATGAAAAAACTAAAGGACCTTCATACTTGTCGAAACTTACAGCCGAAGAGGTGGAACATCTTGCTCTTCAAGCAGCCGTTATTCAGGAGTGGCATATATTGTGCAAGGACAGAGACACTAAAGTTTATTAATGTCCTAAAATTAGTTGAATATTACTTTAAATTGGTTTGTATATCTAGTTTAGATTGCCATTTTTTTTGCCCTTTTCTTCTACTTATTTTGTTTGATTTTAGTTTCTTACATTTTTGTTAGTGTTGTAATATTGGATTTGCAATTTGTATTTTTCACTTCATTTTTTGATTCATTGTACACTTTGCATCGGCTGGACAGTTACTATTTAACTACTTGAGATGATGTTTATAAATCATACATATCTTTTTCACCTACTCAATTTGCTAGATTTTTCTATTTTTATTTTATTGTCCTACGGATTGATTTTTTTTGTGATTTTAATTTTTTCTTTTCGATTGAACTAAAACGTATAGAACAAAAAAAAGAATCGTAAGTTGATTTGATGGCCAACGATGATTTTTTCTTACCTATCACATAGGGGTTTGATTCTTGTAAATATTCTAAGTATATCCTAAATATGTGTTTTTAAGGAAAAGGTAAATATTCAATAAAAATAAAGCGAAAGACTGAATTATGAAAGTGTAATTAATAAAATAATGGATTTATTTTCAAATAAAAAAAATCATACTCCCTCCTATTTTACCCATTAGTCCTATTGATTTTTTTTCACTATTTACTTATCACTCTTAATTTGTATTTTATTTTTTAATCTTTAAGTTAAAACATAATCATATTGGATCTTGTTTGATTCGTCTCAATACAAAGATTATTAATATCTACTTTTTACAATTTTTAATTAAAAACAATTAGAGATATTAAAGGTTAAATAGTTGTTTCGGCAAGTGGTGAAAAATCAAATGGGACTAATGGGTTGAATAGAAGATAGAACAAAATTAGCAAGGTAATCCAAATTATGCAAAATGATCACCAAAATAGATTTTGGAGGAAAACGTGTACACTCAAGCTGTCAAGCATCTCAATTCCCAATGGTAATCAACAAAACCATGCGATGGTTCTTTTATTAAAAAAAAAATTATCATGCCTTTTTTTATGCCTACATAATTGCAAAATTAATATAAATGATTCTATATTAATTAATTATAAATAATTTAAAAAATCATATTAAAATTCATATTTTCTCCTCTATAAATAAAATATTGTAATATTTTATTATAAAAAGTTATTTAAAAAGTAAGAGAAAAAAGTAGAAGGTGATATATATTTTATCACCAATTGAATAATGATTGTTTTCTTAATCATAAGGTAACAAAATCACCAATAATCTTTTAAACCACCATTTTCAATTGTGATTACTCTTATTACTTATATATACCAAATGCCTAATACGGGGAATAAATCAAATGCTTATTTTTTCTAGTATTAGAAAACATAATACCAAACACCATTTTACAACTACTTTTTAATGAGGAGTTATATTGGGTTTTAGGTGGGATGTTACACTTTTGATGTAACACACTAGCAAGTTAGATAGCTACTACTCACAGCTATTTAGACAACTACTGTTACCTACAGTTACTTAGATTGCTAACAACTATCTCACAGCTATTTTGCGCCAGATAGATCTATAAAAGATGTTTTGAGTATTGTAACAATTGATGTGTTTATTTTTTCAGTATACACTTGGCAATTAGGGTGGTTAATTTGACACTATTTGAGTAATCTCTTTATATAAATGAGGAATAAAGCTTCATTTGAGTGAGAGCTAAACCTTGTAGTGCTTTATGCTCATTTGGTTTATGTGAGAATGACCATTTGTAACCTTTTTAGTTCAATTGAAGAGCTCAATAAAGTATATGTTGAATATTTTTTATAAATTCTGTGATTTCACTGATTCGGTAAATTGTTAAAGCTTCCATAAAAGCTAAACTAATAACTAGATTTATGTGAGATTGATCATTTTATGTACTCTTAGAATAAACGAGGAGTTTACACTAATACGTGGTTTTAAAAAAGAGTTATTATGGTAAGTTAGAATTAGATTTTGTCTCATTTAAAGTATATACCACTTTTTTCAAGCGAAATCTAGATTTAAATCTTTGCCTCCCTCCCCTAGCATCATTTCCCTCAACGTACCTTGTAACCAGGGACAAAACTTAGTAGGGTGGGAAAGAGCGTCGCCTCCCCCTAAACTTTTTTTTTGCAATATAATATATACAAAATGACAACTTATAAATTCAAGTAAAAGTGCTTAGCTTAGTGATAGATAGTACTAGTATCATTCTAATTTTATATTATAAAATTTTCCCTCATTATTTTTTTTTTCTCAAGTTTTGCCACTTTTTGTAGCCAAAAATCTTTTGGGTGAGTGATGCAATTGGTATTCTATAGAATAAGAAAACAATAATTTGTGAAAGGTAAAACACCAAGAAATACATGCACTTTCGGTTCTTTTAGAATGTAGGTGTAAAGCACAACAATTGCACAAGAAAAAGAAAAAGGTTTGTCATGTCAAATTTTCCTAAAGATTTTTTAATAACAATATAATATTTTATTTGAAATGCATTGACTTAAGATTTTAATTGGACTAGATTTTATTTTTTAGCTAAGATTTAGGGTCTATGAATTATTGTCGCATAAGATGGTTAGAAGTTGAAAATTGGATGATTAATGTAAAACTCTAAATAGACAAAGTCTTGTTTGATAATTATTATGCTTGTTGATTAATTTTTTTATTTAATTTGTTAATTGGTTAAACCGTCAAAATAAAGTATTTGTTAATTGAAGAATTATTTTTCTTTGTTTTTGATTTATTGGTCAATGACTCAATGGTCATTTTATATTAATAAATAACAAACAACTTGTAACTAAATTAAACCAACATATTTAGTTATTTACTAACAATAGACTTATATAATTGACTTAACGACCAATAAAGTCAATAGTAATTCAAGCCTTTAAATACTTCCACAACATTATAGAATATAAGATCTATTGAATGTGCCATCCACAAAGCCAAAAATAGTCACCCAAACCGGTAAAAAAACGTTTAGACCTATGTAAATTGGTTACAATTTTTTGCTATAGACGTGAGACCGTCTCTTCGAGAGACTATCTCTAATTTTGCCAGCCATTATTACCTTATAGTTTAATTAAGCTTTAATGGACTGTGCCTAAGAGAGGTTTCTCAAAGAGACGGCCTCTCCGGAGACCGACTGATTAACACCGTTCACTACAATCTTCGCCCCCCACAATGGGGAAGGACGGTGAAAAGAATAACGTAATGCAAGGAAAAAAAGCTCCAAAATTGTTCAATATTATCGTGTAAATGAACATTTGATATCAATTATCATACAACATGAGAGCCTCACTTGATCCATAATAAATCGGGTTCTCTCGCAAGAAGACCTTCTCGTCCATTTCCTTTACATTGGGGGGTGGGGTGATAGGGACATAGAAAGTATCGAACATACTTGGCCTATAACCATTCCACCAGCCATGTCTATGATACCATCACACCATGTATCGTTATTTGTCATTTGTCAAGGATATAGCAATTAGAGATCGAGTTCCAAGAAACCATGGCAGCATATTGACGAAAAAATGTAGCTCAAAACAGTTAGGAGTTAGGACCCATCGCAGCATAAATCACTCTTTAGCTGTTGTTGACGAGATTGGGGTTTGTTTCAACTCTTCCATGCACTTGGAGTCCAAAGCAAGAGTAAGATTCTTCACTCCTGTTTTGACTTCTTCCGTCTCTTCAATCCCTGCTTGTTTACCATCACAAACTTCATGATCAGCATCCTCAACTTCACCACTAGACACTGAAGGCTCAAGGAGCCGAGGACCTGGATTAATCCATGGGTGTTTAAGGCATTCTGCAGCAGTAGGCCTTTTCTCAGGAACAAATTCAAGAATAGGGATCAAGAAATCTGCCAAGTCCTTTGCATCTTGCTCACCAAAGTCATACTTCTCCATAAGCACCTTTTTAAGAGGCCAAAACTTTAAATCCCGGATGCGTTTAAGATCTCCATATTTGTTGAAGAGCTCGCTCGAATGGCGTCCACTTGAAGCTACCTGCAATTATCGGGTAGGCATAGGAAATTTATTCATCTTGAGAAAAAAATAATCAAGAAACAGCAGAGTTAGAATAGGGCATATATACTAACCTTGCGAGGCATCACTCCCAGCAGCTCCATCATCTGAGCGAGGTGGTCCTATAGAACAGAAATGTGAGAAGTCATTAACATGGACAGGTAATAAAATATCAGCATATTCAGAGGTGTCCACACCAGTCACCAAGAAACATCAATCAAGATAATCCAAAAACAGATTACTGGTCAACCCAGTAATTGCAATATGGAGTAGAGACGAAAAATCAATGGCCGGCAATTGCAATGAACAAGTCACAAGAAGTTTTACTTAACAACTCAGTTACTTATAAGCTGAAAACAACTCAACAAGTGTTCAAAAGGAGATTTTAATCAAAAAACTATATGCAGCATTCTCTGTCACTAGAATTAGCAATACGCACGACCGAACTTCAACATATTGTTCACAGTATCTTTTTGACATGAGTCAATAATTCATACATGCAATTCCATTATATGATCAAGAAAAGAACCTCTGAAATCCAAGGACAGAAGGGAGTACTGAAAACCATACCTCATCCTTACTGTAGTTGTCACCATGATGGGGATCAAACAGAACATCACCAGTGGCAAGCTCAAAACATATGCAGGCAAATGACCATAAGTCTGCTGAAGTTGAATATTTGGATCCAAGAATAACCTCTGGACATCTATACTGCCTGGTTTGAATGTCTGATGTGAACTTTTTGTATGTCCAGCAAGTATTTCCAAAGTCAACCAATTTGCATTTAGGATCAACTGACTTCAAAAGTCTTTGCCTAGTAGCTCGGCTGTGCCATCTATAACTCCTCTTTCCTTGTTCAACAGAGTTTTCATTTGATTTTGGTATGGGATTCGATTCTTCTTGAGTATCTTGACTTAGCAATGTTGTGTTTGTTTCAACATCCCCAGATGCATCTTCTCCTGCACACTTCTGCGCAACCCGTTTGGCCTTCTTCTTGACTTTTTTCTTCTGGTTCCTCGTCAAGTTCGCATTTGTGATTTCAGTAGTTTCCACTTCCATGGGCTGTGTCTCAGGCTTAGGTTTACTTTTAGGTTTTGGAAGGAGTGGAGTTGCACCTGCCTTTATAGGATCTTTAGATGGATCGATCATGGACAATAGCAAGACGTTCTCTGGCTTGAGATCAGTGTGTATCATGGACAACTTCTGATGCAAGTAATCCAAAGCCACTAATATATGGAAACAAATTTCTTTTACCATTTGGAGCGGGATGCCTTTATAATCTGAATACTTAATAAGGGTCAGCAGGTTGTCTCCCAGATATTGAAACACCATGCATACATGGTGTCCATTTGGACCTGAATGCTTAAAATGATCCAAAAGTTTCACAACACACTTTGTGTCATCGGGATCGTCATTTGCAATCAGTTTGAGAATTTTAATTTCATCCATTGCAGCCTCAGTGTAAAGCTTTGCACTCTTTTGAACTTTTAGAGCCACATACATCTACCAAAAGCAAGTGACAGCAATTTCAAGTTACTCCAACTTTGTAGCGGAAAACATTTTTTCTCCCATTTCAAGTAATCAGGTTGCAAGAAATAAGTCGTGAAGCATTTTATAAGCATTTATCTAATATTAATATTAAATTGCAAAAATAATCCAATTCACGACAGCTACCTAGGTAGGCATATGGCCACTGGCCAGTGTTAAAAGGGGTTGGAAGTAGGCAATCTTATCCTTATAAACAAACAATGAGTTTTTTTCAATTTACCCTTCAAAGTTCAAAACACACGAGACACGACATCAATAACTTCCCATAAATAAGTGCACATTATAAAACCTTATAATCAGATTTCAAAAAAAAAAACTATAACGTATATTTGGTTCTATTGACAATGGAAACATCATTTATCCAACAAATCTAAAAAATCCAAAACAGGTTATTGTACCTAGGCATTTCACCTTTGATTCTTAATCGATAGAACATCCTTTTCTCACTAAGTACTTCAGAAAAAACCTCATATCCACTATCAGAATTCGTTCTGTTGAAGGAACTTTTGCCACATTCAAAAACTGATCTTAGCCTCCAGATTCTCTGATGCTTCAGTTATCCATAACATAGCATACATTCTAGTTTGTACTTCTATAAGCTATCTTTTAACATCTCTCCGCCTTTCCTACTCCGATAAAGTGATTGTTTTCGTGTAATAAGCTCTAAGCATCTAAAACGAACTCATCAACTGCCTCATCAGACTACGCACAGCTAGATATTCTTTGAATTTTCTGTTCCACTACAAAAGATGTCACGACACTCATATTTCACATTTCAATACAACTCGAATTCGCGCATCTAATTTTCACAAACGTGTTCTTCCTAGCTCAAAAATTATCAAGCACCACAAAAATCTTCAATGTGAGGATAATTTTCACTAATTTAAAAAAACGAAGTCCAACTAAAATCATAACGCAGAGCACTTAACGAAATTTTGAAACCACATTTAAGAAACAACATAAATAAAATAGATTCATATAAAATATCGATAGGTAAAAAGAGAAGTAAAAAATAAATACAGATTTCTGAATGTCCCAAGCGAGCCAAACAGTGGAGAAATGTCCCCAACCAAGCTTCTTCTGAACAATATATCTCCCACTCTTAAAAACATCACCAATACGAACAGCATGATAGCCTCCTTTTCGATAATCTTCAGTTCCTTCATCTTCCGAAGAGTAATCGCTTTCCTCGTTTCTATCATTCTCCGCCATTAGAGCAATCAACAACAATTAATCAGTTCAAAACCTACCTGAATCTTTAGTATTGAAGATAAATTGAATTGATTGGCAGAATTAGGGTTTTACTGAAGAGAGACGAAAGGAACAGAGCGCCGCCTAAAGAGTTTGCCGGAAAATATTTGACTCTAGTCAAGTAGTACTAGGTACATCTCTATTCTCCAACAACGGACGACGGTCATTTTCTATGGGTTAATTGTTGAGAGTAGTAATATACAAACTCCCGATTCACAAAATTATTTACATTTGTCTTTTTCACGCAGTTCAATGCACTAATTCAATTCTTAAAATTTATAATTATGTATAATATAAAATTATAAAAATTTGATATTAATAATCTTTACGTCGAGACGAATCAAACAAGATCTCACATGACTATGTTTTAACTCATAGATTACTTATTAATCACAAATTAGAGGAGATAAGTGAATAGTGCTTATTTTTCGTATGTTGCAACTATATTGGAACGGAGGAAGTAGTATAAAAGTATAAATGAATACTTCTTCCGTTCCAAATAGTTGCAACATTTATTTTTATTTTTTTCACGTTGTTTAATGCACTAATTTAATCCATAATATGAAGTTTTGCAAATATAATTTCAATTCAAGAATCATACAAACAACGAGATTTTGAAACAAAGTTGCTTCAGGTTTTTCTTTATCATTAATTCAACAACTGTAAATGAAGTAAAATCTAAGTTATATATAGGAAAGCAAAACGATAAAAATAACTACTAGATTCCTACGGAAACCGTATACCATAATCTACTGGTGGTTACCAAAAGTGGTCGGTTGTAACCGTCAAGTAACCGCCAGTCAATTTACTCCCTTTGTGGAAAATAACTTCCCTATGATGTGTGACTTTCTTAGTAACTCCCGCAACTTCCGCCCATGATTTCTTACTACAAATAACCATAAAAAAATACTAGAAAACTAACTCTTACTTTTAGTAATTACCACTACTACAAATAACTTCCACAAAAATAACTACCTAGCTAAATTGGACTAAAATAAGACTAGGATGATGACGGTTTGAGCAAGTAACCCACACGCCAAGATGCTTGAAATTTGAACTTGAATTTTCAGCCCTTTTCATGCATGCCTAATAGTTTAGTCTAAAAAAACTTAAAGTAAAATAAAGTTTAAAAGTTCTCGACTTCAAACTAAACAACTATCTTAGAAAATAGAAAGTTCGACTCAAAACATAAGAAGTTTAAAATATATAATGCTATTAATGAAAAAAATTTAGCTGTTAATATAAGAATTAATTAAAGTTCTTATACTTTTTTCTTAAAAAAAAAAGTTTTCATACTTTTTAAGACAATTTGTGTAATCTTCTAAGACCACTCCCAATGGTAAGGAAATTTCAAGTGTCACAACTAAATAAAATTTGTCAAATAAAACTTATTTATTGGCTAAAGCAACATGACATGACATTTGATTTTAAACAATATCTCTATAATTAATGTATACTAGTATAAAAACTCGTGCATTGCAGATTGCACAATTTTTTTTAATATGATTAGATATATATATAAATATAATTTGCTCTTAATAAAATCCTTAAAAAGTACAATCGTAATAATCAGATTAACTAAACCACTTGTTTTTTATGTTAAGTAAAATTTAATAAATGTATAACACATTACATATTTTTAACCTCATTAATATCATTTGATGCAACAAAAAATTTTAGCTTATTAGTTTATAAAAATATTTAAAATATTTAGTTTCTAAAGATACTAAGTTTAAGGTGTGTGAACATACATTTAAAAAAATGTATGAAAAAACTCAAATCAATAATTTATCTAATATATCTCAATCTTAACCAAAATAATTCAATTTATTCAGTTTTCAAAAATGAGGCTGACACGTGGAATTTTCCGTCCTTTTATTAAATTGTATGAAATTACATGAGACTCACACGTGGAATTTTCCAACTCTTTCATAACATTGTATATGAAATTACATGAGACTGACACGTGGAATTTTCCAACTCTTTTATAACATAACTAGCTTGAATCCCGTGCCAATAATATATTTTTGATGTATATATTAATTAGGTATTATATCATACAATACTATAAGAATGTTGGAAAATTCCAAGTGTCATCATACAATAATATAGAAAACTCAATGCACGAAATTCTTAGTACGAAGATGTATATAAATATATTTTTAAAAAACATGTAGTAATAATTTATAATTTAATATACTATATAAAGATGAAATAATAAATAATAGTAATTGTTAAAATAGGGTAATATGAAATTTTTATATGTGTTATAAATTGAAATAGTTTGTAGATGAATAAAATAAATAACTGGTTGATTAATTAATTTTATTAGTCACTTAAGCCAATATCAACAAATAAAATACTTTAATCTAGCGTGGCTCCAAAAGAATGAACGTGTGATTTTGAGTCTTTTTAATAAATTGTATGATGATTAGTTGAAATAATTTCTATAAACTTTATTTTGTTTTAAAATTTCTCTAGTAGTAATTTATTAAGGTATATATGATTAATATTTTATTTTCTAATTTGTAATTTTAACTTTGTTAATATCATCTTAATGATTCTTAATTTAATGTTTCCATTCTCTTATTCAATCTATAGATTAGAGTATTAATTGATTGTCAAATCTTTGATTGAAGTAGATTGGTCAACTATTTAATTCATTTAATTCAAATACTCCAATAGGAAAATTACACATGGCAAGTGCTCTAAAAATTTGACACTTGGCTTTTTACAGTTTTTTTAATAGATGAACGTGTGATTTTGAGTCTTTTTAATAAATTGTATGATGATTAGTTGAAATAATTTCTATAAACTTTATTCTGTTTTAAAATTTCTCTAGTAGTAATTTATTAAGGTATATATGATTAATATTTTATTTTCTAATTTGTAATTTTAACTTTGTTAATATCATCTTAATGATTCTTAATTTAATGTTTCCATTCTCTTATTCAATCTATAGATTAGAGTATTAATTGATTGTCAAATCTTTGATTGAAGTAGATTGGTCAACTATTTAATTCATTTAATTCAAATACTCCAATAGGAAAATTACACATGGCAAGTGCTCTAAAAATTTGACACTTGGCTTTTTACAGTTTTTTTAATAGATGTTATGATTATGATATGATGATTATGATTATGATTATGATGATATGATTATGATGATTGTGTATTTTACGTGTCGCTTTTTACATGTATTCATTATTTTACAGTTTTGGAGTAAATTGGTGTAAAATATGTATTCTATTACTAAAACAAAACACGCTTACATCATCACCTTTCAAAATTGCTTACGTGTCGCTTCCACATTAAAAATTTTCTCTCCTAAATTAAATGATGATGTCAATGTTATTATGATCTTTGACTTTCTATTTTTTATTTTGAATTTTTCTTATTAATTGTTTTTTTTTTTTACTTTTTGGGTCAAATCATATTTAATGTATCAGCAAATTATATATTATATTTTATTTATTTTAATTATTTATAAAAAAAATTCAATTTTTTTTGTTAAATGAATATTATTTAGTGTATTGGATATTTTTAGATAGTTAAAACATACTCGGAAATTTTGATAAAACCGTGCATCGCACGGGCACTATCTAGTTTAAAAATAAAAAAAAACTAATTGGTGGTTTTGTAAGTTAATAGAGAGATATGGGCTGGGCTTTTGAGAGACGTCTATACTATAGATGGTCTCTCAAGAGAGGGCCTGTAAATTATTGAGGTTGTCTCGAAAATTTGAAACAAATAAGCAATTGATATAAAAAAATCTGAAAATAGTCATTGTTTGTCGATATTTCAAAATAAGCACTTTTTACCCAATGCTAAGGTTAGGTATTTGTTCGCACTTATTAACAGCGATTTATTACTAAATTGAGTCAATATAAATCAGCTCAGCTATCAGCTGTTGTTACTAAGAGCGGTCGATTACTGAGCTGACTTGTTGACTCAGCTCAGTAATCTATCGTGATACCGAGAGTGGCCGATTGCTGAGCTGACTTTCCAGAAGCAGATGATGATATTTATATCTTCGACTTTGTTTTACTTTTTAATTAAGACTAATAGTATTATTTATATTAATTGAATTTTTACTTTTTAGGTCACATCATTTAATGTATTATAAAAACATATATATTCAATTATTTAAAACATTTTTTTATAATGTCATTTTATTAAATGAGTATATGATATTTTGAGATGGTTAAAACATAAAGGCATAATTTTTTAATTTTTTTGTTTATACAAATATGTTAGAAAATTTAACAAAATTGCGCATCGCACGAGCATTATCTAGACTTTTAAGAATTATGTAGTAATATAATTTAAACAACAATGCTGATTTAAATATAGAAAGAATTCTATTATCTTATAACCAATAGGAAAATGACAAATGGCACACATTCTATTATCTTATAACCAATAGGAAAATGACAAATGACAATCATTCCCATAACATGACATCTGTCATTTCCCAAGGCTTTTATTAGGATGTATGATGTATGACTAGCTTGAATCCCGTGCCAAGCACGGGTAATTTAAAAAATATTTAGAAAATGTCTTAAATATAAGAAAATTAGTTTAAATTATCATGATATTTTGTTAATCATGGTAAATATAGACAAAATAATATTTGACGTGTGAGAGAAAAAATGGGAAGTTCTAATAAGAGTTAGTATAGGGTTTACCATTTGGTCTAGAGATATATTACAGAAGGAAAAGTTGTATAGAATGATTTTAGAAAAGAATGACAATTTTTTTATTATAGAATGATAGTGCCATTTTTATTGTCATTTTTTATTGAACATTTTATTATAGAATGGTATTTGATTGATATGAAACATATATATTATAATATAAAGAATGATTCTAATTTCTTAATTTAGCCGAATGATGAAATTTTCTAAAAATACCTTTTGTTATTTTGGAGGGAAAATAATGATTGTGAGAGTGACACGTGTCCTTCTGAATAATGCATTTAGTATATAGTAATAGATAATAATCTATTATCTATTTGGAAAATTCCACATGGCATCCTTATAAAGATTTGCCATATCGAATAATTAAATTGATTTATTGCTATAATTATTATTGCACTAAATAAGGTAAAGTTCATTTTAATTTATAACATGGCATTATACTTTATTATATTTCTACTATATTGATTAAATGATTGAAATAAAGTTGTAAAATTTTATTCGACTAAATAAGGAGAAAAATAAATAGCAACAACCCCAATATATGCTAAAACATTTAACAACAAACTAGCGCAATGCAATAAAGCTAAAAAAGGTCAAAAATAAAGAGAAACACCCCAATATATGGGCTTCCAACTTAATAGATATAATAAATAATTATGTCATGTTTAAAATTATAATACTTCTATGTTTTAATACTAATAAGTATATCTGTGCATTGCACGGAACAATACTATAAAACAACTGGAAAATTCCACATGGCAATTTCATAGAGTTTTGCATTAATTATGATTTCAAGTATTAAAGGTAAGTTTTTAAAAAGATTTTTATTTGATCAAATCATACAATCATACATCATATCATACAATACTATAAAAGAATCATCATATCATCATACAATACTATAAAAGAACTGGAAAATCCACATGGCAATTTTCTAGAGTTTTGCATTAATTATGATTTCAAGTATTAAGTTTAAGTTTTTAAAAAGATTTTTATTTGATCAAATCATACAATCATACATCATATCATACTATCATACAATACTATAAAAGAACTGGAAAATTTCACATTGCAATTTCCTAGAGTTTTGCATTAACTATGATTCTAAGTATTAAAGGTAAGTTTTTAAAAACATTTTTATTTGATCAAATCATACAATCATACATCATATCATACAATACTATAAAAGAATCATCATATCATACATCATACAATCATATCATACAATACTATAAAAGAACTGAAAAATTCCACATGGCAATTTTTTAGAGTTTTGCATTAATTATGATTCCAAGTATTAAAGTTAAGTTTTTAAAAAGATTTTTATTTGATCAAATCATACAATCATACATCATATCATACTATCATACAATACTATAAAAGACCTGGAAAATTTCACATGGCAATTTCCTAGAGTTTTGCATTAATTATGATTTCAAGTATTAAAGGTAAGTTTTTAAAAACATTTTTATTTGATCAAATCATACAATCATACATCATACCATACTATAAAAGAATAAAAAAATTGCAAATGATGCTTTTATAGAGCTTTACCAAGTGAAATTATTTTTACAGGTTAAAACATAATAATGGAACATGCATTAATATATCTCAATCTAATAAAATTCTTGGGAAATGACAAATGTCAATGTAAGAAAAGGTGTCCTATTTGTAATTTTTCTATTGGCTAAAAGCTAAGAGATTTCAATCTTCAATTAATACTGTCGTTTCTGCATTGCTGTTTCAATCTACATTAATGCTTGCTTAATTTAAGGAATAATTTATTAGAATACCATAAATAATTTAAGGAATAATTTATTAAACCATAAATAATTTATGTACTTATGGTGTTTTAATTATTTTTATATCAAATGTCACAATTTTAAATTTGCCTAAATGAACTAATTACAGTCAAAGCTAACAAATTATTTCTCACATGGAATAATCAAATTCATTAATTGCTATATTTATTAGACTAAATTGAGTAAATTAATAAATTGCATTTATTCTTGACCAATATCTCTACCATTAAATTATCTTTGACTATCGTTTATTTATGGTTAAATGAGTAAATTAGAAAATATATATACCACATCATATATTCTAGACAATTTCTAAAATTACAAATTTCATTTATACATATATTGTAAAAATTGAGTAATTTACTACATAATATCTCATATATTTATAGATGTCGATGCTAAAAAAACCGTGCATTGCACAGAATTCTATACTAGTTTGTTTATAATGTTTAGAGCTATTCAAAAGTGACCCGACCTGAAAATTCGACCCGAAACCGAAAGTCAACTATTATCTACATTACACAATCGTAATAATCAGATTAACTAAACCACTTGTTTTTTATGTTAAGTAAAATTTAATAAATGTATAACACATTACATATTTTTAACCTCATTAATATCATTCGATGCAACAAAAAATTTTAGCTTATTAGTTTATAAAAATATTTAAAATATTTAGTTTCTAAAGATACTAAGTTTAAGGTGTGTGAACATACATTTAAAAAAATGTATGAAAAAACTCAAATCAATAATTTATCTAATATATCCCAATCTTAACCAAAATAATTCAATTTATTCAGTTTTCAAAAATGAGGCTGACACGTGGAATTTTCCGTCCTTTAATTAAATTGTATGAAATTACATGAGACTCACACGTGGAATTTTCCAACTCTTTCATAACATTGTATATGAAATTACATGAGACTGACACGTGGAATTTTTCAACTCTTTTATAACATTGTATTGATGATGATTGATATGATGATTAAATTATTCTATCTAACGGGATTACATGAGACTGACACGTGGAATTTTCCAGTCCGTTTATTAAATTGTATGATGACTGTATGATAGCTCAATCTTAACCAAAATAATTCAATTTATTCAATTTTCAAAAATGGTAAATTACTCAATCTAGTTAATTTTTAAAAGGTCTAAAAATGACAGGTTAATTAATTTTATTTTCATCAACCAATTAAATTATTCTATCTAACGGGATTACATGAGGCTGACACGTGGAATTTTCCATTCCTTTTATTAAATTGTATTACATGAGGCTGACACGTGGAATTTTCCAGTCCGTTTATTAAATTGTATGATGACTGTATGATAGCTCAATCTTAACCAAAATAATTCAATTTATTCAATTTTCAAAAATGGTAAATTACTCAAGCTAGTTAATTTTTAGCAGGTCTAAAAATGACAGGTTAATTAATTTTATTTTTATCAACCAATTAAATTATTCTATCTAACGGGATTACATGAGGCTGACACGTGAAATTTTCCAGTCCTTTTATTAAACTGTATTCAATTTATTCAGTTTACAAAAATGGTGAATTACTCAATCTAGCTAATTTTTAGAAGGCCTAAAAATGAAAGGTTAATTAATTTTATTTTCATCTACCAATTAAATTATTCTATAAAATTATTCTATCTAACGGGATTACATGAGGCTGACACGTGGAATTTTTCAGTCCTTTTATTAAATTGTATGATTCAATTTATTCAGTTTTCAAAAATGGTGAATTACTCAATCTAGCTAATTTTTAGAAGGCCTAAAAATGAAAGGTTAATTAATTTTATTTTCATCAACCAATTAAATTATTCTATAAAATTATTCTATCTAATGGGATTACATGAGGCTGACACGTTTTTCAGTCCTTTTATTAAATTGTATGATATGATGATATGATGATTGTATGAGGATTTGACTCGCATTTATTGAGGAGGTTTTAGTATATAAGGATGATTTGTGGTGATTTATGAAGTTAACAAATCATTCTTATGTGGTAGGATTTGATAGGATGAAAATTTTGTGATTTAAAATCAATTTACCTTTTTTGATTTTGTTGTTGCTGTTATTATATTTTTTTGGCAAATAAAAACTTTTCATTCTTCAGAAAACAAACGCAATACAAGGCATGAAAACTCGGTTGTTATTATTATTATTATTTTTTTTTATTTATTTATTTTTTTTGAATCAATATTATTATTATTATTATTATTATTATTATTATTATTGTTTTTTTTATTTTTTTTTTGCCTTTTTATGTTGATTTGTACGGTTATTAATTATAAATTATTAAACATTTATTCATAGTTAAATTAAACATTTATTAGAAAAATTTTAACTGATCGGATGGAAGAGAGAATTCGATGGGTCAAACAACCTAAAGAAATATATTTAGTAAAAAAACTTATTCATAAAGTTTGTTGGAATAAACAAGTTGATTTAGCACATGCTCATAATAGCAGTGTTTCAAATTAAGTGACTAAATTACACCTAATTTCGCTTGAAGACGCTACAAGCCTGCAACTCGTTTGGGTAAGTATTTGATATATTTACGAAGGGAGGGATTCAATGAGAAGGGTAAGAAGGACTCTACACTCTTGATTTAACTAGAATAAAAAAATTTATGGTCACGATTGAGCCAAAACACATAATTATAAAAATAACTATGTTACACAGAAAAGTAACTACAATAAAATTTTCAAAATGTTCTTATTTATAGTAACATAGTATTATTGATCCTAAATCTATTTATGAGTAATTTTTAGTATTTAAATGATTGTTATTTTTGCTTTTTTCGTAATTGAATGAATATCAGTAATGTTGGAGTATGATACACTACTAATTATCACAAATATATTATAATATGATATGATTCTATTATTTCGAGTAGAATAAATTTGCTAAGTCTTAATATGTCTTTTTATCTTAATCAGCTTTCAACTATCAACTAAATTTGACTCTACCAAACAATATTAAAAAAATCAGTTAACAAATTTAGCTAGTCAAATAAGCTTTTACAATCAACCATCAACTGCTTGCCAAAAACACCCCCTAAATAAAGAGTGTTTAAATTTCCATCTTATTGAATTTCTTCATGCCATGTTTGGTAACGATGATTTCATTTGGAAATTCAAAATCGGCAAATTTATTGTTTGACAAATCAATAATTTTCAAATTTGGATTTGGGTCAAATCCCAACATTGTTTTTAAAGTAGTTAAAGTTGAGAATTTGAGAATGATTATCCAAACCTTGTCATTTCTCAAATTTTTTATTTATGATTTCAATTATGAAATCCATAATTAAAAATGAAATATACTTGTTCCCAAACACCACATCAATTAATAATAAAGCTACTAAGTTAGGAAGATTTTAATGAATTAAAAATAGGAAAATTTGCCTAAAATAATCCAATCTTTGTCTGATTTTCCTACAATAATCCCAAGTATTGATTAACCATGAATAATCCCATCTATTGATGGTTGTTTCCAATGGCATCAAAGAAGTAAAAAATTAGTGTATAAGAGAGAAAAAATGAATTTGAAATAGAAGAAGGTAAACTGGTTTTAATGGAGGAAATGTCATGTGATGAAGAGATGCTTGGATGACGAAGAAGGTCAAGAAATAACCTACTACAGCCGGTTGTTTTACTTGCTTGGATGCCATTGGAAACAACTATCAATAGATGAGATTATTCATGGTTAATCAATACTTGGGATTATTGTAGGAAAATCAGACAAAGGTTGGATTATTCTGGGCAAATTTTCCTTAAAAATATAACAAAGAATGTTAAAAAAATTTGATGATGGTGGTGTAAGTAATCTCTTTTCTCATGGCTAACGAGTATTTATCATGGATTTTGGACAACTCCTAGTTCATAGGTTGTATGCAAAGGAGTGTTATAAATTTAAAAAAACTTAATTAACTTGTGCAAATGATTTAGAATGTGTAAGTGAATATGTAAGAGATTACAATGAGTAAGGTGAATTTGTAAGATATTGGAGTGTGTAAAAAATTGTGGTAGCTTGTGTAAGTGATAATTAATACCATGGGGTTAAGTAAAAAATATTTTAGCTCATCAAAATTTTGTTTTAGTTTTGAATAGAGGATTTGCTTTAGAATAATGGATAAATTTGATAATGAAAATATGATAGTTTACTAAGAAAATTTTGATGAAAATATAATTAAAATTAATAATAAAAATATGGATAATTTTTACGTATAAAATAATTAAATCAAAGTTATAATGTTAAAATAATAAGTAGAAAAGTTAGTTTAAGAAAGAAAATTAAAAGTTAAAACGTAACTTTTTAACAATACCATAAATATAAAAAAATATACTATTGCAATATAAAATAATATAATAATTTACTAAACATTGAGATTGTAATTCGCAAAAGTGTTCAACTTTAAAGCTGTAATCGGTAAATTATTTTTTTAGTATTTCTAAAAGAATTTTAACGAATTTAATATTTGAAAGAAAATATAAAATTAAAAAAAAGTTTAGGAATTAAAAATGGTTGAATTGATAACCAAAGAAATTGAAAATCGAATTGAATATTCGAAATAATAATCTGAAAATTAAGATTCAGAATTTTTAGTCTGTGACAGTTGCTTTACAAAAGTAATGTATTCAATAATTTAATCACGATAATATATAATTCGATGATTTTTTAAAGTTATATATTTATATATATTTCATATTAATAAATTCATATACTCCCCCCTATTCTTCATACTAGTTTCATTTACTACTAGTGTAGAATCCCGTGCAATGCACGATTTTTTTAGCATCGACAAATACAAAGATATGATATTAAAAAAATAAAGCTAAAATATTATGCGGTACAAAAACTCAATTTTGACGGCTATATATAAACTAACTCTGCAATTTTTGAAATTGCAAGCAATATATTTTGTAATATATTATATTTTCTTATATACTCAATTTAATTATAAATATTTGCTAGTAAAAAATACTTTAATGATTAAGATATTGGTCTAGATTAAATGTTATGTTATTTTTCTTTAGTCAATAAATAAATTTTATTTATCAAACATTTTTTAATTATGACACTTAAAATTTTTCAAATTTCTTAGTATAATGTATGATTTTTATGTGCAGTTATGATGATGAATATAATTCTATAAATAATGCAAAGTAGGTTATTAGTTTTCATAATTTCAAAGAAAAATCTTGTTTAGCAATACAATTGTTTTTTCTTCATAAGGAATAGTTTAAATGTAATAAATATGTCATCCCTATTATAAGGGCCAATGGAGTTATTTTTTTAATTTGATAATATATAGAAAATCTAGTCTATTATTTGTAAGAGTATGTAAATTTGTATAAATTTCTATTTTAATATAAATCAGATGTGTGATTATATTTTAAAAATTATTATTTTCCAATAAATAAATAGTTGGTTATAACTTTTAATAAGGGTATTATTCAAATACTAACTTGCTATTTTTAGAATAATTTGTTGTCTCTTATAAACATTTGACATTTGGCATATTTTTTGAGGAGATGATTACAATCCTTTTAATAAGATTTATATGATTTACTGATCACTCTTAATTTGTATTTTGCTCTCAATCTACAAGTTAAAATATAGTCATGTGAGATCTTATTTTATTCATTTCAATACAAAGATTATTAATTTCAAATTTTTATAATTTTTAATTATGCACAATTAAAGATATTAAAGGTTAAATGTTGCCTCGACATGTATCATGAAGAAGGTAAATGGGACAAGTAGGATGACTAGAAGGGAATACTTCTTCCGTTCCAATATAATCGCAACATACGAAAAATAAGCACTATTCACTTATCTCCCTTAAGTTGTGATTAATAAGTAATCTGTAAGTTAAAGTATAGTCAAGTAAGATCTTGTTTGATTCGTCTCGACGTAAAGATTATTAATATCAAATTTTTATAATTTTATATTATACATAATTATAAAAATTAAAGATTGAATTAGTACATTGGACTGCATAAAAAAGACAAATATTGCAAGTATTTTAAAACAGAGGTAATATTACACAAATTTCGACACTAATTTTATTAAAAAACGGTCTCTCAAAAAAAGCGCTTTAATAGTCCATCTAAGAAACGTTACCTTGTAAAAAGCTAATTAAAGAATTAAAGAAGTAAAGTATGTAACCTCCTATATTAAGTTTAAATAAACAAAGCTTGCACAACAAGCTCAAGGGTAAACTCGTCCTAAAACTATTAGTAGGTCTACTGTAAGTCAAGCTACTGAGCGATTTATATACTTCTATAAAACACTAAACTTCTCCTGCAGCACATTCTCCCATTTCCTACACTTTTCAGTTTTCCCTCATCTCACCTTAATTTTCGCTTCCATTACTCCCCTGTCTTTCTCTCTCCTCAACCTCCATTGTAGAAAAACCGTTTCTACTTCTCTATTAATTATTCGTAACTTCATTTTCATTTTTAAAATCTAAATCATTTGTCGTACTTTTATTCTCATAGAAGATGTCGCATCGCGGTGGTAGTGGTGGAGGCGGTGGTCGAGGTCGCGGTGGATATGATTATGGTGGTGGACGAGGACGAGGTGGATACGATTCCGGCGGTGGAAGAGGACGAGGTGGATACGATTCCGGCGGTGGAAGAGGACGCGGTGGATACGATTCCGGTGGTGGTAGGGGACGTGGTGGATATTCTGGAGAATCTAGTGGAAGAGGCGGTGGTGGTGGCGGTGGAGGTCGTGGAGGTTTCCGACCACCGAATGTAGGACTGTTAACCAAGGATATATGGGCATTGGCGGCGGGTCGTGGTGGTAATGCTGGTGGTGTCGCTAAACAGATGGAGAACTTGAAAGTATCTGGGGCTCCGTCGTCTTCGAAGGCGTTGTCACTTCCGAAGAGACCTGGATTCGGAACTATTGGTTTAAAATGTGTTGTTCGAGCCAATCATTTTCTTGTTGAACTTGCTGATCGAGATTTTCATCACTATGATGTATATATTCTTTTCTTTCTTATTTTCCGTACGTTCTTTCCCTGCTTTTGAATGAAATAATATTGGTGATTTGATGATGTTGATGATTTATTTTTATTCTTGTTTCCGTAAGTTTGATTATGTCAGCCTTTCGTTTGCCTTTGTGTGTTTTTTATGTGTTGGTTTTGATGATGTTATATACTTCCATGTCATAGTATTTTTATATTTTTGGGATGAAAGTTTTAGAGGGCTTGTTTTGTTGTGGCTGTGCAGTTGGTGATACGAGTTTTTAATCTTTAATGGTAGGTATATAAAAGTATATTTTAGTTTTTTTTAAAAATGGTAATTCTCATGGGTAAAATGCCTGGGTCGTACTAAAAATTTTCTTCACATTGTTTTAGATTTTACATTTTTTGTGTATGTGGCTAAATATTTCTTTTTCTTCTATGAGAGATGACATTGATCTAGTAACTGCTGGTTGTTTAAACATTTAAAATTGAAGTATATACTAATATTTTTCAACATTGAAACTATCTAAAATTTTGAAAAAGAAATTAACGATGAAGGTTTTCTCGCTGGTGCTTTTGAGTAGAATCATGAATAAGTTTTGAAATTAGAGAAGTTTGGCATATTCTTTGGGTAGAATCTGTCTAATGGATATAACTTGTGGGCTTTACATTTTTCTCGAAATAGTACTCTCTCCGTTTCACAAGTTATTTACATTTGGTATCTTGCACAAAAATTAATAAAGTAATTAGGAGATGTTTTAATTCATGTTCTGTATTTGAAATTGGAAATTAGGGATAACTTTGGAATATGCCACACTCTGTTATTTTGTTGTTGAATTTTGTGTAAATTGTAACATTCTTTGCAACATGTTCTGTTCTGATAACGGTAATTTGTTTTGAAACGCTGTCCTCAATCAATGATTTTTGTATATTGTCAAGATGGTTGCTGATGTAAAACACATTGATTTTCCAAGATGCATTGAAGTACATGGTACCCTTTGTTGTTCAGACTCTATTATTTACTTCCAGTTTTCGTGTTGAATTAAAATATGGGGAATCTAGACAAAATAGCCAAATTAGACACTTGGACGTGTTTTTGTGGCAGACGTGGGTATACTAGTTCAATTAGCCACACTCTGTTTTGTTTCTTTGAGGGTCTCTTTATTTTTACTCGTGCAAACTTTATATTTGTTCAATTTCTTTTTAGGTATGAATAAGTTACGAATTGAGGTTTTGCAAACTATGTGGGGTGTTGTGTCTTTTGTGAAAACAGGATTTCAATTACTCTTTGAAGCGGATCCGTTACTACTCAATTTCATATACTTCTGTGAATTTTTACTGGATGCATTGATATAGGATCGTTTTACCAGTGTTGTGTACATTGATAGTGTTATTCTAGATCCTGAACATGTTTGAACTTCATTTTTTTTAGTTTAGTGTTTTGCGCAAGCTCAAAGGTAGCTTTTATGATAAATACACTTGGTGGAATTACAGTATTAATATGCATTTCAAATATGTTCATCCTATGCCTCCATCATATAAATGATAATTTTTTGACCCTTGGGATGGGGAACAATTGTGTTTTCTGAAGCTGTGAAAGCTAACAGGATCCAACTATTCTACATTATTTGCATATTCTTAATCTTTATATGCCTCAAGCTTTGGAACTTACCAATGATGTTTCTAACTGTGATAGGTGTCAATTGATCCTGAAGTTACATCTAGGAAATTCAGCAGAGAAATATTGAGTAACCTTGTACAAGTTCACAAGGCATATTTGGGGAAACGCATTCCAGCATATGATGGTAATAAAAGCCTGTATACTGCTGGACCATTGCCATTCACGTCCAAGGAATTTTCTGTTGAGATAGAACGTGAAAGAAGAGGAAAGATGTAATTCATTTTAGTGTATTTTGAGATTATTGATTGATATCTTTGGCGCTGAAGCATACTACTATGTTTTTTTGCTACATTTAATTTTGTTACCCATTTTATTGCCAGGGACATTCAAAAATTTCTAGTAACCATCAAATTAGCCGCGAAGGTTGATACCCACAATCTTCTAGAGTATCTTTCTGGTCGAAGCTCAGAGTCTCCGCAAGATGCCATACAAGTTTTGGATATTGTCCTTCGTGCTACTAAGCCACCAGAGTAATTACCCATAATTCAATGCTTTGAACTTGAATAATTATGTGTTGGTTGTCTTGTTGACTAAGTTGATGATTTTGCTTGTGTAGCTACGCTGTGATTGGAAGATCTTTCTTTTCTGTGAATTTGGGTACAGGGAATCTTGGAGAGGGTTTAGAATATTGGAGGGGTTACTATCAAAGCATTCGGCCGACTCAGATGGGACTGTCTCTAAATATGGGTAAGTTCATGGCTATATGTTTGTCAGTTTAGTTTTGGCTCTGCATGATTTGATGTTTTTGATTGTGATCTTGTGGAATAATGCTCCTGCAGATTCTTCTGCTCGGCCATTTCTGGAGGCGGTAATGGTTCCCGAGTTTGTTCAGAATTATTTGAACTTGAGAGATCTGTCTCGGCCATTATCTGATGCTAACCGTGTAAAGGTACGAATATCAATTCTGAATAATGAATAATCTACTTGTAGATATGTATTGTTTAATCTATCCCAAATTTCTTTTTGTTTCAGGTTAAGAAGGCATTGAAAGGTGTCACAGTGGAAGTGGTTCATACGGGTTACAAAAAATCTTGCAAAATTATTGGTCTGTCAAATGAACCATCAAGCCATCTGATGTATGCTTTTCAGCATCACCTTTTTTATTCTTTTTTAGGCTTGAAATTGTGATTGCCCCTCCATTTATGTTCTGTTTTGGTGAAAAATTGGAAGTTTGTCAAACAAATTTTTAGTGTTTTTGGTTTTGGATTATATTGGGAGCCACTTCTGTACTTGATGTTATGCTATGTGCTCTTCTTTTCTGACATGGTGTCATATTTTCCTTAATTTGTTCGTACATTGTTTAGCATAGTATAATGTCAGTCACCATTTGAATTATTTTTATCTGATGATGAATCTTAAAGTTTGGCATTTGTTTATACTTCCATTACCTGAACAACTGTTTGCCTATATGTTCTTCTGATACTGGAAAGTGAAAATTCTCTTAATTGTTTTGAAATTTACTGAAAACAATCTTGATTGTTAGGAGTAATTGTTATGCTGCGTGCAAAATGCAGGTTTTCAGCAGGCGAAACAGAAATGTCTGTCTTTCAGTACTTTAAAAATAAGTATAAAATTCCACTGCGATATCCTTTATTACCATGTATCCAAATCGGACAGCCTAAGAGGCAAACTTATCTTCCTATGGAGGTATTGTTTTTCATGGTTTTATTGCTGTATTTTCCTTTCTATATTACCTAAGTGATAAAGCGATTTGAAAACGTTCTTGTGGCTTTTAAAAGGTATGCAAGATTTCGGAGGGCCAAAAATATTTGAAGAAGTTAAATGAGAGGCAGGTGACTCAACTTCTTAGGGCAACTTGCCAACGACCTCATGAAAGAGAGGAGAACATCAACAAGGTAATCACTATGTCTGAGAGTTTGTTGTGCTATATATTTTGTAATGTTGTATTCGTTGAAATATCTTGTAATGTTATACATAATAATATCCTTTGCTGGCATTTGTGTGAAGATGGTGAAGGACAATAAGTTTAGTCAAAATCAGATGGTCAAGCAGGAGTTTGGAATGAATGTTTCTGAAGTGTGTGCGACTATTGATGCTCGAGTGTTGCCCCCACCAATGGTATACTGGTTGTGCTGCAACTCTTGATTGGACACAATGCTCTTTTGGTTTTACTTTATGTGTTAACAAATTGATGTTTGTTTTTATGAAGCTCAAGTATCATGAAAGTGGGAAGGAAAAAGAAGTCGCCCCGGGGGTAGGTCAGTGGAATATGATTGATAAGGTAAGTGTAGTGGCTATTGGCACTTTCTTTCAGTTGCAGTAACCATCAATGGTTTTCATAGGCTGTATTTCATTTGTAGAAAATGTATACCGGTGCTAAGGTGGATCGCTGGGCAATAGTGAGCTTTTCAAATCTTGAGCAGGGTTTAGTAAATCACTTTGGAAACGATCTGGTTGCTATGTGTGTTAGCAAGGGAATGGTATGTTTTGTTGAGCTCATAATTTGGTTACGGCAATGCAACTATTGTTGATATCTTTTTTTAATTGCTCAGGTTTTCAATAAGAACCCATGTGTTCCTACATGCTTCGCGCATCCTGCTCAAATTGAGAAAACATTATCAGAATTATGGATCCGGGCTGGCAAACAGTTGCAACTGTTGATTATTATATTACCTGATTCTACAGGGTCATACGGTATGCGGTCATGATTACATTGTAGATCTGATATTGTGGTTGTTGCTTATGATTTGCTTGTTGGTAATTAGATTGTATTTGGCATGTAGGACCAATCAAAAGAATATGTGAAACAGAGCTGGGAATAGTTTCTCAATGTTGTCAACCCAAGCAGGCTGCCAAGCTTAGCAAGCAATACCTTGAAAACGTTGCTTTAAAAATCAATGTGAAGGTAATTATGAATCATATATCAGTGTAGTATCTAATTAAGCTTGTTTTACATTCCTGTATGCTCAATGATGTAAATGTTGAAAACATGTAGGCTGGAGGAACAAATACTGTTCTGAAAGATGCTGTTCTGAGGCATATACCTCTGTTAACTGATCGCCCAACTATAATTTTTGGTGCTGATGTTACACATGCACAACCTGGAGAGGATTCTAGTGCCTCTATTGCAGCGGTAAGGTTAAGTGGCTTGAATATTTTCAAGTCTACTTTCTGCTCGTTGTTTGGTACTTTTGGAAGTTATTCATGAATGTTTTTTTGTAGGTAGTTGCTTCAATGGACTGGCCTGCTGTGACACGATACAAGGGACTTGTTTCTGCCCAGGGTCATCGTGAAGAGATAATCCAAGATCTTTACAAAATTGTTGATGATCCGAAGAGGGGTAAAGTACATAGTGGGATGATCAGGTATATATAGCTGAGTGTTGCCAGAAAAATATTTTCAATATCTTAATGGAAGTTTTGATTGGTTCGTTCTGCTTCCAGAGAATTGCTGATATCCTTCAGAAAATCAACCAACACAATTCCTGACAGAATTATCTTCTTCAGGTACAAGCGTCTCTATAAGTGCCGCATCTTGTCATTTTTTTGTTTTTGGTTGTGTTAGTAAACTCATAGTACACATTGTTTTTGGCAGAGATGGGGTTAGTGAAGGTCAATTCGCTCATGTTCTGCTGCATGAGATGGACGCCATACGGAAGGTTTGTAATTTGAATTAGAATCAGAATCATGTATTAACAAGGTCATTTATTTCCTGAGAACTTGTAAACTATTCTTTAAACCTGTGATTAGTTGCATATAGAAGTATAGTAATATGTCTATTAGCAGAAGGTATATCAGTATATTATTGGTTAATAGATTAAAAATAGTTCCCAAGTGTTGCCAGGTTTCATAAATTGAACGCTCACTTCTGTCTTATCTTTGATTTTGCAAGGCTTGTTTATCCTTGCAAGCGGATTATTTACCCCGTGTAACATTTGTGGTGGTGCAAAAGCGTCATCACACCCGCCTCTTCCCAGTAAATCGAGATCTTACTGATAGGAGTGGGAACATATTACCAGGTTTTTTTACGACTGACATTCATTCTAATATATTCAAATCTGACGACTTGCATTTTAGTGATCATATATTGTGTCTTGAGACACTTGAATGATATGAGTGGCTACACATCTCATGCAGTCGGGCTCATGTTGCTTGATATCCGTGTACTGACATATTCTCTGTTTATCTTCTGTTGTCTTCTCTGTTGTAGGTACTGTGGTGGATACTAAAATCTGTCATCCTTCAGAGTTCGACTTTTACCTATGCAGTCATGCAGGAATACAGGTACATTTTTATTGTTGGCTCGAGTTTATTCACTTCATTTTAATCGTGTTGAGTTTCATATCTTTTGATTAACGTGCGCAGGGAACAAGCCGTCCAACTCACTATCATGTTCTGTTTGATGAAAACAACTTCACAGCGGATTTGCTGCAGCTCTTGACTAATAGTTTGTGTTACACGTAAGTAACACACTCTTTACCTGTATATCATTGATTGTTCTCAGAAGATTTTTTACCGTTTTCTGTTTATTGAACGTGAGCATCTATTCTTTTTCAGATTTGCTCGATGCACCCGCTCTGTCTCTGTAGGTAAAGCCCTTGTTCTGATGCATCTTTTCCCGTGACCTTGGTTGCTTCTTGTGTTGCTTTATTTTTGTCAATTGTTTAGGGTCTAATTTGAAGTGTTTGTTTTGACATGCAGTTCCGCCAGCTTATTACGCTCACCTTGCTGCATTCCGTGCTCGTTACTATGTTGAAGGGACAACGGCATCAGACAGTGGTTCCGGTGGTGGGAAAGACTTGACCAAGGACAAAGCAGAACATGTTGCGAGCAGTCTTCCGCAGGTCAAGGATAATGTGAAGGAAGTCATGTTTTACTGTTAGATAATGATTTAAAATCTCAAACTCCTTAATTATAAGTAACTAACTTTCCACAATGAAACCAAAAGTAAGGTTTGTTTTGGGGTATCGAGGCCGAGGGTAGGTCTGATAACATCTATGTTTGTGAATATTGTGAATTGTGTGATTAGTGGCACTCTGGGTGGGCCCTTTTGGTATAAAATTTTTGGAAAACGTAATTGCATTGTTCCGGTTGATTCAGACATATGATATGCTGCTTTCGCGATTGTCTCAAAGTATTGCTCCCAGTCCCCAGTCCCCATACTATTTAAAATTCGCATTCTCTCCTTTCTTTAATCAAATTGTTTTCTACTTATTAGAAGTTTACTTTGGGTAATGATTCTAAAAGATTCACTTTTATATACCATATTTAACCATTTTGTTCTCACTTAATAATGAAATCGTCACACGGTAGGACGACTTTAAAACAAAAAGCCATAAGCTAGAAGCTTATATTATTACGCTATTTAACCTACATATGATGCATGTTTCATGGTAAGATTGTATCATAATCTCATTTTGTAATCTTTTCGAATTATTTTTTATTATTAATATTAATAATTATGAATTGTCTTGCTTAAATTATGTCAATTTTAAATATATTATTATAAGTACATTGGGGGCTGGGTAGATAAGAATACTTATTTACAATTTCTACCATGCATATGCTTCATTTTTGGCGTATATTGGTATTTTTTTGGTGGGGTATTAGTGGTTCATTGATAGAAGTCATACCACCCAGGGTTTAATGGTTCAATCCGTTCTATATTCATATTATATTCATTCCTAAGTCCTACTCACTATTGTTGTTTCATTAGGTTTTTTTATACTCCATTTTTTAAAGAAGTTCTGACGCGAAATGCTTACAAGAATTAAGAAAAAAATTAAAATATTTTAGATAGTGAATATATTATTTTACTATTTGAAAATTTACGATATAAATCGAAAATTTCTTTGTTGTTCCATAAGGTTATATTTGTCTAAAATTTATGATATAATGTCGACATAATTCTATTCTCATCCCTCACAATTCTGAAAGGCTTGTGGCGCTCGAAGTGAGAACGGAACATGAGAACTTTCTTAAAGTTTAAATTACAACTTGAACAGGATGAACAATTGATTGTTACTAACAAATTTTTTGCTCTAATTACTGTACAAATCGCATGTACGAACACATAATCACCATAAGTATCTACAATATCTGGAATATAACCAGAAAATCCTAAGTCGATGTATAACTACTAAAGATACAAAATGTACAAGCAGAGGGAAGGGAAAAATATAGGCTAACTTGTATATATCCGTATGAACTCGTCTCTTGGAAGTCACATAGATATCCAAGCGGCCAAAACTACCAACACTACGATTAGTGTTCTCTTGCACGAAGGATTCATTGATGAGATGCTGCCACTCAGCTGTCCTGTGTTCACATACGTATTTGAATTTGAGCCCGTACTTGTTGACACATTTACGGATTGCGAACCTGTCAATGCAAACATACATGCGCTTGATCATTCGGATGTGATGAACACTGAGTTAATCCCTTGTTTGAATATTCAAACAGGTCAAGAATAAATAATGAAAAAAGGCGGCTGAAATCATTATCAACTTACAATCGTAATTGACCCATCCAATCCGTTGATTTGCCAAGTCGTATACGACTACTTTGTCTTTCAAAACAAGATCTGCAAAAATATAGACAAACGTTTGATTTTTCGGAAACCGAGTCTTCTCTTAAACGAAAAATAAAGACACAAAAAACAGAATAATCTCTAAGAACTTACCTCCTAGTATTGTCATCCCCTGACCCTCCATTTTCTGAAATCCCATGCACCAAACGGGAGTTCCTGCCTGAATGTAAGTTCAACTTTTTTCGTTAAATATAAACAAAGAAGCAAATGATGTTTGCTACCAAGTGTCAATCAGAAACAACTGTTTTGTTATCATTAACAAGGGTAAGGTTGCTTACATCTGATCCCCAAACCACACGTTAATGTGAGTTTGACAATGGGGGGATGATATGTTATAAGGAAAGAAGCCAAAAAAAAAAACTTTAATTGAACCAAATATTTACTAGTTAAGCTTTTAGAGATCTTCATGAGTATTGTGAAAAGCTAAATTCTACTTTATCAAAACTATATCATCGCTGGTCTTGAGCCCGATAAAAGGCGAGCAATAGGTTTTTGATAACCAGTTCGGTAAAACCTAGTCACTTCCTATAATCATGTAGTTAATACCAAACTTTTGGGATTAAGACTTTGACATCGTTGTTGATGTGTTGCAAAATGATCAGCTAGGTCAATAACCCCAACATAAAGTTTTCTTCACAACATAAGAAAGGATGAAAGAACGAAAACTTACGATGGAGTTTTGCTCAAGTAGATAGTCTTGTGGTCTTAGAATCATAGAAGCACCACCAGCAAAATTTAAGCTAACTTGAGGGAATACCTCATTGACACTGCATCACAAGTGAATCTATTAGAAACGGGAAAATTTTACAAGATAATTTGCCCCATCAATCAAAAAAAGAAAAGTACTCGACTACTCGTATAATTCTTTAATAAAAGCAGATATATCACCTGGATGTTATCAAATAGCATGAGTTTCCCCTCGACAACAAGGGTCGAATGGACTGAGAAACTGCTGCTGAGATCTGCAAAAAAAAGATGTAAAAGGTTCAAATATGCTGTAGCTCCCGGTTTTCCAAGATAACCGACTTTTATTCGATTCACGATTCATGAGGAAATTAGTGAATCATGAAAAACTGCTAAGGCCTACCCTCATTCAAAAGCTTAAAGCAACTCAAAAAACTGCTTCGTCCGTCGCGTGTAGACCACAAAACCAGAATTAGCAACACTAATCTTATCATAAGTAGATAAATCCAGATGGCGAAGGTTTTTAAACACACACATACAAAAAAAAATCTAGTTCGGTACAATTTAACTCACCGCATTGACGAACGGATTATAAGCTTCTTCAGAAAGATAAGCCAAGGTTGTTCCGGAATCAATGATTGTCCCAGAATTAGACGAAGTAGTAAAAACTGAAGAATCAATCGGCAGTTTTTGACCATTGACAGATATGCTCTCCAAATTTAAATTGTAGTGTGGCCTGCGAGATCAAATGAAGGACAGCGATATAAAAGCTAATACAATTTATATATCAGTTTTACATTACGTCTCATATTTGAATGACTAAAACCAATCAAAGGGAGAGGGACTGAGGACTTGTAACAGTTATAACACCAAAAGGCTTCCAAATTTGATTGTATCACACAAACCAGTTTATACAAAATAGCACAAGTCTAAAAGCAAGATTTAGAGAAAAATACTCTTCTGAGTGTAGTGAAAAAAGGCGATTTCGGACACTGTAGTGGTAACTGTCACAATTTGCAGTCAATGTCGTCTATATATCAATGCGGTTAACTAAAAAACCTTTACAATATGGTAATGCGGCCTTGTTTTTGCACTATGCGTTTCACCAAAGGGAAAAAAATAACAAAAAAAAATAGAGAAGGGAGTGTTTAGAAGCTGGATTTTGAGGTTCTATATTTGGCAGTCTTAGATGGGTGATTTTGATTTTGAAGGAACCTTCTTAAAGCATACTAAGTCCACTTTACTAGGATTCCCGCAGAACTGAAAAACTAGCAAGTGCATGAACAAATCCTTATTTAAATTTTGTAAATTATTTACGGGAAATCTTGAATAACCCGAAAATTCGAGAATATAATATCACAATATACTCACAAAAGACTGAAACTGATGCTAAGAATATAAAGCAAACCGTATCTCCAATGAGAGGATTTAGGATTTAGAATCATTTCACTTTTTTCAGCTTTTTCCTCCTATTCTATCAATACATTGAAGCATAGCAAAGAGAGAAAAGGCATTGTTCACACCGAAAAGGAAAGGAACATACATTGATGGAACCATAGAAGTGTACACTATGCCGGGCTCCACAATGCTTCCAAGAACCAATATCCCCCCACCATTATCATCTCCCCTTAAACAATGAGAGAATGCTGCAGGCGCAATACCTTGTGATGACAACTGCGTGACAATAGACATTGCCTGCTGACCGAAGCCAAAAATCCCATCAACTGCTCTATCGGTTTTGGTCAAGTCTCCGGTTTGAGCCACACTACAACTGTTCCACAGATTTGCAAAGCAAAACCATAAATGATTCAAATATCGAAACTTATCCAAAATTTTTTATAATTATGTTAATCAAATGGCTGCAAACTCCTTATATTCTTTGATAAGGGTATGGTCTGCCGTTTTCCGTCCCTGATCATACATAGCTTCTATGAGTAGGATATACTAGGTATGATGATGTCAATATGTTAATCAAAACTACTTAGACATACTGAAACTCGAATTATTTTCTTGTTTCAAGCTCTATATTTTGTTTCATTTCATAGTTAGCCCGGAAAAGAAAACATTAAACAAAAAACTTTTGAACATTTTTTGATGGTTAGTTGCCTACCCAAAGATAACTTTAGCTGAATTGTTAGATGATCGAGTATCCCCAACAATGGTCTCCAGATGCAACAAATCCGATATATAATAACCCTGAGTTCCACTACCATCACCGTACTGGAACTGGTAAGCACAATTGTTCGAGTTGTCACAGATGGCATCAGAATATTGAGCTCCCATGTTACACCGTTTATCGTTGCATCTGATAACCGATGCTGATGATGAGCTTCTTGGTTTGAAAGCATTGAGCTGAATGTCCTGTAAAATGTATCTATTAGTATTGGATACAACAAGAACAATGCCAAAACTTTAATCTCAAAAGATTACGATACGTTATCAATCTCAATGGTCATCCACATGAATTAGAAAACTCTTCCATGAGACTTCATTTTTGGTTCATAATCTATTAGTATTGCATAATAACCACTAAAAATCAATCCTAATATGATTCAAGTCCTTTAATCTAAGTTTTGGAAATTTAATGGAAAAGAAGGAATACAATTTACAAAGTAAAGAGTGACAATACTTGAAGGCCAGTGGTTTCAGGACAACCAGAACAGCCAGTGCAACCAATCCACAAAACATCACTTCCTGTATCAATCTGTACATTGAATTCTTGTGCTGGAGTTCCTAGTTCCACCTTTGTATAGTATAACCTAATACACAAATTTAAGCTCTACAAATCAGTTGATTTGCTTTCTTTATAAAATGTTCCTTTTTTCGATGGTTCTATGGTTACAAATTATAATGGACTATATTAATATCACTTATTTATGTAAAGTTCCAAATGCTATTTGCTACTCACTCGGAAACAAACTCTTAGTTATCACTAACAAGCACAAACTATAAGCCTGCCTACATCTGACCCTAAACCTCACTTAAGTAAGGGTCACACATAGAGGTAATGAAATGTTTGTTGTTGTGGTGCTTTCTTTATGAATTCCACTGTGGAATCCAGTCACATAATCACTAAAACTAAATAATGACATTCAAATTGATCAAAGCTAGTTATATAGCCACATAATTCTAAAATTTTGGTTCATAATTGACCATAATCCATAATTTGTATAATAGTACCATAAGAACCCTAAACCCGCTTTGAGTGGGATATTGGGTATGATGAATTGATGATGATGATGACTACCATAAGAACAATCAAAAGTTGGCAGACACCAATGACATGGAAGACAAAAAGTTTGATGGCTACTGTAGTCTTTATAAAGCAATAAAACAGAGCAAAAACTTCCACATTAAGCAAAAGTTCCATCTTTATAAAACCCAAATAATGAAAATATAGTTAAATTAAATTCCCAGTACAAAATTAAGAACCCAATTCAAAAATCACAAGATCAAAACTCTCAAATCTCATACAAGTAAACCCATAAAATTGTAAAAATAAAAATAAATAAAAATTGATGAGGATCAGTAGAAATTACCCAACTCGGTAAGGATTAAAGGTACCAGAAACAGGAAAATCAACAACACCATTGATAGACTGCAACACACGGCCATGTCGAGCTCGGTCATGAGTTCTGAGTTGACTCAGTTCAACTCGTTCTTTTAGTGGAATTGATCGGTGAAGCGTCAGAGTCATCGGAATTCCGCTGAAACTTACCGATTTTTTTAAAACGGCGCCGGAAAAGATTACCCAAATCAATAAAATTACACTAAATTTCATAATTTTTCTTTCTACAACTACAATTGTGAATTATGCTTTTCTTTGTTTTGCTAGTTTTAAGTTCACTAACTATACAACCGAAAACTGAGAAGAGTGAAAAAAAGTTAAAGAATAAAGTAATTTGAGAATAAATGAAAATAATTGGAGTATTAAATTATGATGAAAAGATCGAGAATCGAGGTATGTTGATTCAGAAGGATGATTTAGAGAGAGAGAGTTAGAGGGAGAAGGAGTATGGGAGTGAAGAAGAAGGTACTAGCCGCCAACTGCTAATTGAACTCAAACAATTTTTTTTTTCTTTTAAATAAGTTCTCATTGTTTTATTTATTAATTTTATAAAACATATTTTATTAATAATCCTAAACTCTAAATGCAGTATAATAATTTAATTTTAACATTTTTATATTTCTCTCACAATATTTTTTTATTAATTGTGGTGTCAATATTTCTTCCATTAACTTTTTTTAAAATATTTTTTTAATGGTTATTTCTAAGTTTTTTCTTATCAACTTTACTATTCAATAAATAATATATCTACTATATAAACAATTATATTTTTCTTGAATAGAACTTTATCAAGGAATGTAGAGTATAGTTTTTAATTCTGAGATGTATTTATACTTTCTGATAATCCACTATTTATTCATTACCCTTAATTTATGATTAGTTTTGAACCTATAAGTTAAAACATAGTTAAGTGGAATCTTATTTGGTTTATCTCAATGTAATGCTCATTAATATCAATTTTTTATAATTTCTTATTAGACATTATTAGAGATATTAAAGATTGAATCAGTCTATTAGACTACATGAAAAGTCAAATGTTACAAGTATTTTGGAGCGGAGGAAGTATGAATTAGCATTGAATGATACTCAAAACTAAATGGAATAGTTAGTGTGAATCAAAGTGAGTACTATTTTCGGTTGCACAATCTAACATGACATGTTTACCTTCTCTATTTCATTAATATGCACTCGATTTTTATTTTAATATATTTCACTTCACACCATTTTCTATTTTGAGAATAGTTCTTTACAATTCACTTTTAATCACACTCATATATATATATTTCTGTTATAGGGCGAGAATTAAATGGGACGAAAGTAATAATTTGATTAGTTATATTTTGAGTTGTAGTGTGTATATATATTTTTTTTGATGCATATTTATGGATATTAATAGTAAATTCTTTTGTTGTAATTAATAAAAGTGCATTGTACATTTGTGCTCAAATTGAGAACTCTTCTAATTCCTTTTACAAAATTGTATTTTTTTTTGTCTTGATTGATCAAATCAAAAGTGAAAATACAAGTTGATGATTTAAACTTAGTTTTTCATTTAAATTGACTTCACCAATTTCTTGTCGAAAAGCGATAAAAATTCAATCATAATTTACTTAAAGAATGTTATTTAAATTTATATGAAATCGAAGATTGACAAAATTGGCAACGACATTGATGTACACAAGTTAACAGTTTCGCCTAGTCCAAAAGGCAGGCAAAAATGGTACAACAAGCAGCTTGATGGTACAATACTCCCACAATTGGTGACGCGGAAAAGGCAAGGAGGTCCAAATTTGATATAAAACGAATCACGTCGACTGGATCTTTCATGAACATCTGCAGGCTTTGCAAACAGTCCAACAGGAAAGTTGAAGAGATATGTGGTATACTTACAGTCTGCGAAAAGATATGTGCTTTTTTCACAGGTTGACATTTAGTCGAAGGAGATCTCTCTTGAGTAATACTGCAAAGTGCAAAGAAAAGCCAACTTCAGCACGGTTATAATAATAGACAAAGCGGGACTCAATAGTTCAAACAGCGGATATATGAACTAACCTGAGACCTGAACAAATTACTACATTCAGAAATATAATGGTGGAGATTACATTAAACGAACAGCAATCTAAGCAGAAATATGCAACTCCTAATATTGATTAGTAGCAGTACCAGCACTCCAAAAGGAATGTGAATTCAGCACAGGTAACAGGAGCTTGGTGTAAAAAGCAACTACAAAATGGCATAAAAATGAGGCCATTTATGTTGCGTAATGGAGCTTTATAATGAAATCTGAGCGCAAAACCACGTTATGTAACCTGTGATTTAAAATTTATAAAGTCACAACTATTAGAAGTTGTTATTCTAAATCTAACGTATTAGGCCTATTATCCATTGTTTTTTAAAAAGTGTATTTGGTTTTAAAAAGTCTTATAAGATTTAGTTAGATATATGTTCTAACACATGAATTACTATGATAAAATGATTCTTTTTAATCAACAATTTACATTGTGGTGTTGCAAAACGAGTAGTAACACAGAAAACCAAGGCCGCATCACATCGGCTGCATGTCTGAATTGTAAAAGGTTTTCCAAAAAAAATGAACCGACGTTTCTTGTGTTGTAAAGGTTTAAAAAAATTGTGTTTTGGGACCACTTCAAGGGATACCTGATGCTTTCGACCGATAATTTGGCGTTTTGATAACCGCATCACTCCCCAAACTACGGTCGCGACTGTTACCGCATGTTTGCACTATGCCACGAGGTGCCACGTCTACGACATCGCAACCCTTACCTCAATAGCGATGAAATCCACAATTTTGGAAGTTGAAAATAGCCCATAAAGTGATAACTAAGGTTTCACACTTGTAGAATGGTGAATTCTCGAGTAATCTAAATTTTTTTCACTTCCTCAAGGACGCACATAGAACTTCAATTGGCATGATTAATTCTACAAAGCATGGATCATGGATGTGTATGTTCTAAAATATGGATAAATACAACCTAATAGTAAGGAACAATGGTTACGAAGTGTGAAAATTCCAGAAACACTCAAGTAGAAGTTACTTTAGAATATAGGTTTTGAGCACTTTGAACTCCCCCATACCATTTTATTTGTCAGTCAACTTTTTACTCTACATATTGTTACTACCAAATTGATTGTGATCAAACTTGCGAATTTATTTGGTATCATGTGTATTTAATATTTCAAGTACTATTCAACTTCGAATAGATTAGCACCTCATGATCAAAAAAAAAAGAAAGAATTCCCCTTTCGAAAGCCTACTATTTCTAAGTAGGCTCAAGGATTTGTTTGATATCAATAGTGGAATGGATTCAAATGGAAACACTAGGGAAATGGGAACGGTAATGACAAGGATACTTGATGTTATTTGTTTGGAAGCACTTGAGAGTAGAGATAAAGGGGACGGAGATACAATGAAAACAAAGGGAAGAGAATGATTAATTGTCAAAGATGCAGAGTTGTTAGACAAACATAACCGGTAAATATTTACTTTCTTGATTCCATTTTGAATCTAATTTTTGGCAAATCAAATATGCTCTCAAATCTCAATACATTGTACCAACTACCATCAGCAAACATACAACTAGACAAGGATGCCTAACCATACAGAAAACAAACAAGAAAAAAAAACAACAAAATAAAGTCAAGAATGAAGTCACTCACATTGATGCCAGTACATACCTAGTACAACAGATTATTTTCAGATATGATCATCTGCCTCTTCAAGAATCACATATTTTGCAGGGATATTGGATGCAACTGGCCGTTCCCCTGCCTTTTCACTGACTTGAACCTCCTGAAGCTTCTGATATCTATTAGGAAAGCAAAATTCTTAGTATGAGAAGCTAGACATGCTATCTGATTTAGTATATTCAAGCTATTTTCTTCCTTGTTTTTTCCTGTTGTTATCAAAAGTATTTATAACTAAATCCAACTACATCAACCTCAATTTAATATTTGCAGGCTATACTTCAAATATGTCTTGTTTGATACTTGAATATCAGATGCCAGATGTACATCATCATCTTGGGGTCACAGGAAATTATGTCTTTATTGGGAAAACTGGGGTCGACGAATAGTTAAAAAATTGGTGGGACACAGTATGTAGAGAGAATGTGATATGCCACTTAACTAGTGATTTCAATATGATTTCCTATATAGCCAAAGCATATAAAACTCCAAAGTATGTGCATATTGGTAGAAAGGTCATGAATGTTACATAGAAGTTACAATTGTTCAACCAAAGGCAAAAAAATAAATTGAAGCTAGCCAAACAGAAGCATATTGGCGTATACTTACTTGAACCAATTAAATAAACTGACACCAATCATGATTATCAGAAGACCAATCCCTTTCAACCATGTAAAGTCATCATGGAAGTAAAAGACAGCAACCTGAAAGAAGTTAATGGGATATTACAAAGCTCCGGTTACTTGTTCAAAACTAAAACCAGTTCCATAAACAAAAAGGATACAAAAATTTAGTAAGAACAAATAATCATTATAATGTAATGCCAATGCAGAACAGTAATACTGTATTGATTGCAGAACAGTACAACCAGTCCTTGCATCAGATAGCATCATGCATCAACTAACAAGAAAATTAGAAGTACTTTCAAATATGACAATCCCTAAGCAGGGACAAACTACACACAAATCTTGTAAGCAGTTGGTATATGATCAGATAGCTTGATGCTTTCAAAAGTTTTCTTGTTTAAGAATAAAGTGATGGTTCCTTCCCTCTACAAACAACAAATGATAACCTGACAGTTGCGCCTGTTTCAAATTCACTTTTGCAGCTTAAACAAAGTCAATATGACCTAGGATTTAGAAAAGACACCAGAAATAAGTAGGGAAAAAGACTCTCCAATATTCTGAGCCATAAAAGACATGAAATAAATGATATTAAAAGTTATCTCACTACCCAGTACCTACAGTAAAAAATGCGTTGTTATATAATGTTACTTTTATTAGAGATTAATAACCAAAAGGCATCTGTAACTAGGGCCATAATTCTTCAAAAACATTTATAATCAATTGTCATGATTTGTTTAACCAATAAATGACCCTAACTGACCCCATATTGTTGGGGTCCCGGTTTTGACATTGCTATCAAAGATAGTTCAACCAGGACCTAGCTGAGCCCATCTCCTTCAGTCTGCTCAACCTTCCACATCAAACCCAAAGAGTATGTACTCCAAGGCGTGATTAATACTTTATTACTATCATCTGAGTTGAAAAAATTACAACTTGGTCTGTAAAGGCTGTCAACTAGGAACTCAAGTCCATGAAATTAAAAAGAATCATATTCCACGGTAAACTCTAGGAGCAAAAGGATTTCAGGCGCCTTCCATCAATGCTTCACAAGTACAAGTCGCATCTGACCATGAACCCATGACCAAACATAAGTATACTATGGTGTCAATTTTGTAAAAATGTTTTGCCCAAATACTAATATATTGAAAACAAGATCTCATAAGGTGGGAGGGGGTCAAACAATTAAATGACCACTTAGAATTGATTTTTAAAAACTAAAAAATATCATACAATTATGGTGACAGCCTCCTTAACAATTCCAGCTATTGTAACAGTTACTGCACTAGTTACTGATATCAGGACGTACTCCGTTAGTACCTGAAATGGAAGAGGGGGAATAAAAGGCGTCAAAACTAACCATAGACGTAGGAATGTTATGAAGGCTTAAACTCTATAACCAAAAGCACAAGGTAATTTAGTGACCACACATTACCATAAAAAAGGCCAGAAAACCGCCAAAAAGCATGAGCAAACAACTTCTTGTGATATGCCAGGAGCTATTGAAATATTCATTCTGAGGAAACTCATCCCATGGATCCAGAAGAAGGGACATTACACCAGTCACAAGTGCCATGATTGGGGTCACATAACTCATAAAGGTAAGTGGATTCTTTAACCCTGAAAATAAAAACAGAAGCAAATTTAAGTAGTTTACATTAAAAAATTCAAATTCAGTGTCAAATGTCACCTGAACCAAATCAGAAAAGGTTCATTGATTTAAAATATTTGCAAGAATCATGGAAGATTAAAAAAAATTGGTCAAGTACCAACATGGAAGAAAAGCCATAAAGAGGACATGAAACATAAATGATACTAGGTAACTAGAGAGGTTCATCAAGTAAAGAAAAGGTGACCATTGTTATGCAAGTTGCAACTGCAACTCTAATCTCCAAAAATTAGAATACCGTATACACAACTATTTCACAAGGAGCTAGAAAAACATTATTACATAGATCTTTTCACACTATTGACATAAATTTTCCATTCATAATGAATTTTAAACTAGTTCACATTATCGTCACATAATTTTTCAATTCATAATGAATCCGCAAGATTTTAGGTACTCACCATAGGCTTCTTTCTTCAGCACACGATTTTGTTTGCATCAAATACAACCACAATGCAGATCAATCATCCATGGCCAGAGCACAAGAGTTTGTATGAACGAAAACAAAAAACAGAAGCAATAAATTAGCGAGCCAATTTCATCATATACCTTATTCACAAGTTGCTAAATTTAGCTAAGCGTAAAACTAGAGAAATCAAGCATAAGACTGCAATACCTGGAGAAGAATTTGTGTCATACACCAGCGAAAGCCAGACATAACAGAAGCAAGCATAACAAAGACAAATCCCCAAATCTCAAATTCTGTATCCTTAGCAACTGCCAGCCAAAAGTAATATGCAAGTGTCACTAGTTCATCGGCTTTGCAACTCAATCAGCAATAAGCCACGACAAAAATAGCATAGGTTAGGCCACAATTCTCAATGCCTTAATTTAACCATAACAGAGGTGTGGCTATTGGTGCTGTTTTCTTAAATTCAGCTCTGACACTGTTAAAAGAGCAGCCATATATTCAAACTAAGTATATGACATTGTTCATTTATCTCAGCACTATTAGCTCAAAAAAAGGAAAATGAAAATCAATAATAATGAATAGTGCTAAGAAATCATTTTTTATTTTTTTTCCTTGATGAACAGGGCCAAGTAAAATGACAGCATATACTGATAAGAAAATATAGCTGCATCTGTCACAATATCTTATTTACATCCATAGCCATGAACAAATAGAGGAAACAACAGTAGAGAGACAAAAACCACACAGCTGCATGCACATACCAGTCAACAGAATTCCAAATGAGATGACTAGAATGATTCCAAAAAGGTTATAACTTGGAGACTCCAACCTAAATCAACCAAAAGATAAAAGTTTAAAATTCTCTTGAAAATAAATCAGGCTGCAAAAAAAAAAAAAGACAAAAAAGGCACATCAACGTTGAGACTTCTATATACTGCAAGTGATATCTGGAACAAACATTTTGTTGTAGCTAACTAAGAACAAGAGAATATCAAGAGATCTACCAAAACCTATAGCAGCCAAAACTGTATATAATTGCTGATGAACCAATAAAAAACACCAATAGGATACTTGTCGATAAATATGCTGAACTAAAGAATCAATACCACACTGAACAAGTGAACATCTGCGTCACATGTAAAAATCCGGCAGGACTGTGAAACCATATAATGAAGTGACATTAAGGGCATGTGGTTTTTCTAATGGGGTGAGTGGCTGGTTTTTTACGAACATAATTGTAATCACCAGCAGACAACTAAAATTAGCCCTTGCAGTAGTATTTCAAGCAGTATCTCTTAAACTCATTCATGAAGCACTTCCCTCAAACCTGCTGCTGTACTTTACTACCCTCACCCTTCTCTACCCTCACGGAATTTAAACAATGATGTCGTCAACTAACAGTCATAGCGCAAATGCTGATTCAAATTGCATCTGCCTTGTTCTCTAGGGTCTTTGCATCAATCTGGTTACCGCATCACCGATCCATTAATGCAATCGCATCAATTTCACTATGCTAGACATATCACTAATGAGGTTTCAGTACTTGGTTTTAACTAAATTTCATCATGGGCACCTTAGTTCAATTGACATGCAAAGTAATTTAATAAATTAAAAGTTCACTCCAATTACCCAACCAATATTGGAATGGTGATTAAGGACTTTTAACATAAAGTATTAGTAATTAGTAACCACCAATTCACCACTATTCCTGACATTGTTTTTTCCCTAATGTAACCTATAGATACACCTTGGGTTCCTTTAATATCTTTTCCAATAAAATTTTGATTTAGCCTCCAAAACTTTAGCTACACAAATACTGAAAACCACTTGCTCATTAAATTGTTTCTCCCTGATGCAACCAGAAGCTGTGACATATGGAATGTCACGATTACAAAATATTCTAAAAACACCAGTTATCCATTACCCAACATAAAACATAAAGAAATGCAAAGATATATAGAAATGGGTAACAAGACTAAGTTATCTTAAGAGGAGAGACAAAACAAGGAAATGGAGGTGGTAAAATAGCACATACCTAAAAGCAAAAGCAAAGAGAAGAAGAAATATTGGAGACGCTGATTTACACTGCAAAAAAGGGGGATAATATCCAAAGGAGATAGAAGTAAGCATCTCATTAATCAAAAGGCAGGAATAACTGAAAGTTTCAAAAAAAAGTGAGACATTGCTTAGGTTAAAATCCAGTGTGAGAAACGGACCATAGTGGCAAATGTAACAGAGATGAAAACAAGCGAGGCATTGCTTAGGTTAATATCCAGTGCTGTCGCAAGCGCCGTTGGGAAAACTGTGAAAGGCAAAGGCCTTCTGTAGCATTAGTTATTAGATACGTCAATACTAACAGAAATAGTTTTCGGTTGGGCAATATTTAAATTTCATTAAGAAATATTGATTTATCGTCTCAGAAACCGTAATGAAAGACAATAAAACGGATAAGCTCAACAATAGTGCCCTACACCCCTTTTGGTAATAATTGACAATAAAGGGAAGTATTTAGAGAGCAGATAAGCTTGCTTTGCTCATAATATTTCCAAATATGGGCTAACTTGCAAAATCCACTACTATGATTCTATGAACATCTATAAAGAAGAAACAAATGCTCCCATAATAAATAGAAAATTCATATGAAAATCATGGAGCCTTGGGCAGATTTGGTTCAGAGCCAGGTTTTGATAAACAGGCACCACTCCAAAACCGACACTAGCTCAACCTACTCGGCCTGTAGCCACCTCTTCATCCATGTATATATGCAACTTTTCAAGTATTGTACTAATTTCCATGGTAAACAGGCAATACACCAACAACTATCAAGTATCAAGTATTGTACAACAATATTTTCATGGCAACACTAAACTCTAGGTAAATGGTAAGGGTAATTTAAAAGATAAATATGATTGGGATGAACATACAAGTGATAAATTAACCTGAACATAAAAATTACACAAGTTCAAGCTTCTGAAAAGCATTAGCCTATATTCTATCTCTATCATTCACCTGAGACTATTAATTCCAAAATGCCAAGCAATGCAAGGAAATGCATAAAAGTTTTCATTTGAAATTTTGGCAAATCTAAAAAGTAGTTTATGGAAAGAGGTATTACACAAATGACAAAGACCAAACTCCTTGAAACAACACGATAATAATCCTAATTCCTAACCACAGTCGAAATCCACAAGGGTCTTTATGGCCACATATGTTACAAAAACATAAATCATAGAAAACTTTTAACTCATTTTTTGAAATGTATCCAACATGTCATGTAGTATAAGAATAAAATCAAATTATAAGTCAGAGAAACTCATTGTAAAACATGAGCCAAATTAAGACTAACTCACATACCTTTAGCAAAGTAATCCCTCCATGTCATTCGTATACCTTTGTGAAACCTTTCATACCATATCCAAGTGATAGTTTTAGATAATACAGCTTGCATGGAAAAGTGAAATGAGTTCATCAACAAGGGAGCTGGAAACCTCCCCATGTGATCCCCTAACAAGGACTTATTATACCTAGTTGCAGCAATAAAACGAGAATTAAAAAGAAATATATTGAGAGACAAAAAATCCACCATCACCAAACAAGAAAAAAAACAACAAATGGTTATAAATTATACATATTAATATATTTTGATCAATCAAATAGCCAAAGAACTAAAAGTGACTTCTTTATTTCTTCACTTACATAATAATGGGAGTTTTTTAAGGAAATAGTCTTCGTAATTAGAAGCTTGGAATATGAAACTTCACTACATAATTCTCAACACATCTCAAATAAAAGTTCTATATGATAAGAACATATGTATCCCTTACAAATGAATGACAATGATAATATGATATGCAAGTCCCATTAGCAATAGCATCACATAAGCATGCTTCCAACTAAATCACATAATGTGTCACACGTTTCCTCTATTCCCAATTGAAGCTCACTAGTCTCCATATGGGGTGAACACAAGGAAAACATGATTGGTTAAAAAGAGCAATGATCTAATTTACCAAAGACTAGTTAATAATAAGGGAATCATAGAGATAAATCTAGGATAAAGTTGGGGTTGCGACAATCAGTCGTGAAACTAGTTTCCCAGTCAATGCGTATGGACTATGGTTTCATAGTTATCGTGACCTTTTTGGTGGTTGCAGTAATTTCAAAATAAATTAAACATGTGGCCGCAATGTGGTTATACAGTCAATAGTTTGCACTATGGCAGACCATAATATAAAGAATGGAACAAAGTGGTGCATAATTAGGGAGCAATAACACCTAGGTTTTCACACAAGCATATTGTTTCCTCTGATTTAAAGCATCCTAAAAACAAAAGACAGACAGGAATAACATCCTATCTCAGTTCTCATACAATTAAAGCAAACTATCTCTGTTCTCACAATTATATCACCAATGGTACACCCAAGATGGCTACTAAAGTTATTAAATTCTAAAAACACCAAACAAAAGGCAACTTTGTTGAAGCCATAACACAAAACATTATAATTTCTCCAATCCAAGTTTCCCCATTGTTAAAAACTAACAAACTCGGGTCTATTCATCCATTAACAACATGGCAACATTCAAATATACCAGAAACACCAATATCCACTCCATAAACAACTTGTGATTTTAATTTATCAACTACAAATAGATTAAGCTTTGAACTCCAACAAGATTGCGTATTCCCATTTTATCAAGGCCCCATAACATGATATTAACTTATTAGCCATCAATGTATTTTAGTTGACATGGCCATATAAATTGGCACGGCACACAAAATTTACAGTCACAAATTAGATTGCCCACAATATGCGCACTGAATTCATACAATAACAATCAATATACTGTTTCGATTCAGTTTCAATCGTTCAACTATAATCAATTCATAAATCAGCTCCTAGTTCACTAGCAAATTCAAATTACAGCTAATAACCTCAAAACCGACAAAAAAATACATAAATAGAACAGTCAGCAAATAATTACTTACAGTGTCAAAAACAAGCTGAAAGTATACCAAACGCAGATGAAAAACAAAGTTTTAAGCACATTAGCAGCAGTAATTTCACTGGTATTACTCACACTACTCTGACTCCTATCTTCTTCATCTCTAACTTCAACATTGAAAGGTACATAACTCTCCTTGCCATTATAAACAACATCATCGTCATCATCTCTTTCGAAATCACCGTGCTTATCCATTCCAATTTTTTGTCGATTCAATGGTAACTCGAACTCCTCACTTTCCTCCACTTCAACTGCTTGAATTTGAGTACTTACGAGCTGATTAAAACACGCCAGTTGGAGAAGGAAGGATCGCGACTGAGAGATGTACAGCTTAACAATTCATTATGCTCTGTATTGAATAGTGAAAAGTCGTTGGATTTCATATCCTTCCATTAGGAATCGAGGTATGGAAATGGCGAATTTGTAGATCGATAATGGAGGAAAATGGGGAAGATTTTGAGATTTTGAAGGAGGATTAGAATGAGAATGGGAGGGAAGATTGAGAAGACGATCGGATCTATGATTTTGGAGGGTTTTTGTTTTGTTGGTGTCAAATGGTTCAAGCGTTGTCGTCGGTTGGTTTGGTAGTTTACACTTCGTTAGACTGTTTTTTTTAAAGACGTCTTTTAGGCCTAATCAATTAAAATTTATTGTCTATATATACTTTACCTATTTTTTAATGGGCCAACTCAATTAGAGATATATCTTAATTAGACCGTCTCTTACAAGAATTTGTGATTGGGTATTAGGGTCTCATTGTAAGATGGTTATAATCTCACTGATACAAATTATGTAAATATGATCTTATTATTTGAAGTTATGTCTTAAGAGATTGTGTTTCATATATAAATAAATATACTATTTCTTTTAATTCAGATTTTAGAATAGTTGTTGTGATACCTTAGATTTAGCTTGAAAAGGAATTGATAGACTACTCATATCAACAAGATGCATCTTCTTTTCATGGGAGCCCATTTGCTAAGAACTCCACAATTAAACGTGCTTGGTGGGGAGCAATCTTATGATGGGTGACCTCCTGAGAAGTTTTCTCGGGAGCGCACGAGTGAGGCCAAAGTGCGCTGGAAAGACTTGTGTTGGTCTGTGTGGCTAATCTACAGTCACCGGTGGTCCGTTGGACCGGGATGTTACAGTTGTTCCATTTGCTTATTTTTTAAAAACGATGAACTTCACGTTTTCATTTATTTATAATTGTTATTAAAAATTTAAATAAAAAAGAAAATAAAGGATAAAGAAAAAGCGAAAAAAAAAAGTTTTTAAAACAGTCGATAATACTCCCTCCATTCTTGCTACTTGTCCCATTTGCTTTTTGGTTACTACTTTCTCCTTCCACTCAGAATGTCTCATTTACTTTTTGCACATTATTCAATGCACTTATTTAATGCTTAATATCCGTTATTATAACAAAATATTATAAAAAATGAATATTAATAATTTTTGCACTAAGATGAATAATACAAGATCTCACTTGACTATGTTTTAATTATGAATTAAGAATAATTAAAAATAAAATATAAATTAAGAATGTTAAGAGAATAATGTCAAAAAAAGTAAATGTCCCATTTTGTGTGGGATGGAGGGAGTGTTTACTAATCATTCTTACTTTGTATTTTATTCTTAATTTATAAGTTAAAATATACTAATATAGTAAAGTGATATCTTATTTCATTTGTTCCAATGCAAAGATTAATTTTTCATAATTTTATAACTTTATATAATGAAAAATATTAAAGATTAAAATATTTTCTCGATAAGTGAAAAAAATCTAAATGAGACAAGTTGACTAAATAGAGGAGTAGCATTTACAATCTTCAATTAAAATGGGACAAAATTTATCATATTCTATTTAATTTGGGGCAAAATTTAATCAATTAGGATTGAAGTTTGAAAAATTGATTGAATTTGAAGGGAAAGGAAAATTATGATTAATTTTATAATTCAGTTCGTTTCTTTTTTTTTCTTCTCATTTACTTTTTGAACAGTTTTCGATATAAATTTTGAATTTTAATATCTCTAAATATACATTATAAAAAAAATTACCAGAAATAATACAACCTTTTGCTTATTTCCCTACAATAATATCAACTTTTGATTAACCATTATTGATACCAACTTATGGGGGTGTTTCCCTAGAATATACCTAACATGTTAAAAATCAAACTATAGGTGATTATATGACAAAAAAAATAGTAAATTAGTTAATAAATTAAAGTTGGTATTATTATAGGAAAAAACACCCCAAAGTTGGTATTATTCATGGTTAATCAAAAAGTTCGTATTATTGTGGGGAAATTAACAAAAGGTTGTATTATTCACGGTAATTTTTCCTTATAAAAAATACATAATAAAAAATACTACTCTGGCAAGAGAAATATGGTTATTTTTAAGAAAGTAGTAATAAATGAAGACAGATGATGAATTGTGTGGATGAAATTAGAAGAGAATTAAAATATATGGATGAAATTAAAAGAGAGTTAAAATATATGGATGAAATTAAAAGAAAGTGGTGGACCATTGTCCAAATAATTACTTATGTTTATTTTAATTAGTTACCTAATACATAACTTTTTTTTCATTCAATTGAACATATTAAATTATAAGTTAACAAAATACAATTGCTATAGTATATCATACAAATACTTTACTGATAGTTTTTGAGTAATTGAGCAAAAGACATGAAGAGAGAAACATAAGAAGAAAGAGGGGGAGTCTATGCTCCTTTCTATTGATTGAATTGAATCAGTACAAGAGAGCCAGAGAGCAGCCTATGCATATATATACATTCAAGGACTAAGAGAGTTGTTATAACAACCTAACTAACTGACCTACAACCTATTCTAGAGGTAATACAAGACTTTGTCTATTTAAGCCTAACACGTGCTATTTAAGGAAGGCACGTGTTGATAAGAGACATCATATCCTGCAGTAGATCAGTAGACATATGGCTTGGACAGAAGGCTCCTGATGGCCTAGCTTCACACCCTTGCTGGTTGCTGATGTCTTAGCTTCATTCCCTTGCTTTCTGTTGTGTGCACACTGCTGATTCCTTGTTGATCATTGGTCTTCTTCCCTTGTTGCATGCTAGTCTTAACATCCCCCCTCAAACTAGAATGGGGGTACACCATGCCTAGTTTGCTTAGGAGAGTGTTGAACTGAGGAGAGGGTAAAACCTTGGTTAAGATGTCTGCTATCTGATGTGTAGTAGGTAGATATGACAATTGTAAAAGCCCTTCCAAGACCTTATCTCTTGTGAAGTGGCAATCAACTTCAATGTGCTTTGTTCTTTCATGGAAGACGGGGTTCTTAGCTATGTATATGGCAGATTGATTGTCACAGTGTAGAGTAATTGGTTTAAGGTTCTGTAGGTCTAGTTCTTCCAATAATCTAACCACCCAGGTAACTTCAGCTGCTGTGGATGCCATTGCTCTATATTCTGCTTCAGCACTTGACCTGGATACAGTCTCTTGCTTTTTTGATTTCCAAGAGATAGGAGAGTTGCCAAGTGTAATTAAGTACCCAGTGACAGATCTCCTAGAGTCAATGCAAGCACCCCAGTCACTATCTGAGAATGCTTGTATAGTGATCTTGTCTGAAGCCCTTAGGAGTATTCCTTGGCCACAAGTGTGTTGAACATAAGAAAGAGTATGTTGTAGGGCATTCCAGTGCAAATCTGTGGGTTTTTGCATAAACTGACTTAGGTTTTGCACTGCATAAGACAAGTCTGGTCTAGTATTAGTTAGGTAGTTTAGTTTGCCTACTATACTCTTGTAAGGTGTTGGATCCTCAAGGATGGTTCCCTCTTAGGCTGATAGTTTTAGGTTTAATGGTAGTGGTGTTAAGGACTTCCTTTGTTTTGTAGGAAAGTGTTTTTGAAGGAGATCTTTGGTGAACTTATGCTGTGAGAGGACTATACCATCAGGGAAGTACTTGACTTCAATGCCGAGGAAGAAGTGTAGTTTCCCCAAGTCCTTAATACTGAAGGTGTTGTCTAGATGTGACTTAATTTGATATATCTCCTCCTCATTATTTCCAGTTAATATGATGTCATCTACATATACATCTAGGATAATTATGCTAGCTTTACTTCTCTTTATAAAGAGTGAGTAATCATTCTTTGATTGTTGATATCCTCCTTTGATGAGTTCTTGCACTAGTTTTTGCAAACCACTGTCTTGAAGCTTGTTTCAGGCCATATAGTGACTTTGTTAGTTTGCAAACTAGCTTCTTGTCCTTAGTGTATCCTGGGGGTATTTGCATATATACTTCTTCATTCAAGTCACCATGCAAGAACGCGTTGTTGACATCCAATTGGTGGAGAGTCCAACCTTGCTGCTACTGCTATAATGCACCTTATGGTAGTCATTTTGACTACAGGGGAAAATGTTTCTTCATAGTCGATCCCATGTTTTGGTTGTAGCCTTTTGCTACTAATCTTGTTTTAATACCTCTCTAAAGTCCCATCAGCCTTTAGCTTGATTTTGAACACCCATTTACACCCAATTGCCTTTTTTCCTTTGGGCAGAGGGACTAACTCCCAAGTATTGTTTGGTTCTAGAGCCTTTAGTTCTTTTTCCATGGCCTCTTTTCATAAAGGGTTGGCAAAAGCTTCTGTTATGTTTTTTGGTTCATGATGTTTATCTAGGAAGTTTGGTTGTATATCAGAGGCTGTCATTAGGCTGTATTCAACCAATCCACACCAGTGTCTGGTGATGTTACATTGATAATCTTTTAGATATGTAGGTGTGGTTTTGTTCCTCTGTGATTGTCTGAGAATGACTTCATTGGGAGTGTCTGTAGGGTGATCAGTTTGTGTGCTTGCAGGTGCATTGCTATGTGTTTCTGTGATGTCGTCTCCAATGTGAGAATTTTTGAGGATATCTTGTTCTTCTAGGCTTATTGTGTCTTCAGTGATGACTGATGTAAAATCATGTAGGTAATTGTAGTCATGAAGGTTAGTATCATGCTCAGTGTTATCAGGTTCTGAACACTCAGGAAGAAAAAAGGCTTTTAATTCATTCATGTTGGATTTGTTCTTCATAAAATGATATGGAAAGAGTCTTTCATGAAAGACTACATCCTTGGATACAATTTCAGTGTTGTTTTCTAAACTATACACTTTATAGCCTTTCTTGTGGACTGAATATCCCAAAAAAAACACATTTTTCTGCCCTTGGTGAGAACTTATGTCTGCCTTGCTTCAAGGTATTGACAAAGCATAGGCGCCCAAACACTTTTAAGTGTTCTAGGGAAGGTTTTGTTCCATGAAACTTCTCATATGGTGTGATTCCATTTAGTACTGCTAGTGGCATTCTATTAATAAGGTGCACTGCACACTGAACACAATCCCTTCAAAATTTCATTGGGAGGTTAGACTGAAAGAACAGACATCTTGCAGTCTCAAGGATGTGCTTGTGCTTTCTTTCAACAACCCCATTTTGCATGGGGGTTTCTGCACAGCTAATTTGTTGTTTAATACCATGAGCAAGATAAAACTCATGGGCTGTTCCTTTGCTTAGTTTTGGTGCATTATCAGTTCTTACTGATTTCACTTTGAGACACATTTGATTTTCAATGTAATGCACAAAGTTCATGAAGATTTTTGTAAATTCTGATTTATTATTAATGAGGAATATCCAGCACATCCTACTATAATCATCCACTACAGTGATGAACATTTTACAATTGTTCCTAGTAGTATATCTAAAGGGCCCCCAGATGTCTACATGGAGCAGTTCAAGTTGGCACTTGCTTCTGTTAGTGGAGATGGGATAGGTATTCCTTCTTTGCTTAGCTTGAGGGCAGATTGTGCAGAATACTTTGTTGTTGCATGTTTGACTTCTTAGTTCAGGAATGAGGAAAACCCTAGTTTGTTTTTACCTGACAAGGCTATTGTCATAACTCTCTTCCAGTTAGCAAAACCCCTGCCAGAAAAGACAATGTTGACAAGTTTTTGACTACTGTCTGATGGGTGAAGAAAATAGACTGAGGAGTGGTTACTTGTTGGGTCAGAATGTGGAGAAGTGTTCTGAGAATTCACCATGATCTTTTCTTTGATCTTTTCTTTAAAGAAAGAAAAAAAAAACAACAAGATTGAAAGAAAATATAACAGAAACAAAGGAACTTTACCCTTTAATTCTTTGCTGAGATTGTGTAGGGCAGAACTCTACTTTTCTGATTCTTTGTTAGCAACAGGATATGGGTTTCTTTAATGCTTCTTGACTGATCCTCGCTCTGATACCATGATAGTTTTCGAGTAATTGAGCAAAAGACATGAAGAGAGAAACATAAGAAGAAAGGGGGGAGTCTATGCTCCTTTCTATTGATTGAATTGAATCAGTACAAGAGAGCCAGAGAGCAGCCTATGCATATATATACATTCAAGGACTAAGAGAGTTGTTATAACAACCTAACTAACTGACCTACAACCTATTCTAGAGGTAATACAAGACTTTGTCTATTTAAGCCTAACACGTGCTATTTAAGGAAGGCACGTGTTGATAAGAGACATCATATCCTGCAGTAGATCAGTAGACAGATGGCTTGGACAGAAGGCTCCTGATGGCCTAGCTTCACACCCTTGCTGGTTGCTGATGTCTTAGCTTCATTCCCTTGCTTTCTGTTGTGTGCACACTGCTGATTCCTTGTTGATCATTGGTCTTCTTCCCTTGTTGCATGCTAGTCTTAACATTTACCTAATTTAGTTTCAAACTTAAACAAAAATATTAGATTTTAAATTTGATAAAAATTTTCATGCTTTTTTAAATGATGACACTTGAAATTTTCCGAGACTTTTATAGTATTGTATGATGATTGATCATTTAAAGATTGTAAGTGACCAATTGTTATAAAGTGATATCTTCTTATAAGTGGTCATTTTAAGACTATAAAATTAAAGTGATCATTTAAAAATTATAAATAATCAGTTATAATTGATCACTTTAAGATTATAAATGATAAGGAAATCAAGATTAATTAATTATTTTAAAACTATAAATATATATTAAAATATTAAATTAACAATAATCTTATGGTGAAACAATCATATCAAAGTTTGTGTCCAATTACAAACCTCTACTAGAAAGTCTTAGTAAATAACGATTATTTGTAAGGTTAATAAATCACCCTTACATGGTAGGATGTTATAGGGTGAAAGATTTGTTATTTTAATTTAATTTTTTTAATTTTATTTACAAATCACGATTATTACTATCATATCATTACTAAACAGTTGAGACACATTTTCCGTCTCTCAGATTCCTCATTCATTACCAACCTCACACCTCATCTCTTTTACAAAAAACATACATCATATGATATTTCGATTATAATGTTTAGATTAGATATTTACAAGTTGTATTAATTATATAAAAAGAAGTAATTATCAGTGATTTAATGAGGCTAAAGCACTACTTTAAACTAAAATATTATTGATCGGTAAAACGTTATTATACCAACTTTAAGAGTAGCGTCTTAATTTATTTCTACATTAGTCTCAAAATTATGTTCTTGTACATAAAAACTATTTGTTTACCAAACAATGATAATTTACACAGATAATTAACCCTAAGGGGTCGCTTGGATTGAGAGTAAATATTTAAAGGGTAATAAAAGTCAAAGTAGGAATTTAAAGTTAGTTAGGTAGGTGATTAAAGGAATTTGATTCTTGGAGAGGTGGAAGAATAAATTAAAAGGTAATGAAAAAGTAAAGAAAATAGTAATAAGTTCCCTTATTTTGGGGTATAAATTTACCCTAGGGGAGGTGGAGGAATTCTTTACCTCCAAATGACTGAAATCAAACTCTTTTTCTATTCATCCTTTTTAATCAACTCCTATTCTACCTCTATCACAATTATTTCAATAACTTCATTTGCACATTATTTGACATTTTTTACTCTCAATCCAAACGACCCCTAAAAATAGCTCAACTGGCAGAGTCTTTGATTATATTCTAGAGGTCACATGTTTTAGTATCTTTAGGGCCACTATAGATTTTCTAGATCGTTAATATCAGGATCCCTGAATAATTGGTGTGTGCAATTGCTGGCCATGATACCCAAGTTATAAAAAGTGATTTACATAGACAGTTAAATTTATATACAATCACAATTATAAAGCAACAACTATCTATAACTAACATCTACTCAAACAACTAGCTCCAATTGTTCCAAAATCTATTGACTTCATGATCAATTTGTCAAAATTTCCTTAAAAACACACTAAACCTTTTTCTAATCAGTTTGTCTTGTATAGACCATTTCATCATGAGACAAGCCTATATAATTAGTTTGTATTTCTCTAATTAATCAATTTAAAATTCTTCCAAAGTATATTAACCACATGATTGATTTGTCAAAATTTCCTTTGAATAAACCCACTAAACCTTTTTCTAATTTGTTCGTCTGGTGTGAGATCATTTCATCATGAGACAATTTCATGCATATAATTAGCTCATTTCTCTAATTAATCACTCTAAAATTGTAACTACACTTTAAAATACTAAATGTAAATAAATCAGCCCAATAGAGATAATCTCAATATAAAACCATCCCACTTAAAAATTTGTTTTTTCTAATTCTATTTTTAAACAGGCCCTCTCTTGAGAGACCGTCTATAGTATAGACGTCTCTCAAGAACCCAACCTGTAACACCCCTAATTTTTACACGAATAAAATAATAAATATTATAAAACTTAAATAATATTTCATACCACAGCGTAAAATAAATAAAGGGTGTCCGCCACACTTAGAAAGGGTAAGGTGTCGAAAACGACTCTAAAACTTATCTAGTTTTAAATAAAAGTTTCTAACACTAATTTATCTAAATACACTTATAACGTATGATCTACGTCATGAAACCCTCATGCATTAAACACGTCAAACAACTTGTCATTACCTGTGGAAAACAAAAACACAAGACATGAGCCACAACTCAGTGAATAGTTACTCTAACGTGTCGAACTGTTTATACTTGAAAACGTTTGACTTTAAAATAATATTTTTTTAAAGTTGTTATTTGAAATCCACAAAATCATAAAATACTTTTATATTTACCATAAATAAAAATATACTCATAGTATAAAACACCTGAATTGTCACACTTTAGTGTTTTAAAGTAAAATAAGTAGTGGAGGATTAGTTTAATGAATGACCAAAACGTATATGATATTACCATTTGCAAAACATCATCATCTTCAACATTTTTTTGCTAAAACTAATAACACCCTTTCGATTTTCAAATAGTAACTTTGAAAATAAATTTCGGAATAAAAGACATAAGAAAAGAATATTAGACATAACCACTCACATTGTATAAGAACGAGATTGGACGGATATAGATCAACGTCGACTCGACGAGGTGATCGACCACCATACCATTCTTTTTACCATGAGCAACTGTCATTGCTCCCTTTGAAATCTTCCAATCATCACCTTGAAAGATTATAGTGTAACCTTCACGAGCCAACTGCCCAACAGAATTCAAGTTTTTCCTTAGGTCGGATACATGTTTGACATCTTTTAGCTCCCAAGCTGACCCATTTAACTTAATCTTAACATTACCTTGAACAACAATAATACTATAATCAAGGATTGTTATATATGACTTTTACTATAATATTGAAATGAAGAGGATAAAAGTGGTGTCATGATGAATCAATAGGTTCCATGACAAGGGTATATAAATAGCAAAAAAAACGGGAAATGAATAGGCAATTTCATGATCACCTTAAATGTTTAATGAACATGAAGGGTTCCTAAAATAATATTAAAAAGAAGATGAAATGTGAATAGCCATCTTCACACATTGATGAAGAGAAAAATTAAATGAAAAGTTAAAGAGTTTAAATGGCTTCTATAATATTATAATTATTGGGTATATATTATTATGTATTAGTATTACTATCTTAATTAATTTAATTAGGACTTTGGCTAATTAGCTTCTAATGATAGAAATTATAATGTGACCCATAATTAACCTCAAACTACTAACGTAAATAATTTTGTCTTAGTTCAAGATATTCATAGTGAATACTTATCAATATTACATATACATATTGATCACATTATTAACTAATAAATAGTATGACTTTTTTTTTTCTTTAAAAGTTATTATTATTATTATTATTAATTAGTGTTTATTTTATCTTACTAAAAGCTAATTATAGTGAATAATTATCAATGTTATAATTTTAATTACATATAACTCTTGACGTTATCACTTGTTATCTATATTAATAATAATAATAATAATTCGACACGTAATTTATTCTATACGTATTAATTATCAATTGATGATATTATATCGTACGACATAAAGTATAATTTTATGACATACTTATATATTAACCGTAAAGAAATTTAAACGTGAGATTACTAAAATTACGGGGTATCACACAACCCATATCTTCCTTTTAACTTACAAAACCGCCGATCAGTTTTTTTTAACACAAATTTTGTGAGAGACGGTCTCTTTGAGAGACCACCTTTAATTGGATCGTCCCATAAAGGAAAATATAAAGTAAGAGTGTGAATTAAACTCTAATGGACTGGGTTTGAGAGACGTCACTCAAAGAGACGGTATCTCAGGAGCCTGACTATTTTTTTAATTTATAAATTAGATCAGCCCAAAAACTTAAAACGTCTATTGTATAGACGATCTCAAATAAGAATTTGTATTTTTGAAAGCTTAACCACCCTCAAGTAATGTGCCGTTTCTAATATAAACACCAAGATCACACCATTTTCAAGTCATAACCAACTCAAAAGAAATTCTCATCATGGGAAACACTTTGCTATCAATGAAAATCAACATTATCTCTTTGCTTCTACAAATGGTTATGGTTGTAAATGGTATTTTTGCATCATCAAATGGGGAAGATCATTATGGTGAGGGTGATGACATGATTAAGAGTAAGTCATGTGATATTTATAATGGAAGTTGGGTGTATGATACTTCATATCCTTTGTATGAAGCAATTGAGTGTCCTTTCTTGGAGAAACAATTTGGTTGTAAATTGAATGGAAGACCGGATTCTAACTATCTTAGGTTTAGATGGGACCCATTTCAATGTCACTTACCAAGGTAATAATTATGTACTTTTATATAATCACAAATTATTGCGTGAGAGACGGTCTCTTTGAGAGACATCTTTAATTGGGTTGGCTCATTAGAGAAAATGTAGAGTAAATGTAGATAAGCTTTAATGGATTGAGAAACGTCTCTCAGGAGACTGACTGATACTCCCTCCGAATCATTTTAGATGTCCCATTTGGGTTTTCACGGTTATTAAGGGTGGTGTGGGGTCCATTAAAAAGGTGATAGTTGGGTATTTTAATTGATTAAATTAATTATAAATGTGGTAGTTGGGGTATTGGGAATTGAAAAAGTGGGGTAAATGTAGTAGTTGGGTATTGGGAGTAGTAAAAGTGAGGGTATTTAGGTAAAAAAAATAGACAAAAAAGAAAATGGGACAATTGATATGAATTTGTCAAATAAGGAAATGAGACATCTAAAATGATTTGGAGAGAGTATATAATAAGTTGTAGATTGTGTTTGTTGTTAAAGGTCAATCGAAAATAATTTTTTAATTTTCATTGAGTACGCTTAAATCTTAAAAATCGAAAATTAGGTTTTAACTTAGTTGAAAAGCAATAACTAGATTTTAGAAAAAGTTTTGGGTTCAATTCTCACGTAACTTCATCTCCTTTTTTCAGCATACCATGTAATACAGTTTCTTTTCTTAAAATTAGAGATTAATTGAACGATAATAGTCAGAATTTTTAATATTATGTATAGATGGTCTCTTAAGAGACCGTTTTTTGTAAAGACGAGTCTCAAAAGGCCAGCCCAAATTTATATTTAGAGTTATAACAATATATATTTAAAATTCGATTGGACTTTTGAGAGTCATCTTTATAAAAGACGGTCTTAAGTTTAAATTTGTGTATTATGTAACATGAATATAATAACCGCTTGATGTAAGAATTTTGTTAAAAATTAAACTTCCGCTTCCATCTAAAACATTATGCTTTTAAATTCAGGGTAAGATATGAGAATTTCCAACATACGAGGGAAGGAGAAATTAAATTTTTTTATGGGTGAGATCAGAATTAAATTTTTATTTTTATATGATAAAATTAAAAAAAAAATTTAAAATCAATCTATAATTCTCCGGATATACTCTTTTTATTCCTTAGAGAACATAAATTTTTTAATCTGTTCTTTTTAGTTTACTATCTCTTTTCGTTTATTTAATATCATCCACACGATTTAACTATATTTATGGCATCTTAATATTTGTGCAATATAGAATTATGACAATTTTCAAAGACAAAGGAAATATTCCTTTTTATTAAAATAATCATCATATCATACAATACTATAAAAGTCCTGGAAAATTCTAAGTGTCATCATTTAAAGAGGCATCATACATCATACAATCATACAATACTATAAAAGTCTTGAAAAATTTCAAGTGTCATCATTTAAAGAGACATGACGATATTTATTAAATTTAAAATCTAATATTTTTTGTTTAAGTTTAAAGCTAAAATAGGTAAAGTATTTGTAGGATATACTATAGTAATTCTATTTAGTTAACTTCGAATTTAATATGTTCAATTGAATGAAAAAAAGTTATATAGCAGGTAAATAATTAAAATAAAAGTCAGTAATTATGTTTTGATTTAAAAAATCATGTATTTGATAAATTTAATATAGTAGTTACTACTTACATTATTATTTGAAACTGTTTATGTATATATTTTGCACTAAAAAATTTGTGCATTGCACGAGTTTCTATACTAGTACACTCTAATTAAAAGGTGGGACATATCTTTGAGACGAAATAGTACAACTATACAATAGACATGGTGACATGGTAATTAGTTTTAATACACTTTCCTTGTTCTTAAATTATGATTAAAAAAATATTAAAATATGGATTACATTGAAAAATAACCCAATTATGATTTTACATCGAAAATTTAGAGAAAGTTTGACTAACATATAAGTTTGATGGACTACTTCTCCTATCACCAATTGATTTTTACAAATTCTTGTATGAGATGGTCTCACTATGAGACGTGCCCATATTTGGGCTAGTAACCCAATAATAGAAACAAATTATAGGTTTATTTTTTATTTTAAGGTCGTTTCACCGTGAGATAGTCTCACATAAAACGAGCTGGTTTGTTTTAGGATGGAGCATCATCGGGCTTGTGTGCAGCCAACTCTTCTTTTATGCGAATTTTATTGTGCACAAGTCTAATGACGAATTTATCAAACTAATATTGAGGTTTTGTTACATAAAAATTGTGTAGGTTTGATGGTGCTCATTTTTTGAAAAGATTAAGAGGGAAAAGATTACTATTTGTGGGAGATTCCATAAGCCTTAATCAATGGCAATCTCTAGCTTGCATGCTCCACACATCTGTGCCACAATCTCATTACAAGTTAACAAGGACTGAGGCCCTCTCTGAGCTCACTTTCCCTGTTAGTTTTGCTTGCTTGTTGCTTTCTATGATATCAACTTACCCTTATTTTGTTCATGTACAAATAATGAAAGAATTTATAATGAAACACAATGGGTGTGAGTCATTTTTTTCTGAGCCAAGGGACTCTTTGGTATGAGTTTTCGTCTTACTTTTCTCCCCAGATCCTGATCATAACCAATGAGCGGATACGTTGAGTATGATTATGATGATGATGATGGGTGGCTTGACAAATAGTTGTTGACTGTTGACTGTTGACCTTTTGGTTGACTTGATTGACCATCTGAAATGTTACTTATTTTTGTTGGCTTTTAAGCTAGTTATTGACTTTTGTGCAACCTTTGATCCCGGGTTTGATCCTCAACGTTCTCTTGCAAACTTATATATTTTTTAAAAAGTTAATGCCCTCACTTACGTGCACGGGAGCCAGTTGGATCCGCCCACAATTTAGGCATGCTTTTTCATCATTTTAAGAGTCTTCATTATCCAACACCTCATATTTATCATTGCAACATCAAATATTTTGATTATTACTCCTCCTCCTATTCGTTATCTTTCACATTACAGAAATAAATGTAGCAAATTGAATACAACATACGAAGTTATCATTAACAATACTTAAATATATTATATGCATGTTATGCAGGCCTACAATACTTCTTTGATGCTATTAAGAGATGGTTTTCTTATAAAGGTTGTAAAAGAAGATGTTGGAAGGGTATTGGTTCTCAATTCAGTAAGCCAAGGGAATTCTTGGAAGGGTTTTGACATTTTAATCTTCAACTCTTGGCATTGGTGGCTTCATACCGGAAGAAAACAACCGTAAGTACTGCTAGCTAATATCGCAGAACCAACTCAACCAATAACTTATACCGATGATCGATGATTCATGCCTTTGATTATGCTAGTTACATAGAGGTGCACACGGTCCTGTTTGGTCTGGTCTGACACTAAAATCAGACCAAACCAAAAATTCCGGTCTTTTTTCAGACCGGATCGGACCGTTTAAAATGTCAGACCAAACCATTCTACATCGGTTTGGTTTAGTCTGGTTTACGGTTTTTATTTTTATATATTTTTTCCAAATTAATATATGTTCTATGAAAATATTTCGCACTTACAAACACTAAATAAACATAATTTGTAATTAGTTGATTGCATCGACATTATTCAAGTATATATTACTGTATAAAAATAATAACATCTCAAAATATCTAAGTAGAAACCCGTTTTTTATAAAAAAAAAATTATGGTTTTTGGTCAAAGTACAGTTTACGGTCTGGTCTGGTCTGAAAAATTAAAAAACCGGGACCAGACCGTAAACCGTAATTTTTTTGAAAAAAACCAGACAAGACCATTTAGACCGTAGATCAAACCAAATACTCAAATTCCGATTTGGTTTACGGTTTAGACCAAACTTTGTTCAGCCCTAGTTACACATTTTTGTCGAAATTTGTTGGTTAATTGTTTGTGTATTAGGTGGGATCTCATATTAGATGGAGATAAAAAGTACAAAGACATGGATAGACTTGTTGCATATGAGAAGGGATTGAAGACTTGGGCTAGATGGGTAGACTTGAATTTGAAATCTACAAAAATCAAAGTGTTCTTTCAAGGAGTATCCCCAGATCATATGGAGTAAGTTCATTGGCTTGGTCCATATTATCCTCATTTACTACGATGCTTGTGATTGAGTTGTCACATATCACATATCACATATCATCTGCAATTTCACATAAATAAAAATTGCATAACTGCATATAGGGGTGAGCATAATCGGATATTCGATCCGAAACATGCAGTCGGATCGGATATCTGAAAACTGATATTCGATTCGATCCGACTCGGATATTTGATATCCGACAATATTCGAATCGGATATTCGAGATATCCGATATCCGATGCCTATGAGAAAAAGTTGAAAATTTCCAGTCGGATATTTAGTCAAAATAACTTATTTATAAAAATATGATTTTATTCTTATAAATAACGGATATTCAAAATCACTTATAATACGTGGATATCCGATATCCGGCTATCCGAAATAATTTTGGATATTCGACAATTCAAAAAAATGTCGGATATACGAATCTATAAACATTGATATCCGAATTTGTATACGATATCCGAATTTTTGAATCGGATATTTGATCCAAATTGTAATTTCGAATCGAATATCAGATCGAATCATCGGATAATCAAGTCATCAGATAGTTTTGCTCAGCCCTAACTGCATATGATTTAACAAGTCATTTTTGTTGGAGTACAATATAACATATATCGGGCCTTTAACCAAAAGTTTAATATGATAAGGCCTTAAGATATATTCAAATATTCAATGAATCAACTTGAAATAAGGGGTAGATGAGATTTGAACCCGTAAACATTTTGTCAATGAATTTACTCAACAAAAAACTTAAGTTGATAATTAAGACTCTAGGATATGTAATATACTCTAACAATTTTAATATAGTTCGTTACAATCCGAAATCAAATAACTATATATGAATCTTTGACCTCACTGAAATAACGCACATGACCAGTGGTGGATCCAGAGTGATGTCAATTTAAGTAAAACGCACCTTTTGGGTTTTGATCTCTGGTCACATGTGTGGAAGACAATATACTAACTAACTCATCTAAGGTATATTTACAAGTAATATTTGATTTTGTAATAAATTTAAGTGATGTCAACTGACCTCAGTAACATCACTCTAGATTCGTCATTGCACATGACCAGGGCCGATCCTAGATATTTAGGGGCTCTGGGCGAAATAGCACATTAAGACCCTTTTTCTTTGCAATTTATAACTTATATGGACCTTTTACAACCATTAATTTTGTTTTTTTGACATAGGGCTCTGGGCGACGGCTCCTCTTGCCCACCCTTAGGGCCGGCCCTGCACATGAGCTAACCCTTAACATATTGATCAAGATTTGTTGTGAATGTATTGCAGTGCACTAAACTGGACAGCTCCAAATGCAAGAACATGTATAGGAGCAACACAACCTCTAGTAAGAGAGACATATAATGAAGTAATACAACAACACCCAGCAGAAAAGATAGTAGAGAAAGTATTGCAAACAATGAAAAGGCCAGTTCATTTGTTAAGAATAACACCACTATCCCAATTAAGAAGGGATGCTCACCCTGGGATTTATGGCATTGGTAGGCAAAGGCTTCCCGATTGCAGTCATTGGTGTCTTCCTGGCCTCCCTGATACCTGGAATCACCTTCTTTATGCTTCCCTTTATTTCAACATTTAATTAGTTTTTAAGGAAAATTACATTAAAAACCCCAATTATTTGCGATTTAAATATAAAACTCCCAACAATTGATTAATATTTAAAACTCTTAACTTTAGGCCCCATTTTAAATTTAAAGTCCAAGATTACTTGTAACTAGATAAATTGATTTTAGTAGAGTAGTAATGGGACCTAATTGTATTTATTAATCATCTCACCCCCTTTGACCTTACACGACCCTTCACGCACCCTTCCATTTTAACAAAATGGTAACCGGTCAAAAAGGTTATGAAATTGTATCAGTGCCTTTAAAATTAAAATGGACCTAAAGTTGAGAGTTTTGAATAATAATCAATAGTTGGGAGTTTTATATTTAAATCGCGAATAGTTGAGAGTTTTAAAAGTATTTTTCCCTAGTTTTTATAACTAATACTCCCTCCGTTCCTTTATGTTTTTCCACCTTACTATAACGGGTAGTTTCAAAAGTTATTCCACTTTAGAATACTTTCTATTTTTGGAAAGTTTTCAACTCACTTTTACCCCTTAAAACCCCACTTTCCTTACTTCACATTACTATTTAATTATTTTCTCTCTCATACTTCCAATACAATCATTACTTTTAATTATTTTTTCTCTCATAATTCCAATAGAATCATTACTTCCCACTACTATATAATTAAAATAATACCCACTACTACCAAAAATTTCATTTTTCTTAATCTTTGTGAAAAACTCAAATAGGAAGATCAAATAGGAACGGAGGGAGGGAGTAACTTTTTAGTATAAAAATAAATAATTATAGTTAATCTAGTCTAAATGCCAATATGGAAGTTGAGTATGGAAGTTGAGTATATACGGAGAACAACTGACGTATTACTAAATGCCAATTGAGCATCGCACTCGTGTTGCATTGAATGTATTATTCACCGATCAATCTTTGTTTGAATTTTAAGTGAGGTTTTATGATTCATTCCAATAAAATTTATTAATATTAGTTTTTTTAAAAAAATTAAGTTATGCACAATTAGAGATGCTCTTCTGTCATATGAAAATTTTTCTTTTACAAATTTGCACAATTTCTATTTTTGGTATAACCAATTTTTTTCTTTTGATGCCCATATACAATTACATATTTAATTTGTCTTTTCATCTTATTCATATATTTTTTCCACTTTTTGCAGAAAATATACTCCTTTCGTTCCAAAGATCAAATAGCCTCATTTTCATTTCGAATCAGTTTTGTTGAACTTGTTCTATTTTTATTTTTAGCCATAAGTGACCCACCATCATTCTTTAATTACGAGTCACTCGTTAGAATTATTTTTTATCTTATCTATATATTTTTCCTACTTTTCTATAAAATGTATTTTTCTTAATTTCCACCTCTACTTAAAGTTATTTACTTAAAACAAAGAAGTTCTTCCTACTGCTTTTAATCATTTTATTTAATTTACACTCAATTTGCATTTGAGATATAATTGATGAAACAAAGTGAGTATTAAGAATTAAATATTTAAATTAGTAAATTAATATAGGTCATGTAGGCAAAATTATATACTCTTCTCATATTTTAACCAACTACTGTATATACATGTAGTCGTTAGTACCATTTCTTATTTCTAACGGTGTAACCCTACTCCTCTTTAGTAGTAGGTAATTACAATAGTCATTTAAAAGGTGGCCAAGGGTGTTATTAGCAAAAATTATATAAATGTTGAATTATTTAAAAATAATAAATAATTTAGATTATTTACGGCAGACGGACAGTAAGTGGTATTATTCACGATAATTTTTTTTAAAATTTAAAAACATTTTTTGCAATTTTTTTATTTTTTAAAGACTTCAATTAAATTAAATTAGATTAAATTTATTAAATTTTGGTGGATGAAATCATGATCTCTAGATGCTTGTGCTTGATAGTTGATAGATAGTATCTTTGAAATTCTGGCATATTCATTGCCAATCAGAAATTCAATATCATGAGTGGGGTATTTCAAACAGATGACCAAGAGAGGGAAACCATCAACCAATAACAAGCCAACTCGCGGCCATTCTTGATAACAAAATTCCAAGCTGTCGTAACTCTTTCAAATTTCTCCAACAAATTCCAACTATTTCCACCAAACCCATTTCAAAAAAATCTTTTTTTATCATACTGAATGATCTTTTTCTTGTTGATCAATAAGAAATATTCAAAATCTTGCAGAAATAGAGATGGGTTTTGTGAGTACTTTGGTAGGAATTCTGGGTTTTTTCATTGCTCTACCAATTGGACTTGTTGTGGGGTTTTTCTTATTTGTCTATTCTAAACCTGATGATGTTAAGGTAATGCATTCCAACTGTTTGATTATTTGATTCAATGAATTATTACTTGGTATCTTGGTACATATTCATGGTTTGATTGAATATACGAATTATCCTAGATTACTATTTAAACCATGAGCGTTAACTTTTGGTTGAGACCTGTTATTTGAAGGCGCAAGACATGTTATATATTTAATCATCATATTTTGATTCATAAACTTAAAGTTAGTCCTGCATTTTTCAGCTAAAGCTTGTGAAGTTTAATGGAGTATGATGATGAATAAGAAACCATTGAATTCAATAGAAAATCTTTGGATTTTATTTAGAATTTAGTGCATGTATGCACAAATTTTGAATCCTAATTAGTGGTTCAAGATATGAAGAATCAAATTGATCTTTGTATCTATTGGTACAAATTGTTGTATAGAATATGTTAACGTTTTTGATCGTTTGATAATTGTCCCTGATGTGATTTGTTGGTGAGATTAGTCCTTAATGCTAAGGATTTGTGTTCTTTGATCATATCTGGGACAAAACCTAGGAAAATAGGTGGGTCAGAAGCAGGTCGACAAAATATGTTTGTGGGTGCGAGGTGGGTTGGAAGTAGGTCGGACGTTTGTGGGTGCAAGGTGGATCGGAAGTAGGTTGACAAAATATGTTTGTGGGTGCGAGTGGATCGGAAGTAGCTCGACTAAATATGTTTGTGAGTGCGAGGTGGGTCTGAAGTAGGTCGACTAAATGTTTGTGGTTGCGGGGCGGGTCGTGGGTCATGCAGAACGCGGGGAAATATCTGGGATTTGTTTATGGCCATATCTGGGACAGTAGAGATCCTGATTTTGTCAAACAATTTATACAATATACTATTCTTGAACATATTTCTGCCCCCTTTCACATGTTTATTAGAAAAGGAAATAAAATATGAATGTGGTCCATCAATGTCTGTAGAGATCTTCAACATTGTAAAGCTAATTATATAAAATATTTAGCTTCACCATTTGAAGTTGTCATAATCATATTAGTCATTTTTCTAATGTTCTTCTATGTGTCATTGTATATAAAAACTGATGAACTAGCTAATTTAACTTTGAGGTCTTCACCTTCCTAAATTCTTTTGATGTGGATATTAGACTCATGAACTAGTTAATTTATGTATGGACACAGGAACCAGTTATTACTCCACTTCAGGAATTTGATACAAATTCTCTATTAGAAATTTTGCCGGATATTCCAAATTGGGTAAAAAGTCCCGATTATGAGCGAGTAAGTAGCACTGTTTTGTTTTTGGATTCTTTGACACTTACCTATAAGATTCATTTTTTTCTGATTAGTTTTAAACTATGTTAACAGGTAGACTGGATGAACAAGTTTGTGTTGGAAATGTGGCCGTATCTTAATACGGTGAGTTTCCCTTGATGAAACAATTTATAGTGCGTAAGCCGTAATCTTTGATGTCATTTTTGTGAATTGGAACAGGCAATTTGCAATACAATCCGAAGCATGGCAAAAACTATATTTGCAGATTACATAGGGAAATATCAGATAAAAGAGATTGAATTTGAGAATTTAAGTCTTGGAACCCTTCCACCAATTTTGTATGGTGAGTATACTTGACCAATTTTGTTTCTTAGATAGTACATGTATGGTGTATCTCGTACATGTTTTATAGGTATTAATTCGTTTGGCTACTACAATACCGAACTAGCATGAGTCCTATTCTAAAGTAGTATTTCTCATTGCTGCTGTAAAGTTTTATTGATTGGCTCATTAATCGTGCGCCCTTCTTATTTATGTAAAACTGTTGATGATGATTCCAATGAAGATCTAGGGTCAATCGAAAACAACCTCTTTGTTACATTAACGATAAGGCTACATACATCCGACACCCCAAACCAAATAACTTATTGACTTTGGGGGAAATGGAATGTGATTGTTACTGTAAAGCTATGTTACTTGGACTCGGGTACCGATGTCGGATACTGGTACTTATTCAAGTGTCATGTACGTCTAAATATTCACTTTTACGCCTAAAATGAAGTATCTAAGTGCCATATCAATGTCCGAGCAGTAAGGACTGGATACGGGTACGTGAAGCAAAATGAAGAGTTCGAGTAACATAACCGTAAAGTTGAAGTTCAGTTCAATTTTCTTCCAAAGCAGCTTCAACTGAACCTCTTATTTCACTGTAAAACCTTTGCAGGTATGAAGATATATCAGACGAATGAAAAACAATTAGTCATGGAACCAGCTATCAGATGGGCAGGAAATCCCAATGTGGTGTTGTCTGTAAAGCTATTGTCTGTAAAAATCTGGTTTCAGGTAATGGAGAAGCTCGTATCATATCTCTTATCTTAATTACATTAGAACTGTTCCGTAAACCAATTTTCGTTTTTTCAGCTTGTGGATGTACAAATATTCATTAATCCAAGGATATACTTGAAACCCCTTGTTCCAACATTCCCATGCTTCGCTAACATAGTGGTTTCCTTAGTGGGAAAGGTACTTGCCCCTTCCAGAAACTAGGTTCTTTCTGAACTGCAAGTGCTTAAAATTTGTTAGCAACTCTCTGATGTAATCTTTATTACTTTTGGCAGCCCCGTGTGGATTTCGGGCTAAAAGTTTTGGGAGGAGATATCATGTCCATACCTGGTGTTTATCGCTTTGTTCAGGTGCAATCATAGGATCCATTTAATGGGTAGGAGATATATTTTTTTGTTCATATTTTCAAATTGCTGATAAATTTGTTTAGTAAACTTACTATTCTAATTGCCTGCAGAAAACTATCAAGAAACAGGTTGCAAGCCTATACCATTGGCCCCAATCACTTGAAATTCCCATTCTTGATACTTCATCGTAAGCTTTCGTTCCATAATATAATGCCAGTCGTTTTCTTTTTTAATTTCCTTTTAATTATCTTAGTTTTTGAATTTTTGTGTAAATATTTTTGTAGTAGTTTCATCCAATTCAGTTGCAGGCAAGAAATTGTGTAGTACGGATGTATATTGTTTTTTAATGTGCTTTATAAACAACAGAGATACAACAACATTACATTACTCTAATGCCATTAAATAGCTCCCATTTTAAAAAGGGTTTGGATGGGTCTGATGTACGCAACCTTACTCTTGTTAGCGATAAAAGAAAGGTTGTTTCTGATTGACCCTTGGTGGCGTACATTATCTATAACTACACATAAATAAAAAATGCACCTTTTTAATGGCCCTTTTTAACATAGTTAATTATAATCCGAAACCCAAGAACTATAAATCTATACCATTGCCTTTCACACCCTTGCCCCCCGTGAGATACTTTCATCTTGTCTTCCGTCTTCCCTCTATTTTTAATTTTTGTTATTTATTTATATCCAGAGTTGCTGTACAGAAGCCTGTTGGTATATTAAACGTGAAAGTTGTTCGAGCAATCAAGCTTTTGAAGATGGATATTTTAGGAACTTCCGATCCTTATGTTAAATTAAAAATAAGTGGAGAAAAGAGGCCATCGAGAAAAACATCTATTAAGATGAGGAACCTGAATCCAGAGTGGAATGAGGACTTTAAGCTAATTGTTAAGGATCCTGAAACCCAAGTTCTTGAGCTGAAAGTTTATGACTGGGACAAGGTTTTCTTCATTAGCTCCTCTTTGTCTAATGTTTTTGTTTTCAGGTTTCAGCTATGAACTATCACCATATAATACATTATTTCTTATTTTTGGCTTCTATTGTAACGAAATGTTATGAATGCCAATATTTATTATTGTCCTTTAATCTTGATTTCCATGATATAGTATTTATTATTGTCCTTTAATCTTGATTTTCATATCATACATTATATCTCTTTGTCTACTGTATTTGTCCATGGTTGATTAGGCTCTTTGATTTACTGGAAAATTCTTGATATGCTTCTTAATGGTTTCGGTTCTCTTTTTGGACACACTTATTTAAATGAGTTAATGGGTTGTATAAGTATTTATCTAAATTTAGAGGGAAATCTAGGTCTGCGCCCGCTTAGGCTATTGCCCAAGTCATTTGATTGATAAATTAAATTGAATTATGTAACTATAACACGAAAAAATAGTAATCGAGTTGATTTACTACACATACAGAAATGAGTGTTATGCTCGCCCAATAACAATATCTTGGGTTCGCCCTTTAGTTTTTGTCATATTTTATGGTTTTGCAAATGACTTTTCTTGACCTTGGCCGAATATAACTCTTTTCTAATGCTGTCACATTGCAGATTGGAAAACATGATAAGCTGGGGATGCAACTAGTACCATTGAAGCAGCTAACTCCCCATGAGACGAAGCAATTTACCCTTGATTTGCTTAAGAGTTTCGATAAGAATGAAACCCATGACAAACCACGGGGCCAGCTCGTAGTGGAGCTCACTTATGATCCTTTTAAATTGGAGAGTGACAGCTTTACGGGATCAGAAGAACTGATGCGAAAACAAAGCAGCATAGTGAGAGATTTAGATGATACTTCAGTTACCAGTGAAGGTGGAGTACTTTTAGTCACCATTATATCAGCCGAGGACGTGGAGGGGGAGGATCATACCAACCCGTATGCTCAGATCATACTCAGAGGTGAAAGGAAGAAAACAAAGGTGAAGTTATTAACGACCTTTTTAAGATTAAAGTCTGTGTCCTAAAATGTTTTTGATAATGTCAAAGCATTTTTGATTCATATAATGATATTTATTCGAAAGTTCTGCATATTTATACCAACAGATTTGATGTACTACATATGAATGAGTAGGATTACACACATGCTAAGTGTTTTTTGTTCCTTTTCCATCAATTTTTTAAGTCAGCTAGCAGTTGCTGCTTATTTAAGCTGTGCTGTAACAGTTTTAAGGTTACTTGTGCCAGCAAGTATTTTGTGCTTGACTGGTGACTGTTCTCATTATGCTTCACGCATCCGTGTCAGATCTTTGATGCTCGGACATTGGTATGACACTTAGACGCTTCATATTTGGCTTAAAATTGAATATCTAGACATATTCGACACTTGGACATGTACCAGTATCCGAAAATAGTTTTCGAGTCCAAGTAACATTGATGCTAGCAGAACCAAATGTATACCCTTCAAGGACTTACGCACACCGTGTGCTGAAATTGGTGACTTGTTTCACCCAAATATGACTTGGCTAATTTTTGCTAAGCTTTTGATTTTTATGATTTGGAGTATCAAGCATGGAGTACCAGTGTTATGGAAATGAGTGATCTTTGGTGAGGGAGCCCAAAATGTGTTGAGGTTGTCAAGCATGGGAAGAAGAGTTTGATGCTTGGAGTATTGTGGAGCATTGGGCACTGGAATATATGAAGCATCATTTGAAGAATTGCCAAGTTGCTGCTCTACGAGCGCCTATAGAGCTCGAGCGAGCATCTTGAAGAAATCAGGGAGAAGCTTTTAAAACCTGATGCTTGAACGAGCATACATCCACTCAAATGAGCATCCCTGCGTTGAGTTTATTACTCCGAGTGTATCTACAATTGTAATACCTTCATTAGTGAGCTTTCAGTTCTATCTTTTAACCACATTACTACAAACACTAGTAAATACCGATGAGCTTTCAGTTCATTAGTAAATACCTTCATTAGTAAGGAAGGATGGTAGTCATCTTTTGTAAGGTTGAAGCTTATTTTTGTTTATGCTATCGGTCGTGTTACTTGCGTCTGAAACTTAACATATTTGTCTGAGTGATACTTGAATCTCGATCGGATGAAATCATTTGCATGGTTCAATTGAAGATATTATTTGGTTTATGCTATCGGTCGTGTTACTTGCGTCTTGCTGATTGTCTTGCCTATAACGTGTATTGGGTCTTTTGTTTTCATTAGCAAGTCTTTATCGAGTTGAGGGTCTCACTGGCGGCAACCCCTTCTCTCTTTTGACAAGGGTATGGTATGCCGTAATCCAACCCTCCCCAGGTTTTGATCATAGCTTCAATGATCAGGATACAGTGTCTGAGTTTAGCTTTCGTATCAGTGTATTCATTTTCCTGGCTGTTCTATTGAATTCTTACAGACTATCAAAAAGAATCGGAATCCACGATGGGACGAACACTTTAGTTATATGATTGATGAACCACCTTTGCAAGAAAAGTTGCATGTTGAAGTATTCAGCAAACATAGAACTTTCGGTTTTATGCGAAAAGTAAGAATCGACTCATTAATTACCCTGTTAAAAGTATGCTATTCATGTCAAAGAACATTAATCCTTGTTTCGTGTAGGTATCACTCGGGTTTGTCGACATTAGTCTTGCCGATGTTGTGCACAACGGACGAATCAACGAGAAATTCAATCTAATCAACTCAAAGCATGGAACGATTCATCTTACATTGGAGTGGCAGACTACATAAAATCAACGGAAGATTACAACGACGCCTTATCGCGTTCATACATAGTTTTCCTGTATAGCCATTGAATCATGATAAACGATAAACCGATCTCACAACTAGGCAAAATTATCCAATCTCAGGGTATGTTTTCCAAAACATGTTCATACTTTACCAATAAAACTTCTTAGTTTCTATATGTATATCTCAAATGTCGAAATAAATGTCCCCGAGATTGGATTCTTTTGCCCGTTTTGAGACGATTTATGCTCTTCTGTGTCATGTGTCTAAGAGTCGGGTAGTACAGATTTTTCGAGTCCAGTCTAAGAGTCGGGTATACAGATTTTTCGTGTTCATGAGTGTACAGTTGATTATGTAAACATACTGGGAGTTTTATATATTACACATAGGATGCACAATCATGAAAGACTATATGATCAAATACAATAATTTGGAGTGTAAAATGTTGTAATAATGTTTATGTATACAGAATAAATGCAGGATTGTTACTGGAAAAATGCAACATTGTATAATAAACTAATCTAGCCAAGAATTGTGCAAAATGGATTCGACTTGCGGGGTAACCGAAAAAGTAATACAAGTCGGGTTGATCAAATTCCCAACCGAAATGACATTTAAATTACCGATTAGAATCTTGAAAGGACGGGTATCTAAATAGGAAAATGACTAGAAAAAATGGAACATTTGAATTTAAAGTTAAAAGTAAAATTCATTTGACCAAAATGTTGTGTCTCACCCACTCTATCTCTATAATTTTGCACAATTTGATATTAAAAAAATTGGTATAGAAAAAAGAATAGTGGGGGAACAAAATAAATAAATAAATAAAAACAAGTTGAGCTACAATCATTCTCTTTCTATCCTGCTAATTTTGCCTCAACAGCAACTGCTAATTTTGCCTCAACAGCAATTGGTGGAAAAATTAAGAAAAGTGAGTAAAGTGATATTTTATGGAAAAGTAGAAAAAATATGTGGATGATAATTAAAAAAGAATATGAGTTATATTCAAAAATAGAAATGAGATAAATTTGATACGAACTATAAAAAGTGAAACTAGGTTAGATGGAATTGAGTCTTATTACAATGTTTTATTATTTATGCTCTAATATAAGGCTATGCATTTTAATCTTTGAGCAATAACTAGCAAATTTAAGACTTTGCATTTTTCCTCAATCTCAATTTTCAAAAGTTTTATAGGAAGTCCATCAAGTATTTCTCACTAACATCACCATTTAGGCCATGGAACTATTTAGAGGACAAAACTCAACCTCGTAAATACATTAACAGTCGGTCTTTTGGGAGACCGTCTTTTAGGCTCAATCCATTAAAGCTTAATGCATAATCTTACTCTATATTTTCCTTTATGAACAGATCTAGTTAGAGATAATCTCTCAAAGAGACCGCCGCACAACAATTTGTTATACATCAAATGCTTATCAATAATATCAAATGCTTATCAAGAACCTATATATTTCTTTTAACCGAAGAAATTGGTATCCACCACATAATCTCAACTCATGGGCTTTAGTCCTATCAATCTCGACGTTTCTAAGACTACTATTCTTGTTAACCCTTTGTAAGATTATTAACTAGATTTTTTTCGAACATCACAAAATTTAAGAAAATACTTTACAGAAATAATATGTCCTTTTCCATAATAAAATACTCAAAAAAAATTTAATTTTTGCTAATCCAACTCGAGAGCACATTATTCAAAAATATCAAGGTGAATAATGCCATACAATAATACAAGTCTATTTAAAGGCTTACACAAAATGACATTACCTCAACACTAACACATATTCATAGTTGAGCTAACATCATTGATACATAAAACTAAAAATATGCTACAAAGTTAATTAAGAATTTGAGTTGATTGTTGCATTAATTAGGGCAAAAAAAATCATAAATTAATATAGTGGTTAAAGATTTTTTCTTTTACGTCATAAGACCCGGAGATATAGGTTTGACTCTTGAAAGATTAATTTTCACCCGTTATTGCTACAAGTGTTCATTTTGGTTATCGAGTTGATTTCGAATTAGGTGATTTGGTCGGTTTGAAATGGGACTTTGCGTTCATATTGATTTTAACATAATTGTAAATCATTTTAAAGTCACCGAATTCAAGTACAAAGTTGTATATTTTTTAGGTCATCGAATCTATTTTGACGACGTTGACACTAATTAGAAAAAAACACCCGTCCATCTCTCTTGCCTTGGAAGCAATCAAATCTGGTTGCAGCTTTAGGCTCAACTCCGCAAACCACCCTTTTCCCCAAATCTTCTCAATTTCATTTCTCCATTTCCAAATCCAATTTCAAACCCTAGATCTCATTTTTGTATTACAATTTACAGCTGAAGAAATGACGATTCTTTCAATTCATAAATTTGCACAGTGTATCACTTGCCATGCTTGGAGTCCTGATCATTCCAGTATTTTGATCTCTCTCTATAACTTCTTATGGGTTTTTTGTGATTTTGAATTGTGTCTGTTATTTCTGAATTTCAATTTCAATGCCGTAATATCGTCTTGTTTGCCTGCATTGCTTGTCGATCGTGCTTATCTGTATGACATTTTCATGCTTTGAGATTTTTATAATTGATCTATTGACTTCATTTTGGTTTTTCTCTTGTTCCCATGTTGTATATATTGGTAATTTAAGTGATTAATTGAGTAAGTGATCTCATTGCGTGGTAGTCTGGCAAAAAATTCAACATAATCTACTAGAAAGATCACAGTGTTGGTGAGGTCAAAAGGGTCTTGTGCCAATCATTGAGAAGCCAAGTTTAAAGTCTAGTTTAAGTGTTGATTGGTGGTTGTTTTTAGGTCTATTTTGCACTAATATGGGTGCACAGTGTACTTAGGCTTAGGGTTCACTCATGTACACCAGGGAAAACTTTTAATACTCCAAGTGAGGCACATTCTAAGAAGCGCTTGGGAGCCTAGGAGGCACAACATTGGCACTCGAGGCATGCCTTAAGTGCAAAATTTTAAACTAGAAGTTACAATGTATTCTTGACTATTCTTTTTACCCTAAAGTGCACAAAAGCGGGCCAAAGGCTTGTTGAGGTGATTGAGTCTCACACTTTATAAAACTACTACATCAAGTTGATTTTGATGGTGGTAATGATGGTTATTCTTATGCTTGGGGAATGATGTGGGGCTCGAGGTTCAAGCATGAAGTGGTTGATTTTAATCATCACAGCTTCTCATGTTCATGAGGGCATAAAATAGATTAACTTTATAGGAATATTGAAATCTTCTCCTTAGTCCTTACTCGTGCTAGAAAGTTGGCTAATGATCATACTTTCCCCTGCAAAGAATGTCATCGTAGTAGATGAAGTGCTTATCATCTATCTATTTTTTGGTGTTATTATTTGGGTAAAGGGGCTAAAATACGTTGATTTAAAGGTAACTACAATACATGAAGGTTTGCGGTTGAGGTTCGCGTCTAGGAAAGACAACTTACTTGGTCTTCCAAACTGCCACATAAATCATGCCCTATCTTTAGATCTAAGATTTGAGATAAAATAAAAGCAATGTGATCCGTAACGTTTAACTTGACACATTTGAAGATAAGATCTGGATTACAGGACATTATCATATATTTGGGGACAAAGTAGCATGTCTAGCATTTCAATATGATGTGGCGTTCTGACCAAGCAAAAGCCGCACAGTACATCCCTACTCTGAACTTGTGTCTTTCATTTGAGAATTTATGTGAGGAGATAATGGTTCAAATTACAATTGGTAATCACAACTGGTTAAATCACAGTTGATATACACTCAAGCTGTATATGGCACAACCTCTTGTGCATAATTAACAAGCATATAGATTTATATTGTTGCATGATGAACTTCTTCCTAAATCCTAACCCATGAGGATAATTAAATTTTCTAAGTTTTTTATCAATCAAGAGTAATGAGGAGATGGTGGATAGCTGAGACGATAAGTCCAAATTTTATGAGCAAAGCCTCCTTTCAACAGGTCTTTAACTTAAAAGAAATTTCTCCATATCCGATTGCTTGAAACGTTGGCTTTGTGGTTTTGCAAAGGGGATAGTTGTTGTTGACTTAGAGGATCCATTCAGCCCGCTAGTTTTCGGATTTGTTGTCTGATTTCTACACTTAGTAGCCAAAGAAAGCCACATTCTAGTGATCAATGCTCCTGACCTCAAATGTTTTTGAGATTTAGGTAGATGGAACTTTGAGGCTTAAGTAATTAGTGATCAATGCTTCTCACCTGTCCAATTATGCATTCTACAAATACCAGGGAGTAAGAAGCTTAGAATTAGCTCTAGGTAAGACAACAATTCCTACTGTAGGCGTGAATTCTCTTCTTAACTAAATTGACAATATCAAGTAGCAATGCTTACTGTTATAACTGATAAATATAGAAGCCTAAATTTGAATCACACGTATATCAAGAGGAGGCGCAAGGAATGAAGGGATAGACTGTCTTTTGAGAATGCATTATGTTTAGCAAAATATTAGAGAGGAATATTGCATCCACTTCTGTTACTTCATACTGAGTTATTACATAGTTATTACATAGTCATGATGTTTCAAATTGAGTCGGAGCAAGACAGAGAACATGAAGTGTAACTTTAGCATTGACGAGATAACAACACACACTATAAAGCTAAAAGAGAAAGAAATCGCAATAAGTGAATGTTTCAAATACCTTAGCTCCATATTTTATAGTAGCGGGGACATTCAACAAGATGTGATTCATAGAATTAATTGTGAGGTGACAAAAATGGAGAGCAAATACTGGAATATTATGTGATCGGGTGTGCCTTTAAAGTTAAAGGACAAGTTTTATCGAACGACTAAGACCAATGCTACTATATGGATCCGAATGTTGAGCTTTTACAATAGTAGAAAGATGGGAGTAGCAAATATGTGAATGCTTCGATAAATGAGTGGGCATACTTAGAGAGATAGAATTTGAAACGAAGATATAAGAAAAGGGTCTAGGAGTTGCAAATATTATGGAAAAGATAAAAGAAAACTGTTGAAGATGGTTTAGCCATGTGCAAAGACCAAAGATGACGTGAAAGATAAGAGTAGAAAATAATATGGAGGATCTAGACTTACAAATCAAGATGATAAAAAATCATAATGAGTGGAGAAAAATAATCCATGTGGACGACTATTAAAACTGATATATTGGTTCATATAGCCGACTTTAATCTTTTGGGATTATGACTTTGGCATTCTTGTTGTTGTACACCATGAGCCAGATTAACAATACAAAAATATTGTGAGGGGTTTGTAACTAATCTGTAAGCTAGATAAAAAGTAAGAAAAGTTGTTGAGAAGAGAAATCAAGAAGAAATTAAAGTAATCAACAAAAAAGAAGTGAATCAAAGACTGAATATCTTATTGGATGATGGCCAAAACGGGATGTCTTACCCGGCTTTCTCATATTCCAGCTCACACTATCTAAGAGAGGTAAAAGATAAAGGAGACTAGTAATCCCTCCGTCTTAAAGCTTTTTCTACCACGGAATTGTTTGCGAAGTCCTTCATTAATGAGCATGCCCACTGCCTTGTCTGTGTTGTTCAATTATTAAGCATGAGCCGGTTTAGGAAGGAGTTTTGATGTTTTGATGTAGTAACTCTGCTATGTTACTGTTAGTTATATTTGCATTTGAGTTCCCAAGACACATAGATTAGCATCTTCTTGATAATTGATTAGGTTTGTCCTTTATTTATTGTTTCATAACATGCGCATTGTATTATCGATAGATATAGTTTCAATTATGTTTCTGTTTTTTGTTATTACATATTTTTATATCCGGCTCAAGCTTATGAGCATTCCTTGTTTTTTTTCCTTAGTGATTGCTTTGTGCCCAAATACTGAAGAAGTCCACATTTATAAATCAGCGGCAGACAAATGGGAAAAAGTGCATGTACTTCAAAAGGTAAGATGACATAGAATTTTTTACTTTTCTTTGGAATTGTGATTCTCATATTCTGTTATTTTATTCTTGCTGCTTTCAGTGGAAAAATGCACTTTTGACTTGATTAACAAGTTGTTGCTTGACAAGGAGAGCCTTATATGATTCTTTTTGGCGCTTAAATGTTTTGTTTTTGATTTTCCGAGGGCTTCATACAGTGTTTGTAACCATTTTTTATCTTTATGTTTGTTCTTACCGATATTTCTTTAGAAGTTCTGTAGTTGCGCTGATCTATTTAAGAATCTGTATTGGATTTGGGTGATGTGGCACAAGCAAAGTTTGAGTTTCTCATTTAGGATTTATAATTTTGAGAATGTTTATTTTGGAAATTATAATGCATGTCATTTGCATATATGGTTTATTTTCTGGAATACCTTTTTTTTAACTTAACATGATTAGATGGCATAATATTTATTTGTCTTTGTTTGTAGCATGATCAAGTTGTATGTGGAATAGACTGGAGCTCAAAGACAAACAAAATTGTGACAGTTTCTCATGATCGAAATTCGTAAGTGACTTAGGGCTAGAAGCCCAGATGTTTCCTTGAAACCTATGTTTTTTCTATATTGCTCCGGAGGCCAAACTGATAGAGTTCTTTTTTATGATTGAGATGCTTTCTTTTCCCTCTATCTTTTGCACTCATTCTTCTGAATTTCAGGTATGTTTGGAACCAAGAAGGAGGAGAGTGGGTGCCAACATTAGTTATCCTAAGACTAAACCGTGCTGCCCTCTGTGTGCAATGGAGTCCGACTGGTATTTGAATTCAGCATGTTATCTCTCCGTTATATTTTATTTTAACATTCCATCACCCCAATGCCATTAAGTGTCTCCCACTTAGGTAGGGTTTGAGGGGTTGGATGTACGCAACCTTACCCTTGTAAGTTGTTAGTCATAACAAAGAGGTTGTTAGTATTTTATGCTATTCTTAATTATTGTCAATGTTTGGTTGGGAGTTTGGGTCACATGTGTCAAAATTTCCTTATTTATCTGAATTTTATTTTTCGCCTTGTCAGTGCACTCAACCTTTGAATTTTTGTAGTCAAGGGATTGCATGAATTGTTGGAAAGCATAATCTATTTCTTAAAAAATTTATACACCCTTTTCCCTTTGAGTTTGCTACACAAAATTAAAAAAAAAAGCTCTCACTTCGATTTATGTTATGTAGCACATTCAAAGGGACATAGGAGTATTGTTCTAGGACATGGCCTTTTATTTAGTGGATTATGAGAGTAATGTACTATAACTTGTGTATGCCAAGGAAGCATCTACCATCTTGTTGCTTTTACTTATTATGATTATACTTCTGGACTTGTAGTACCTTCACCTATCCTTATCTTGGATTTAATTATCTTTGTGGAGATGGGGCCATATAAATTATACATTTTTTTTGCAATTTACACGTTGAAAGTTCTACAAGCCCATTCACATCATTCAGTTTGACCGATATTTTCATGTCTTAAAATTTATTGCTTTTTAATATATAACATGCACAAACGTCTTGTTTTAATTCAAACTCTACCTTCCGTCCCATTGAGCCTTGCGATATTTCTTTTCAAAAGTTCACACATAGAACTGCGTAATATTGCAATCTCAATGGGATGGAGGAGTAAAAATATATATGAATTAATATTAAATATAAATTGAAGAAGAGGATCCTCTTCAGTTTTGGCTCTGTGGTTGGTTTATCAAAGTCCATGTTATTACTTGTGTCAATCATTAATCATGTATCTCCATGTTTAAAACAAGTTATATTATCATTCTGATTTATTTCACTGCATCACTAATTATGATGCTTTGACCCTTTTTCTTTATAACATTTGAGAATCGATTAAACGAGAGAAATTGCTATATTATGTTTCTATGGATCTTGTTTATAAAAACTGTTTGGTTTATGCATGTTGGAAACAATTTTGTTTCTCATAAAATGGTAAATCCAAATTCTGATCTATTTTCCTGCTCTTGTTTCAGAAAACAAGTTTGCCGTTGGTAGTGGAGCTAAAACTGTTTGTATTTGTTACTATGAGCAAGAAAACAATTGGTAAGTAAGCTGTCCTTTGTGATGCATCTTATTAAAGCTTCTCTTATATTCTTCTCAGGGTGATGAACCCTCTTGTCTTGATCTTTAAATGTTCCACACTGAAGTGTTTTGGTACTACATTAACTTTGGCAATTTAATTTGTTCTCATTTGAAGTTAAAATGATATAAGGTTCCAGAAAATTAACTTTAAAAAAAAGAGAAAAGGTTTTAGAAAATGATGTATATTGGTTGTTGATTGCTGAAATAGGCAATACTGTGGAACAAGTTTTTTATATGTACCACTTGTTTGGAGAAATAAAACTCATTGGAAGGGTTGAAAGCAAATTGGATGATAAGGTAATATGGAAACTTAAAATATCAAATAACAGTAATCGCTTAGCATTGAATCTGCACTGTTATGGAGTTTTATTCTACAAAAATTTATAGTTCTACTCAGTTATGTAGGATTGTTGCTGTTGCTTAAGTTGCAGGTGAAAGAGTGGGTTTCTTTTCTGTTTCTCTTTGTGGAACTAACTTGGGTTTAGGAATTTAGATAAGAGCCGTTGAATTGATATAGATAGAAAGGGAATACTTTATAATTGATCCTAATTTTATTCCTCTGCCCCCCGTTGAATTGATATAGATAGAAAGGAAAAACTTTATAATTGATCCTAATTTTATTCCTCTGCACCCTTTGTTTTGTATTAAAATTATTTAGGGATTAGTGGGATACTGAGGAGCAGTACACTCAGTTTGGTAAATGTGGAAAATTGGGCAATTGTACAATTCTGTCTACTGTTATTAAATGTTTGGCTATCTGATATTGTTCCTCTCAATTCAAAAGAAATATAAGCATTTTATATTTGTTGGATGCAATTAGTTTTATGATGTTAATAATTTACGACTCTATGTTACCTTTTCTTGATGCATATCATACGTGTTTTTTTTATTATATTGCTATAGGTGGGTGAGTAAACTTATAAGGAAAAAGCACAACTCCTCTGTGACAAGTGTTGCCTGGCATCCCAACAATGTAAGGCATTTGACTAAGTTTCTTCTGCTTTATGAATCTATACATCTGTTAACGACTGTTGTTGCATTTCTTGTTGCATAGTTTCTGTAAGTTTCTATGAAGGCTGCTAAAAAAATTGGATTTTGTTTTTGGACTTGTAATTTTGGAGTCGTGAATTTCATTAAATGTTTGTAACATTTTTGTAACATGTTCTTTTTTAGATCCTTTTGGCAACAACATCAACAGATGGAAAATGCAGAGTATTTTCCACTTTTATCAAGGGTGTCGATACAAGGTATTACCTTAATAGATTTTATACTTTTTATCTATACCTGATTGTACCTCCCCTTATTGATTTTTCTCTCTTGATTTTTTTGCTTGTGGTCAGGAATTCTGAAGCTGGCTCTTTTACTGATACAAAATTTGGAGAGGTCCATTTATCTAACGTTCTTCTAGCATTTTCTGTGCATGTTTCCTTTGTTATAAAGTTATGTTGGTTCGTGCTGCTCTCAAGAACATATTTGTGGACTGTATTCTAAAATTGGTCATTATTTTTCATTGAGTACTGAAATATCAAAGCTAAAGTTGTCTTAGTTCTCTCGTTTATTTTCATTGTCTCTATAATGCTTGGACTGCTGAATTTTGTATGTTTGTGTTTCTGCAAATGTACTTGTCAAATGTGAACCAGCTTCACATGGGCCTATAAGCATTTTTCTTGCACTGCAACAATTCTTTTTGTTTTCAACAAAATGAGATCCCTGAGAAAAAGGTGAATGTACAGATGAACAATGGTAGCCAACTAGCCGTGGAAATGCTTTGCTTTATGAGGGGCCACTAGATAGGCTGTTTAATCATGTCCTATGCCTTAGTTGCAGTAAGACAGGCTTTGGTCGCTGAAGTCTGGTCAAAAAAAATATTTATAGAAGTTTGGCCGAAGTTTTATTCTGGTGTGAAGGTTAAGGATAGTACTCTTGGATTATGGGTAAGTTAGATGAGTGACTAGAGCAGTGGGAACTGGGAAGGGATAGCAAATACAAAAACTTTCCTTTTCTTCTGGTCAAAGATCTTTCAGGACTATTTTGGGTTTGGAAAGAGAATCCCTAAAATGTGTTTTCCATTGAATAAATTGAGGGGACTTAAAAAAGAGAGCATTGTTGGAGCTGTCAATTTCAAATTTCCTTTAAGCGGAATAGTTGAAGCTGTTGGTGAAAAGATGCGTCTTGGTGACTGCTAAATGTCAATCGTAACAATTACTCTGAAAGATTGGTTAATAAAGTGAGCATCATTTAAATTGTGTAGTGGTATTCTTTCATTGGTAGTGGCAGGGTACTCGCTTCCAATAGTGGGGTGTCTTATGATTTATTTGAAACCCCCCAAAAAGCCCCTCGAAATTATGGAAAGAGAAAAAACAGATTGATTCAAAAGAAAATAAAAACTATTTGGAAACGTGCTAAACTGGAGATGTCGAGTTGAAGGTAAACTGAATTACTTGAGTCTCTTTGTAGTTTGTAGAGGGGCCTCCCAAAGTTATCTATATGAATAAGGTTGCAACCTAGTAAACACAGAATGAGCACCACTCAGCAGTTATTTTCTGTTGTCTGCTTATTTTGTGTCTTCGTGGAATCGTTTTCTTGTTCGAGTATCTTGAGGTCTTATACATTACCTGCCACCATCATATAAACCAAAATTTGTTCCTTTCTGGTTGTGCCAAACTCTTTTTGACTCCTTTTTGCCTCCGTTTTCACTTCCTTATTATTTTTTCTAATTATATTTTTTCTAATCTTTTAATTATTTAGTCTAGACTTTAGAGTGCTGATTTGGGTATTGTTCTCTTGCAGCAAATTATACAGCTTGATCTCTCATATTCATGGGCATTTGGTGTAAACTGGTCTCCTAGTGGCAACACCTTGGCTTATGTAGGTCAGAAATTTTTCAAAACTTTTACTTTTGTTCATTCCAGTAGTACACATTGTTTTCTTTTCTGCGTGAGTGTAGTGGGGCTGACAAAAAGCAATGCAAGAAGTTGAATATGCTATTTTAATCTCTTAAGATCCTGAGGTTTTTAAGTTGTCTTGAAAGTATGAATTTCTTTGTCTTAATAGGTCATAATTCCATGATATATTTTGTTGACGATGTTGGTCCGTCACCTCTGGCACAAAGTGTTGCATTTCGTGATTTGCCCCTCCGTGATGTGGGTCAGCATCCTCTCTCATTAACTTAGAAATTTGCTTTTGTTCTTTGATTCAAAGGCATAGCTAATTTTTTATGCATTTATCCTGCAGGTCTTTTTTGTGTCAGAAAAAATGGTCATAGGTGTGGGATATGACTGCAATCCCATGGTGTTTGCAGCAGATGAAAGTGGATTGTGGTAATTAATAAGTTGCCTTTCTATTTGTCTTGATAAATTTGGTCACTTATACTCTTGCTCGAAGAGGGTGCAAGTACTTAGGTCATGTGTGGATTGCTCTTGCATTCAACATGTTACAAATTCTTTGCTAAAACTGCCATTTTTGCTGGCTTTTTAAGCAGTTGTTTTAAGAACATTGAAAATTTGTTCTACTTCTCTGTTTTGCTTTCTTTAAGGATTTACATTGAGGAAATTTGTACTTGGCTTCTTGCAGGAGTTTTATCAGATTTCTTGGTCAAAGGCAGACAACTCCAACTATTGCAAGGGCAGGTTCTCAGGTAAAAGTACTAGTCATTAGTCATGATAATGTGTTAATATGTTTTTTGGGTAGGGTTGTCTCGCTTTACCATATTGTCTGGGGAGAGGAGTGAAGTCTATTTTAAATGGATGATTTTTGCCTTTTGAGTTTCTCTTGAATTGAAAGGAAAATTTGATTCTAAAAGTCTGACCTTTAGGTGGTTGTTTTTTAGTGGTCTGACCTTTTATTTATCCTACAAAGGTCATACCTTTGCATGCTATCTTCTTCTAAAGGTCTAAATGACCTCTAGGTTGCCTCATTTAAAAAATAAAAGAAGAAGCCATGTGTCACTATGTCATTCGTTTGTAATTTTATTTAAAGACTTTAAAAAATAAAAAAATAAAAAAATGGGAAAAAAGAACAGAAAAAAATTCCCCATTTCCTATTCACTGTATGCATACACCCCCATCCACCATCACCACCACCACCAGCACTCATCTACCCATTGTACTGTTGCCACCCTCCCACCATCCACCCTTGCCCCTTTCCCTCCCCACAAAATTAATATTGATCAAATAATATGCCCATCAATCCTTCAAATCGGGGTAAATCTATATCCAATTTGGGGCATATTTGATCAAAATCTGTCTAATATGGGACTAAATTCAGTCGGGATAAGAGCTTGTTCAATTGATCGAATTTGTGGGGAAAAGGAAAGTTAGGGTTTGTTTTATTTTGATTTTGCTGGGGAAGGGGAGGAGAAGGGGTAAGGCTGGCATTGCGAAAGGGGACGGGAATGGGTGTTCCATGGAAAGGGGATGGGGTGGGGCTTAATCACTACATTGGGTGGTGGGTGGGGTGTGTGCGTATGATGAACATGGAAAGGGGTGCTTATTTTTATTTTTTTTCTTTTTTAAATTTGAAAAGCCTTGTTAAATTTTTAATTTTCTTTTTGTTTTAAATTTTATTTTAGTTTTTGTAATTTTTAAAAAACAATCAATTATAATTTGACACGTGGCAAGTCTTTTCCCTAAATATTCCATGACTATTGTTGGAATCAAGGCTTTGACATTACAGTTAATGTTGAATCTTTCTCGAGTCACACTTGCATTCTCCTATAGCCTTATGTTTGTCTATGTTTGTATCGTTTCTGAGATAGAATGCTGTTAACATCTGAATCTTTCTCGAATCACACTCCTGGTTGTAGTTCGATTTGGACATTAAGCTGATACAAAAGAAACTCTATTCTGTTTCAGATATCAGGAGCATTTGGAAAGCTATATGGTCAATCAAAGTACAGCAATGCCAATGATGACTGCAATGATTCAAATTCAAATGCACGCGCTCATGAAAACTGCATTACGTATTTTCTTATCTCTACAACTCAATTATTCTGATTACCGTTATTATTTTCTTTTACATAAAGCTGATATAGTGAACTTGATTGTAGTTGCATCGTGCCGTTGAAAAAGGGAAGAGATTCAAAAGTGACACGCTTCAGTACTTCAGGTTCAGAATTCAAAATTTCAGTTTCCTTGACTCTTGTTGGGAAGTTTTGAGCTAGATGAGGCGTATTAATGAATTTCATTTTTGTCGAATTGTAGGACTTGATGGTAAGGTTGTGATTTGGGATTTAGGAGATCAAGATCTGTCCGACTATCTCTGAATTGGATACGATACCGTTTGAGGTGTGGCTGACCGTTAACGAGTATAGAGCTTATGGATGTTTCTTTACATCTTGTTAACTGAAGAAGCCGAGTTTCAATCATCTGCATCTAGTGAATGGCAGCAACATAATCGATCCATTGCTGTGAAAACAATGGTTATATGAGGAGTAAATATTATTGTCATACCGTTCCAAGTATTGTTTAGTTCCTGCAAGAGAAATATTTTATTATTGTTTTCATGTAAAACATGTCGTCTAATGGCTGAAGTTTATAATATTTGTGACTTGTAAGACTCCTGACAATACTAAAGTCTTAATCCCAACAATGTGGGGTAAATTATATAAATCAAAACAAATTAGCGTTGTTGCGAAGAAAGATTATTCAATCCTATCTAATACTACTTATCGTGACATGCATCTCTATTCAATCGGCCCGATTTTCAAGACTATAAGGCTTGTAATGGTTGTGCCTATGACTTGCTCTACTTGATGGATGATTTATGAATTATGTTAGTTGTATGTTGCATTTTGCATTTGCTGGGTTGGCAATGTGAGCATTTGTAAGTCATATGCCAAAAGAAAAGCACTCTCTATTCCTCGGTCGATACCTTCCATATCTATGAGCATTTGTAGCCTTTATAAAACAATATGCTCGAGTCTTCTTCGGAACACTTTATCTTCTCTTTGCTAGCATTTATTCATTACGTTACTTGGCCAACAACATAGCCCACTAAGCTTCAGAAAAGCTTGAGTTGTCTTACGATAGAAGAAGCGTGTAGCCCACATTTCATCAAGTAGTAAAAAGTCGGCGCGTGACAAAATGTATACGGATTATGGGCATGGGTACAAACAGTGATTTAGAAGCTATTTTTGATATTGTTATAGTAGGAAAATGGAAAAAAAAATTGTTCTTGGTGTAGGACTCAGAGCAAAAACATGGTGAGTTTTATTCTTATTAAATGATGTTGATTAGGTTTAACATCAAATTAGCTGGAATAGCTCAGTTGGTTAGAGCGTGTGGCTGTTAACCACAAGGTCGGAGGTTCAAGCCCTCCTTCTAGCGAAAAATTTTAGTATTTTTCAAGAGAACCCTGAGGTGCTACTTTTTCTATTTTCTGCTCTTTATTTGAAGTATAATAAATTGAAAATTACCACCTCTGACGTTTTCTTTTTTGTATTACAGCAATTGAAGTTTATTATCTACACTATTCAGACAAATTCACCGAATTTCCGACCATTAGTATGCTTGAATTTACCAATAAATTTCATTATAGAAGTGATCTATTGCAAACTTGCATAAAAAGTGATATACTACAAATAACAGACTACCATAGGCTAGCATTTCAGCCAAATCTTAAATGCCATCGTCGAAAAAACAAAATGCACCAACTTACAAAACGTATCGTTCGAAAATAAGGTAGAAGTATAAGGGTACAACACAAATGACAAATCGGTCCAAGACATCCAACCACCTTAACTATCTACTATCTAGTATCTATCTATTCAGAGGAAACAAGTTGCTGGTAAATTGGTTATCAATGATTTAAAACAGCAAGTTAAAAGTGTCTATATTAAGTAGTAATGTCTTCCAAAAGCTTCTTTCCAGCCACGTCTTCAAGCGTCAAATTTAAGGTATCAATAGAACCCTTTTTCAACAAATCCCCACGAGCCGCTATAAAGTCCTCGATGCTCCCGGGTTCTCCAAACCATCCAAGTCTATCAGCAATGAGATGGAGATTATTACACCCACCACAACGAACAACTACTACGCCTTTCTCATATGAATCACGGCTGCATGTCTTCATTGATCTTTGTTCACAAACTTTGCATGTAAAAACTATGGCAAGGTTGTGACGTTCTGATATTTTCAAGTTGCCCATCTTGCTGCTGCCTGCAGTTTGTACATCGGCCTGTAAGTTGGATGGTGTTAGAGTTTTATCGGCAATAGACTCCGAGCAACATTCGGCAGCAGTTTCTGTAGGTTTTGTTTCTAGTTCAGATGAATGTGAATGCGTCTGAATTCCACGCGAGAAATTTGAGTATTTTTCTAGGATTGTTGTAGTCATAGGAAGAGACTGGTAAGGTGCGCCTGTAAGGAAGAATAAAGGAAAGAGACACATAAGAATTTGGGTACAAGTACACATTCTCCAGGGACCAGGAGAATTCATTTAGGACCAATTCATAATGCAGGCTGGCTAGCCATTCATTCTCGACCTAACCAACAAGCATCGACAAGTACGAATCAGCAGATTATGGCGTTGCATATCTTGGTTTTAACAAAAATTCACAGGCAAGAGTCTTAATCCTAAAAGTAGGACAACCGAATTAAAAAACAAAAAGTTGGGCCTTCACTATTCCGCCATCTCTCTCCTTTCCCTACCCTCCCTTTAACTCGTCATCTAGTTCTAAACACAAGCCCTAGTCACAAAGAACCCTAAAATTACCTCCGTGTGCACATCATCTACCCTTGTAATTACAATTGGTCACACCCTCAAAACCAAGAGCAAAGAACTCCCTTCTCTCGCAAAAGCGGAAAGACGGAAAGAAGTCTATTCATAAGGACCTAGCTCATCATGGCTTCGTATCAATCTCTTCCCTAACTTTTCATGACAATACTTGTATCGATATAGTTCTTATTTATCTTTGTATCATAACGTTGTGACTTGTGTGAATGTAGTTTATAACATTCTTAATCATGTGTTCATTTCTTTTCTTACGCCTAGTATAGTTATAAAAGGGTTCTTATGAACTATACTTATCATCGATCTATACATAATTAGGAATCTAGCACAAATGAACACAAACAAGGTGCTAAGAATTATGCATAATCGACGATGTCTATTTTAGTTTCAATATCAGATAGTGCATTAAGCAAGTGATCCATCAAAATCATGCATAGAAAACAGGTATTCATATTTAAACTTCCAAAAGGTTCCTTTTGTTAATCAAAATAGTAAAAACTCACCACCAAAAATTATAAACAGCTATTGTAAGCCATTCACAAGATTATACAAATAAAGCTCTCTACTTCATGAAAACCACAGCCAGATTGGGCACAGGACAATACTAAAACCAAATTACACCTATCAAATTCTCAATCATTTTCTTAATGTAACACCAACATTGTTACAGTCTTGATCCAAAGAAACATAGGGTTCGATACAATGTAACATAATTCGCCAGTAGATTCGCATTTTGAATTCGCAATTCGTTGAAAATATCCCAAAATAGCCCAAAACTTACCATTATTCGCTTAGTTTGATTCGCGATTTGCAAGAGATTAGTGAATCATGTGACACTGGTTCGATACATAAACCAAAACAATCAACGTGAAAGATCCTCATAACAAATGATTATATTTCATTCGACGGCATCAAGTACATAACTCTTAATCTTTAATTTTAAAAAGGGAGCCTTCCATCAAAATTAACTACCCTAATTAACACAGAAACCAACTTAGAAGTGAAATGATAAGCAAGCTTATTGGCACTAGATTTCCAGGTTGAATATACTTGAACGATTGAAATTAAATCCTCTATAAAACAAATCAAATTCTTTTTCTTTCCCCATTTTTGTAAATCAAAAACCCTATATAAAACATCAGAGAGACATATCATTTACCCTAAGGGCAAACCATACCCAAATCAAAATTTGCACTAAACAACTTTCTTTAGATACAAATTCATAATAACAACCAGATTATAGACACACAATCAATCCATATCCATAGAAACAAAAAATGGGGGTAACTTTGAACAACAAAAAACAAATATGACTAGAATTAATTGGACAAATCAACCAACAATTAATCCAATCAAAAATCTAGAGATTATATAAAAAGTTCCCCTGAGTTGAAATCTAATATGGAAAAGAATAACAAGAAGATAAGCAAAAGAGATTACAAGGAGAAGAAAGAGAACTGATAGGTGGATGTCTAAGAAGTCGCCACCAACAAACACTGTTTGTAAGAGCCTTCCTCATGGTTGATTCTATGTGCCTTCCTTCGACTTCCTCCTCTCGAAATTAAGGAAGTGTCAACCAAAATGGCGGCTGTTCCTACGTTTGTGGTGCCTCGCCAACTTCTTCTGGCGTCTTCTCGAACTCTCTCGAAAGAAAGGCCACCTTGTATTTAACTTGGGTATCACAAATCACAAATTCTTGTGAGATTCTTTGATTGGGCGGCCCATTAGAAAAAATTGTAGAGTAAATATAGACAATAAGCTTTAGTGAATTGGATCTGAGAGTCGTCTCTCAAAAATACGGTCTCTTAGGAGACTCTCTGTTTTAGTATTTCTAGTTTCTCATCCTTCACCCTGAGACCTAAGCGTGTCATCTCTCTCATCATCCTAATCGTCTCATTTCTATTTTGAATATATTAACTTTACTAATTTATTCTTATTAAACTTAACTTTTTCACAATTTTATGTCTACTAACCCCACTTGACCCTTATTAAAAAATTAAAAAACGACTATACTTTTTCCTCTCATATAGTTATATGTGGTCTCCATTTGACCACTTAAAAATAGTGAAAAGTCAAATAAAACATATTGGGTGAATAAAACGTAGGAGAAATACGTTAAGATTAGAAATAAGTTAAATGATACGAATTAGGATTGAAAACAGAGTGTAGGATATAAACAAAAATAATAAAAAAAAAAAAAGCAAATTTGGTAAAATGTACGAATTAGAATTGAGAAGAGCGTAGGATATAGACAAAAATAAAAATGGAGACAAATTTAGTAAAAGTATATGAAAGACTTTAAAAAATGAGGTGACTTTTGTTAGAGCATGTGAAAGATGAGGCTAATCTTAAAATATTGTCCGTTTTGAAATACTTTTTACATATGATTATGGACATTATTTATTGTTTAAGTTTATTTTATATATTGTTACTAATGTGTAAGAAAATTTAAGTCAAGTAGGATTTTATTTAAATCGTCTGATCTTATATCTTTATTGAATTGAATTGCGTAAAAAATCAAATATGACAAATAAACAAATGAAATACTATTTCCTTTGTCTTATTGGACACTTGGTGTTTTCCAAAGAAATTGTTTTATTGAACGTGGAAAATTATGCGAGGAAGTATTAAAAATTTAATAAAATCGTGCATCGCGGTATTATCTAGTCATAATTAGTGATGGCCACGGTCCGGGTTGGTCCGGAACCGAACCGGTCCCGAACCGCTTGAAACCGGTCCCGGAACCGTTCGCGACAGGTTCCGAACCGCGGAACCGTGAACCCGCTGGAAAAAAAGTTGCCGGAACCGTGGAACCGCCGGAAAAAACCGTTTGAACCGGACCAAAGAACCGCGGGCCGGTTCACCCGGACCAACGGTTCCTGGGAACCGGCCCAGAACCCGGAACCGTACGGTTCCCCCGGACTGAAAAACTGCATCAACTTCAAACGCTCGCCATTTCTTGCTCGGTTATCGGAATCGGACGTATAATATACCGTTGGAAAGCCCTTGAAGTCTAGTTTCTAATGCCGCAAACTTTGCATTAATAAGATATTCCTATCAAAATTTATAGCCAAAAGAGTAGACATGTATCAAATTTCACCTTAATACTTTTGCATTAACAACACTTTTCTACTCTTTTACTCTTCATGGCTTGACAAAATTGATAGTTTGATACGTTCTTTGAGCCTTGTAAACATGATTAGCACCAAAAACCCACAAAAATGACTCAAAGTACCATAATTCACCCATTTGGCTACAAATTGGACATGGAATACCGAAATGGAGTGAAACCACATAAAACAACCCTAAACCGCCTCTAAACATCGAAAAGGAGCGCAAAAATGTTAATGATGAGTGCAAATAATTGCACTTATCATATGTCCACGCAACTAAGATTTTTTCATATGTTTATGAACCAAACGTTCACTTAGTAATAAGTGAATGTATTACTGTTTTTTATCATCTTCTTACACATTCTCATGATGATAGTAACGTTTTTTTAAAGCCGATTCTTGCAGATATGATGGATAAGTGGAAAGCGTATTTCACTGATTTTCCTTATATTTATGGAATTGCGACAATTTTAGATCCGTGTTTTAGGACGGAAAACCTAAGTAAAATAATAGGATTTTACTACCAAGCATTAGATCGCCCGTCTAGTGATGTACATATTTATGTAGGAACTTGTAAAAAACTTTTAGCAGACCTTTATGATCATTATTCTAGTATATATAACCCGAGTCGCGATACGTCTAAGCGTGCTAGCGTCTCGAAACGTCCCATGTATCATAACCCCATAATAGCTAACATAATAAGTCAAGATGATACTTTTATAGGATCATCTTCTTCCTCCCCCTCCGCTTCATATTTAGAATTAGATAATTATCTTAAACATCACTTTGAAATCGACCAAAGTAGTTATAACATTTTACAATGGTGGAAAGAAAAATCATTAAAATTCCCCATATTATCGAGAATGGCAAAGGATATCCTTGCAAGTTGCAATTCCTGCTTCTAGTATTGCGTCGGAGTCTGCTTTTAGTGCAGGTAGAAGAGATTTAGACGAAAAGAGATCTCGTCTTGCTCCACATACTATTCAAATATGTGTTTGCAAGAAAGATTGGGATCAAGCGGATGTCCGAACACAAGGACTCAAGACCGATGATGATCAAGACGACGATGATCCATGGATGATGATGGATACATCTGCATCATCGTCGGGAGGAGAGTCGGCGGAAGCATCTAACCAACCATATGACGATGACGAATAGGATCATGGACTACAGTCACAGACCACGGTCAATCAATATCAACATTCAACAATTAAAAATAAAAGGTACGACAAAGAACTACGTGGGCTTTGATTCCTTCGGGATACGTAAGCAGCTTAGTATTTCTTCGGGATACTAGGTTCAAGTCCATTCTCTCCCCTTTTTTTATTAATCATCTTTATCGTTTCTTATTAATTTATTTTTTTCCTTCTTTTTAGTAAATATTTTAATAACGATGACAAGCATTGAATTTCGATAATAATCAAGTAATCGACGAATGTACGTCCGCATTATTATAGTATTTTTATATTAAAATTAAAGGAAAAATAAGAATGAAACCGATGGTCCGACCCACCCGACTCGGGTATTGGAACCGCCGGAACTGCCAAGGAACCGTCCGGAATCGGATCCGAAACCGGAAATGTTCGGGTCAGGTTTCAGATGGAACCGGAACCGGGTGGAACCGGAACGGAACCGGCCCAACCCGGACCGTGGCCATCACTAGTCATAATCAAGATGATTTATGGCACACAAATCGAGGTCGGAGGTCGTGATTAAACTAATTTTAGACGGAGAAGGAAAGCAACAAAGACTTTTACAACGTAAATATCTTCTTCCATCTTTTCATCAAATCATAAATTAAATTGCTTAATTCAATTCTCTCACCACCAACAAAAATGGAGTCTACAGATTGTTCCACAAAAGCTCGTGGTAGATTAGCAGTTCTTGCCACTCATCTTTTAACATCATCAACTGATCCACTGCAATCTTTTTCTGAAATTCTTGATAAAAGTTATGTTTCATCTCAATCCTTAGTTCCCCCACCTCCTAATTTGAAGGGATCTATTGTTATTGTGGATGAGAGGACTGGTAAAAAGTACCAAGTTCCTGTTTCTGAGGAAGGGACTGTTAAAGCTACGGACTTGAAGAAGGTAATCATCCGAGATGGGTTTTTTTATATTTGTTTTTTCGTCTATTTTTGGTTTAAATCTTGTTGGTATTTGATTATTTGATTTGGGTTTGTTGAATTCTGTGGTGGGGTTTAATGTTTTTCGAAAATTGTTTCATTTTTTGTTATGATTTATGATCATTGGTGGTGAATTGAAATGTTTTGGAGGTTTGATATCATCATTTTATCAATGGCATTGAAAAGTTGTAGATATTTAGTTTTTGGAGAAATTTATGTTTGATTTGATAATTTGAATGCTTAATTAAACAGCCATGAAAATTTCTATGCAAGTATGGAGAAAAGTTATGTTCTTATGATATTTACTTAAGTTTGAAGGCTTTTAACAACATTCCATTAGCTCAATGACATTAATTAGCGCCAACTTGGCGGGGTTTGGGGATTGCATTTAGGTAAGGTACCTTGTTAGTGAAAACGAAGAGGTTATTTCTGATTGACGGTAACAGTTGTAAAATTTGCTTCAGCAAAATCTTGATCCATAGCAATTGGATATTAAGAGGGCATCCTTTCACCAATATAGGGACGCTTTGGAAAAGAAAGATTTTTGTAATGCATAGATACTGCCTTTTGTAGGAGGGGTAATTAAGAAAAGAGATAACTTTTTTTAGATAGTGGACGGTAACTAGAGGTATATTCTTATCTGGATAGAGATAAATCATGTGATGAGTTAGGTTGAATCGTTGGAGAAGAGTGTTGGGTATAGTAATTGTTGTGGGATTGCAGATAATTACGCTATTAACAGGGCCGACCTTAGATATTTGGGGGCCCTGGGCGAAATAACATATTGGGGCTCTTTTCCTTTACAATTTATAACTTATATGGACCTTTTACAACCATTATTTTGCCTTTTTGATGTGGGGCCATGGGTAACGACCCCTTTTGCCCATCCTTAGGGTCGGCCCTGGCTATTAATGAAGCGTGAAGTTTTACTGTCTCACGCTTGTATGCGCATTTCCGTGTTACTTAGCTTTGTGTACTTGTGATGTGAAGTTGTGAACTACCTATAGGCTATAGCTGAGTTGTTATCTCTTGTTGTTCTTATCATCATCATACCCGGTATATCTTGCTCGTAGAAGTTATGATCAGAGTGTGGGAAGGTAGGGAGACCGCAAACTACATCCTTACCAAAGAAGATAAGGAGGTTATAGTCAATGAACTTGAGCATCATATATTCATATTTTAACATTTCTTGTTTCTGACAGATCACAACTGGAAACAATGACAAGGGACTCAAACTATACGATCCTGGTTATCTCAATACTGCTCCAGTTCGATCATCAATTTGCTATATTGATGGTGACGAAGGGATCCTTAGGTATAGAGGCTACCCTATTGAGGAGCTGGCTGAGCGTAGTTCATTTCTTGAAGTTGCCTACCTTCTAAGTAAGTACTCTTGAACCTGATATGCAAGTAGTTGCATAATAGGCTTTTGGTAGACTGGCAGTTGCGTGTTTTTAAAATACTTTGTGAAAATTGGTCTTGAGGATTTTCGATGACTTCAAGAATAAAGTAAGCTGAGTATTGGTATCTAATTCATCGTGCTCCAACATCTGTTTTGTTTGAGATCGTTACTGATGAATTCTCAATTTGATGATCATGAGATAACTTTCTTTTTGATAACCAACTGAAGTGAGGGTTATGGTTTACATGTGATGAGAAGGTATCAATTTATATTTGTAAAAAATTGTGTACTTTGCAGTGTATGGAAATCTGCCTTCTAAAAGTCAATTGGCATCTTGGGAGTTCGCCGTGTCGCAACATTCAGCTGTTCCTGAGGGAGTATTGGTGTGTCATTGATCATTTCAAACTGCAAATTTGTAGTTTCCTTGCAATATATTCTTTCTTCTTAGAGCGTGCTGTAACGATTTCCTTTCGACACGGATTTGAGGAAATTCCAACTTTTTTTAACAGGATATCATACAAGCAATGCCTCATGATGCTCACCCAATGGGCGTTCTTGTCAATGCGATGAGTGCTCTTTCTGTTTTTCACCCCGATGCTAATCCAGCTTTAAGAGTAAGTAAAATGTTTTGTTATTCATTCTGCATTCTTTTCTTTCTTGTTCTTGAACTTCTCTTAAAGAAAAGCATGCATTTGTCATCATTCAACGATGTAATATATCGGCTTTATTTTGGTTTTTTTGCTGTTGCTTTGAAAATAATTTTTCCTTTGATATTTCTCTTATGATTTCCCTATTGTGGTGCACTAGGAAGGCTCCCCGTGCCAACCCCATATTGTTGGGATTCGGGCTCTTCAACTGTCTAATTGTGATGAAACAATCAACCCTTTAGCCTTTAGGGCTATCAAGTTTTCGATTCAACTTGTGAAATTATTTACATTTTTTTAAAGATATGCCTTAAGGACTGTGGTTATTGATTATTTTTGAATCTGTTTTTACTCTTGACCGCAAGGCCATTGACAGTGTTCTTTCGTACTCTCGGTTTTGCAGGGTCAGGATCTTTATAAGTCGAAGCAAGTGAGAGATAAACAGATTGTAAGAATTCTTGGGAAGGTTAGTACAATTCTATTTCTTACTTTTGCAGTTACTTGGCTCAAATTTTCTCGGGAATTGAATTTGACAATTCAATTACTCGTACAGGGCTGAGACCAAATTTTTTTTTATTTGGTTTCTCTTCTACTTTGAACGATCAACCAGTAATACTAACTATGACCATATACATGATCAATACTCGATCAAATAAGAACTTCGTAATCTTGTCGAAATGATTACTTAATTTAACCAAAAATTTAACATTCTTTCTACCACATGGAAAATTTGGAACTCAGGGTCATCACGTAAATTTATTGTCTACCACGTGGAAAAGCTAAAGACTTGGGGTATGGAATTTCCCATTTTTTTTATAATAGGGGATACTCTTCTTCACGAATATTGGTTTTCCTTCCCTTTTATATAATAAACGACCTTCTTTAATGTAAGGGTGTTCCAATTTCTGTTAAAAGAGAAGTCTCGATCTGTCATGTCGATAATTCGTCTGTGTTGGATTTGACTCAATACTTTTACAGGCACCAACAATTGCAGCAGCAGCTTATTTGCGATTGGCCGGAAGGCATCCAGTTCTTCCTTCGAACAACCTTTCGTATTCAGAGAACTTTCTTTACATGCTTGATTCATTGTATGTTTTATTGTAACAACTCTTAAATAGCATTTTTTGTTTGTTTCTAATGTGTTTTCTTAAACCCTTTTTTATATCACTAATATATATTGATTTAAACCCTTTTAACAATATTCAGGGGGAATAGATCTTACAAACCAAATCCTCGCCTAGCTCGTGTTATAGATATTCTGTTCATACTACATGCAGAACATGAGATGAACTGCTCTACCGCTGCTGCCCGGCATTTAGCATCAAGGTATATGATGTTTTAGTGAAACAAGGTTATCTGATTTCCATTTAAATTGAAGATTCATATCAAGAAATAAACATACGTTGTGCATCCAGTGGTGTTGATGTGTACACAGCTCTTGCTGGTGCTGTTGGGGCACTCTATGGTCCTCTTCATGGTGGTGCTAATGAGGTAACTGTGATATGTAATTAATTTTCACTCCATAAATAGGATTTTCTATGCTGTAAAACCTTAGTGGCAGGCAGATATAGAACAAAATCATATGACATGAATAATATTTCAAAAAACGTGATTAAGGAGGTTTGAACATAGGTCAATGAATTCATATAGCAGAACATCTACCAACTTAACCAGCACATTTAATAGTATCTCTAGGTAATAATTAATTACATAAATTGAGTGTTGTCAGTTGACATCATTGATAGCCCTCTAATCCACCTCTGCTTAGTGGCATAGAATTTTAGTCATACATAACAGACTCATAATTGTGCTTCCATTGGTTTTTGATGAGTTTGTGTGTTCGCTTTGAAATGCAGGCTGTGCTCAAAATGCTGAATGAGATTGGAAGTGTTGAAAACATACCGGACTTCATTGAAGGTGTCAAAAGCAGGTAAATAGTTGTGTTGAACAACCTAATTCATCATATTTCTATTTTTCTGTATGCATGCTTTTTTTGACAAAGCTAACTAAAAGTAAACATGTTTGAAGAAAACGGAAAATGTCGGGATTTGGGCATCGTGTATATAAAAATTATGACCCGAGAGCAAAGGTAATTAGGAAGTTGGCAGATGAAGTATTTTCCATAGTTGGCAGAGATCCCCTCATCGAGGTACTTTCTTTTGTGACTTTACATCTCTCTCTTTCTCCCTCCTTCTAATGTAGCCTTATACTTTGTGATAAATGTGAATTTAATCTACTAATTAGATGAAATATATATAATCAACCGTATTCGAAAATCCCCTTACCAAAAGAATTATAGTCTTTAGATTCTGTAATATTTGAAATGAAATGCATGTTCCCAAACACTAATTGATGCACATCGTTTTTTCTGGAATAAAAGTATTCTAATGTAGAAAATCTGACAAGAAGAGAGGGTTTCGACTTTCAAGTTTATGAAACGAAATTATGGTATCATTTATAGAATGCAGTATCATCTATATTTGACCATCGTGCAGGTGGCTGTTGCTTTGGAGAAAGCTGCCCTATCAGACGAGTATTTCATAAAGCGGAAGTTGTACCCAAATGTTGATTTTTACTCTGGCTTAATTTACAGGTAGCTGTCCGTGCGTAGTCATTTTCATATATCTAATCATTATACGGCCATTAGGACTGATCTGTTGGGTCATGTAAATAAGGTTTCGGCATTTGTAATCATTTTCTTATTAAGTTGTGTTTTTTTTTGTCGCAACCAGGGCGATGGGGTTCCCACCTGAGTTTTTCACTGTTCTGTTTGCTATCCCTCGAATGGCTGGATATTTGGCCCACTGGCGGGAGTCGCTTGATGATCCTGATACGAAGATAATGCGACCCCAACAGGTTGGATTATATAATGCTTTGCATCATGTTTGGTTAACTAGCTGGTCGAAACTGATTATTGTTATGAATAAGCTGTTTTTGAACAAGATGCTCATGCAACGTGTTTAAAATCAGCCACCGGCCCACCGTAATTAGCTGTCAGCTAACAGCCATCAGCCGTTTGTCAAACATCCCCATGGAACTTATTCCCAAGTCTATAGATTGATAAATCTTCGATATAACTCATCTATAATCCCATAATTGTAGTACAAATACATGTCTTAACACTTGCCTATTCGAATGCACTAAAAAGTTATATCGTGCCTTTTCATTGGAACCAAATATGTGTTGCGGACTTGCGGTGGAGCGTTTTCTTGAATTGTTTCGACTTGCAGGTGTATACAGGAGTCTGGTTGAGGCATTACGCGCCTCTGAAAGAACGCACAGAGACATCCGATGCAGACAAGCTTGGTGAGGTCTCTGTTTCAAATGCGACAAGGCGACGACTTTCTGGTTCTGGAGCTTAATGGGAGAGCTTTTCTTTTGAAGATGAAAAATAATCTGGAGTTCCAACAATATTGGAAATGGAAACTTGGTTTGGGCATGTCTTAGTTTAAGTAATATTAATAAGTTATACTTAAAACTCTTATCCTCTCCTACTCTGTTGAACTAAGCTTTGATTACATTATGTTTGTAGCTAGTATTTACTTGAGTGTACATTGTACCTAGAAATTTTTATAGCATCCATTGATTTCTATTAAAAATAAATTTGTTTGGAACTATTTTACTGTACTGCCCGTTTGGTTAGTTGTACTAAATGATGGTAATAGAAATGAAATGTGTAAATTTTTATGAAATCTACCATGTCATTCCAATGGTAATGAATAGTTGATCGTGAAAAGTTTTTTCACTTACTATTTTGATGACGTTCTAATACCATCTATCCAAATGGTAATGAGTTGGAGTGAATCAGATGATTGAAGTAGTCTTATCGATAAATTTTCATACTACTCACATTTTAGCACCAAGGGTCAAACAAGTCGTAAGTGTTTTGTCTTTCTGTTGAAAAAATCATCATTATCATCATATCCAATGTTTCCCTCGTAGAGATTATAAAGAATGTGGTCAAACAATCCAAGATTCGAAAAAGACGTGCAAAGAAAAATAAAGCAAGACAAGTCAATACATAAACACATGATCCTATAATGCAAGATAAATATTATTGACCAACGGAAAGTATTGGCTAATAAGTACTTGTTGTTTAAGCCAGATGTTATGAGAGTGTTTAATTATAATAGAAAAAAATATAGTAAAAAACCAAAAGAAAAACTACATATAGTAATTTTTAACTTTTAATTAAACACTTTCATTTGTTATTTGACCCATATAAATCAAAAACCTATAAGCCAATAAAAAATCATCAATCAAATAAGCCTAAATCTCTAAGCTAAGTAAGAAATTAGTGAGAACATGAAATTAATTAATATAATACATAAACACAAATTCTTGCTATAGACCGTCTATAGTATAGACGGGTAAATATGGGTCAGTCTATTTTGCAAAATAAGTAACTGATTAGTCATCAGCTGTATTTTGAAATTTAAAATCATTGGATTGGGCTATTGTGAGAGTCATCTTTGCCATAATCGGTCTCTCAAGAGACCTTCTGATGCATAAATGCCTTATGCTATACGTTCTCGAAACTTGTTGCTAATGAAATGGATCTAAATTCACGTCTTTATGACAACGACTAAACTTAAATTAATGGATCTTAACACTTTAATAATAAATAAATACAACAATATATAATAATACATTAAAACTCCCTTGGTCTTTCTTTTTATTCACTTTTTCCGCAAATTTAACAAATTTAGAAGTCTAACAACTTAAATTGTGATTTTTTAAAAATTAAAAGTTGATATTTGAAATTATATATTAGAAAAATCTATTAACATCTCATATAAAAGTTTTTTTCATATAAATTGACGTAAATTTACATTTAAAGTTCAACTTTAGAATTAAAAAACAAATGAATATTAAAAAGACTTAAATTCAAATAAATAATTATGAAATTTAATAGGGTAATGATATTTAGTGTCTTTAAGGCCTTGGTGGTGAATCTACAACAAAATCATATGATGTCGATGATATTTAAAAAATGTGTTGAAGGAAGTTTGAACCTAGGTAAATGCATTTACATAGCAAAACTTCGCGACCAACTTATTCAACACATATATTAATATTTATAAGTATATAATTTTATACTTAGCATTTAATGTTGTCAGTTGACATCATTGCCAACCCCTAAATCCGCCCTTGCAGTTAAGGATGTACATAAATATTAACAAATTCTTATTATTATAAATAACTTTAACTGTTCAAGAAATTTTTTTACATGGTTTCAGAGCTTGCGTGACAAGCGAGTTTGAATCTCAACTACCTTCATTTAAAATGGAGTATTCAACAGCACATCATATTAGGAGGACGTATGTACTGCACCACATTTCTAACCCAAAATCACTCATTTAACGGACTATATTAGAAAATATAACATATTTAAAACTTCAACCATCAACTTGAGCTTTTGATTAAGTTGGTTTTTTCAGACAATTTTATAGTTTTTTTCATTGAGAATAACATTTATTTAATGCGTTACTGATAATATCCATCTTGATGAGTATTTTGCGTAAGCTTGTAATTTTTTCTCTCTTTATAAATCTTATTAATATTAATAATAATGTGATGATGACGAAACTAATGACTAGCGAGTCATCTTTGTTTAAATTAAGAAATAAATCAACTTTAAATGACTTTTTCAATTTTTTGTTATAACAAAAAAAAATATTTAATCACAATTCTTGTGAGAGACGGTTTTTTTGAGAGACCAACTCTAATTGAGTGACCCATAAAAGAAAATATAAAATAAGAGTAAGAATTAAATTTTAATGGATCGGGCCTGAGAGACATCTCTCAAAAAGACGGTCTCTCAGAAAACTTACTAATATTTAATATCTTCCTATATTTTGTGAGAATCAAAACTCAAATCCTTACCTAATAAGCCTTCCCTTTTTTGAAACTCTCTATTAACCATCTTAATTATTTTCACATTATGCATTGAATTAAAAAATTATGAAATCTTGACATTCTTTTTTAATTTAAACTTAAGGTAAACCTAAAAGGGCAAAGAAAATATTAAAAACCAAAATCTTATCACAAAAGAAAAAATATATGAGAAAATCTTTACCAACTCACCATACAAATTAAGGAATCTTAACTTTCTTATTTTAACATTATGCATTTAATATAAAATTTCCAAAAACCCCAAAAAAAAAATTTCAAAAACAAAATAATTTTTCCTATATAAACACCCAAATAGACCACTTTTTATGAAACAAACCCTACATACACAAAACACTCAAAATGACTTTCCTTGTACTTTCAACTATCCTAACCCTTTTCCTCTTGACCCTCCCATTCTCCCCCACCAAATCCCTCACCCCCGCCACAATTTTTCGCGACGGACAAGGCAACCCCGTCTTAAACAGCGGGAGCTACGCTGTCAGGCGCGACATGATGGCGCCTGACGCGGGCTCCCTAAGTTGGAAAAACACAACAAAATCATGCCCACTTTACATAATAGAAGGTCATTGGCCTATAACACAACTCCATGAAGATCACTTCCTACCACCTCCTTACACAAATGTCACAATCACTTCTCCTTTAAAATCCACATTTATTCCTCTAAACTCGCCCATTCAAATATCATTTAATGACCCAAATACTCCTTGTAAAAAACCTCTAAAATGGGGTGTAAAACCTATAAAATTATCTTCCATTAATGCATTTTATTTAGTTGCCGGTTATGATGATAATACAAGATATAAAGGTTCATTTAAAGTAGTGGAATCAAATACTGAAATTAAGGGAGATAATGTGTATAGATTGGAGTATTGTTTTGACGATTTAGAGTCATGTTTACAAGTTGGGAATTCAAATATGTTTCCTGATATTCAAGTTTTTGGTGTTACTACTAACCCTAATATCAATTTTGGTCCTCTTGATTTCTTCGTCATTGCGTAGCATTCTTTCTTATTAAATTTGCTACATTTAATATTAAAACTATTTTTACTTTAAATTATATTATAGATGATTTGATGGGATGTAGGAGCTAGTAATGTGGTAATATCATAACTCATAAGGTGTATCGGGTATGAATTAGTTTTTTTATTTAATTTAATAAAGGATGCTGATATTATATACTAATACTTTTTCAGTTTCTTTTTTGTCGTAATATTACAACTTTTATATATTAATAACAAGTGTTATTTAATTTTAACTTTTTATTTGTTCATATTTTACGTTATCAATTCATATTATATATGTTTTAATTCACCATTACAAACACGTAAAGTAAAGAAAATGAATTAATGTTAGAAACAATTTTTTTCAATTATTAAGGTCAACACAATTCTAGGTCAAAATCTGATGAGATCCACTAATATTAATTTTTTGATTATATTCCTTTGTTTAAAAATATTTACATAAATTGGAATTTTTTTAATGAAAAATTTGGGAGTCAATTAACCCAACTTTCCTTTAAATAGCCTACCTCTAAAGTGTAGAAAATGTAAAAGGCTGGCTTTAAAATTTAAATAGAAAAACTGTGGTTATGAAAAATGACTTATATTATGTGTTAAAGTATATAATAAGGTTGTTATTCTTATAATGTGCTAGAGTATATTTTATAACTTAATGTTAATTGAGTTTTTAATTAACACAAAAACTTACCATCCTATTCTAAGATCACAACTAGGTCGGGCTATTGCAGACGTGTGTGCTGCACGCGCCCTTCAGAATTTCATTTTTTGTTTTTTTTTTTTTTTTCTGGACATTTTTCAATTTGGATCTTAAAGGTATCAATTTTGACATTAAAAGTATTAATTTCAACGTAAAGTAGTACTTAAATATATCAATTAAAGTAAATTTCAATTTGAACCTATAAGTGATCAATTGTGGCGTTAAACTGATCAATTTCTACCTAAATTGAAATTGATATCTTTAAAGTCAAAATTGAGAGTAAAATTGAAAAATGCCCAGAGAATAAAAAAGAGAGAAAGCGCGATGAGGCTGGAATATTGAACCGTCTTATTTTAAGACGGTCTCTCCCAATACCGCATGTTTAATTAAATGACTCAACTCATAGTTAAAACGGGTCATACCTAATTTTAAACACTATAAAGAGAAGTTTTAATTGTCACACAATTTTTTATTTTTTTGACATTTCATCAAATGTCAACATTCTTATTATTCTAATACTTAAATTTCAATTTATGACATTTTCTACATGTATCATCAAATATTTTAGCGATATTTGATGAATGTCATTATATTGATAATTAAATGTTATAATTGACACTATTAATTGTAGTGAAACTTATCAATTTTTAACCGATCAGAAACACTTAACTTTGATCTATTAGATGTTCGAATGAGCACAATACTTTAAACTATAAATTTTTTTAATTTAATTATTGTATTGGGAAAAATTATGAGTTAACTTAGTAATCGAGAACATTTCGTTTCTCCCAAGAGTATCTATCTTTGGGTAGATCTTATAGTTTCCTTATATGTTTAGACTTTGAGGTCTTTTAATTTTTTTCGACAAGTTCTATATAAGATTGTTTTATTAAGAAATGGGCTATACAAGCAACTTATTTTTGATTGAGCACTTTAAAATCGTAAATGATCAATTTATGCATTTTGAGAATACAAAAATTAACCGCTCTAAATTTATAATTGATCTTTTAAAATTGTAATCGATCATCTTAACTCTTAATCTTAAGACTATAAAAAGTGATCAGTGGTTATACTTAATCACTTTAAAATTTAAAAATTTTAAATTGATCACTTTAAGATTAAAAGTAATTACTTTAAAAATGTATGTATTTGTATTTATTAAATTAATCAAATATAGATAATTTTATCGTTACTGGTGCTCTCTTGAGAGACCGTTTTTTGTATAGACGAGCTCAAATCCATATTTAGAGTTGTAACAATATGTATTTAGAAATGGACTGGGCTTTTGAGATCGAGTCGTCTTTACAAAACACGGTCTCAAGTAAGAATTTGTGTTATCGTTAAACCGACTTACTCAGTTTGTGTTGAGTTCTCAAAGGATGGGTTGGCTAACATCATGGGCTGGCAGGCTGCCAACTTTGAGGAACTAAAGAAACAATGTGGCATTGAAAACTAGTAATAAATTTAGTATGAACATGAAATAAAAGAAATATCATTTCAAAATAAATAAATAAATAAATAAATAAATAAATAAATAAATAAAATATATACTTACTAATTTTTTCTCTAAAAATTGCACAAGAAAAATGTATAGAAAAATTTATTTTCCACCTTACTTTTGAGTGTCGTCATATTCAGATTTTCGACGTCAGATTTTCTTCTTAGAATCGTTATTGGTGTTCTTGCTTACTCTCGTTTCTTGTATGTTCTATTATTAGTATTTTTGTTTTTAAGTTTTATTTTTGTTTTTAAATTTTTTATTGAATTTTTTATGCGTTGTATTTTATTGCTCACGTGGTAGGAACGTATCTTTATCTTCCTTGACCGGAGGACTCCTTTTTAGCCGTGCTTTATGAGTATGAGTTGTCGCTGTCTTTCTCTCCCCATACTCTCTGTCCATAGTTTTCTTATGAGCGGGATACACTGGGTAAGATGATGATAAGTTAATGCTTACTTATAATATACTTAACGCTCACCAAAAAAGTACTTAAAATGCTTACTAATTATAATATTTTGAACTAATTTTTAATTATAATATTTTGAACTAATTTTAAACTACCGCGCATCCACATCAGATAATATGCGAAAACTGAAAAGTAAATTTTTAAAATATTTAGTGAATTTAAAAGATACAGCAACTATATTGGAGCGTAATTATATTAATTCTTCCTATATATTGTGTGAATATTTTAATTTAGGTATTTTTTTTTTTTGAAATTTAATTAAGGTATCTTTATTATTTTGTAATTTTTGTGTTTACTAAAACAAATAATCATTGTATGTATATTCATTTATACTCCCTACTATTCACTTTAAATGTCTCATTTAGTTTTTCAATATTATTTATTAATCACTCTTATTATGTGTTTTGTTTTTAATCTATAAGTTAAAATACAGTCATGTGTGATCTTGTTAGATTCGTCTTATTGTAAATTTTATCAATATCACTTTTTTATAATTTTTACTCAAGCAATATTAGAGATATATAATATTGAAAATATAAGGGTGCTTTGTTAACCTTCCAAATAACCGTTATTTACTAAGATCGATCTTCTCGCTTAATTATTGATATTTTTCACCCTTTTAATAAGAATTCGAGTCCCACAATCTATTAAAATGATTAATTTTCTTTTTCAATCCCACATATTTTATAATTTAAGTCTGAATTAAAAAATATATCGCAAAATCTTATCAGAGACGGTCTCTTTGAGAGACAATTTCTAATTGGGTCGGCCCATAAAAGAAAATGTAAAGTAAGAGTAAAAATAAGCTTTTATGGGTTGGGCATGAGGACGTCTCTCTGAGAGACGGTCTCTCAAAAGACCGGCTGAAAATACATAGATAAGAACATAAGGAGTACCATAAAGATATCAGCCGGTCTCTTGAGAAACCGTTTATCAGAGAGACGTCCCTCAAGCCCAACCCATTAAAACTAATTTTGAAAATTTGAAATAAATAAGATTATTTATCAAAAAAAACATACAATAAGATCAAAGTCAAACTTATTCTAAAACTAAGCGTGTAATCCGCAAACCTTTCGCACTTAGTAAGTGCGAACAGACTGAAAAACTGAAACAAGCAGTTCACCGTTACTAACAGCGAACAACCTGTTTTTGGTTTTAAGTTTGTTGACACTTACTAAGTACGAACAACTCTTGTCTTAAAATCAGCATGTTGACCCTGTTTGACCTGTTCGCAGTTACTAAGTGCGAACAGACACTTGATTTTTTTTAACCAGTTTATTATTGTTCGCACTTAGGTGCAAACAGACCCGAACCTGTGCTCTGGGGTATCAGGCGCTTATATTTGGAATAAGTTTGATTTGGATCTTATTGCATGCTTTTTTTTTTATTAAGAATCTTATCTATTTCAAATTTTTACTAATTTTTACTCTTACTCTATATTTTCTTTTATGGGCAACCTAATTAGAGATGCTCTCTCAAAGAAACCGTCTCTCACAAGAATTTGTGTAAAGGATATTAGTATTAGTTATGGATGTGGATGACAATTATTAGTGAGTTAAATTCAATTATGTTTTGTTCTTTATCAATTATCAAATTAATCGCATACTTTCATAATATTAAAATTTTATAATTTTTAGATAAGTGTAATTTAAGATATTAATGATCAAAGTTGTGCATTAGATTGCGTAAAAAAGTGAAATGTAACAAGTATTATGGAACAGAGGAAGTATGAACTTAATTTTAAGTAATTGTGGTCAAATGTCATTGTCCCTCTAATTCTCTAGTGGGTGTTTGGCATAAGGGAATGGAACTTGTGAGACTTTAAGGTAGGACTTTTAAGTTGAGACTTTAAAAATTAAAAAGTCTCATCCCTTATTTGGTACGGTAGGGACTTGAAAGAAAGATATAAAACCAAAGTCTCAACCCAAAATACCACTCCTCCTCCAAGACATTTTTCTTGGGGACTTTCCCCCATTTTAACCGCATTTTCCATTCTCATTCCTCCTAACCAAACAAAGATTTGGATATATTTTTAAGGCAAAGTCTCATTTCCTCTCTCAAATCCCTTTATCAAACACCCCTAAAGATATTTTTGGATGATTTGTGGGTCCTCCTCCATTAATCATTTACATCTCTTCTCGATTTTTTACAACAAAATAATTTTCTAAATCCAAAACAAAGGTAAAAAATGTTTTTGGATGATTTGTGGGTCCTCCTCCATTAATCATTTACATCCCTTCTCGATTTTTTTCAACAAAATAATTCTTCATTAATATGATATTTATATTTACTTTAGCACAAAACTATTACTATAATGAGAAGGATTATTTACCAACTACATCGAGACAGCCAAAACAACCCATTTTAACCCCATTTTTACCTTTGTTTTTTGTTTTGGCTGTCTCGATGTCATGTTTGTTAAGTTGGAGACTGTAGTTGATAAAAAACAAAGTTTGCTGCTGTTTATTTGAAATCGAGTAAACTTAGAGGTTGTAGTTGACAAATGATCCTTATAAAAATAGTCCTAATTTTTATTGTTTTCCGAGTACTCCTATCGTTCACTTAAGTTGTAAAAACTAAAAATTTAATCCCACTGTCCTCTTTGATTTGCATCAAAGAGAAAGAGGATAGTTTTTAAGAATGTGATAATAAATGAGAGATAGAATAAATTGTGTGAATCAGTGAATGATATTAAAAGAGAGTTAAAATGTATGGATGTGATTAAAAGAAAGTGGTGGGCTATCATCCAAAAATTAAAATAATGCAAATTAAGTGAGACGGGCTAAAATGAAAAATATTGCAAATTCAATGGACAGACTGAAAACTTAATCCCTCTATCCTCTTGGTATATATTTTCAAAAAATCTATTTATCTATTTTTTATTATTATGACCTATACTTCTTCAAGTTTATGCATTATGTATAAACATTAAAATGAATCTATACTAATTTTTAAAATAATACTAAATATCATACCTTTTTAATTATTTGAAACTATTGTTTTGTTTTATTTGGAGGCATCAAGCATCATTTAATGCATTATTGGTGGTGTAGACGTGTGTAGTTGCCTTATGTTCTTGCCTCCTTGGTAATTAATTCCCTATCCCTATGAGACAACAACATGAAGTAATTAATTTGAAAATAAAATAATTAATTTTTTAAATAATACTTCCTCCGTTTCATAATACTCTACTTGCTACTAAGTGTAGCATGTTTTGTGGGAAAATATCATTATCAGTAACAAGTATTACGAAACGGAAAAAGCCAAGTATGATGTAAATTTAGAGGAACATTCCTATGAGATATTGTCAGTGACTCAGTTACATTTTGTAATACTGTCAGTGACTCAATTACATTTTGTAAATATTTTATAGCAAAGGTAAAATTAGCTAGTTATAACCAATAAATACATACTAAATATTGATCAATTATCCGATAAGTTATATTCCAAATTAATTTACTCTATTTTTTTTTTTAATCATAAAAAATTTATTTTATTTTTATTTTTGAACATTATCCTTGTACTTTTACTTTTACAATCAATTTTCACTCTATTATTTTTAGTCTTATTGTCTATCATACAAAAAAAAGTGATTAAATTATTGGTACGAGCTAGTACGTGTTACATGTTTCTTATAAGCCACCGGCTTACGTCATAATTTTATTTTTTCTTTACTTCTATATTCTTAACGTGATGACTATACGGACTAGCATAGTGATGACTCACTGACTACTGACTACCGATTAGAAAGCCATCTTTGACTGAAAGTTAAAAATAACCAAAAAAGTCTAACTAAATAACCGTTATTTATGAAGCTAATAAATCACCCTTATGTGTTAAGATGTAATGGGGTAAGAGGTTTATTGTTTTAATTTATCTTTTTTGAGTTTGTTTATTTTAATATTATTATTCTGTCTTTTTATGGTTATTTACAAATCACGGTTATTGATTAAGAATTTTTGAAAAATAACCCTATCCTTAAAGAGAAAGTCTTGGTAAATAACGGTTATTTGTGAGGTTAATAGATCACCCTTATGTGGTAAGATGTGATAAGGGGTAGAGTTTTGTTGTTTTAATTTATCTTCTTTGATTTTGTTTATTTTAATATTATTTTTTTGTCTTTTTATGTTGATTTACAAATTACGGTTATTGATTAAGAATTTTTGATCCTTAAAGATTGTCACCTTTTTATGATTTCGTCATCTTTTTAGTAAAATTACTAAAACGCCTTTAAATTTGTTTTTAATTATAAAATCAACTATGATTAATTATTTTTAACTAAATTTATTGATAATAAATAAATGTAAATAGCAAATATTAATTTTAAAAAAGAAAACAATTTTTAAAATCGAAAAATACACTAATCAGCCAGTTGTGCTAAAATTTGATACATATTCACTTTTTTGGTCAAACATTTTGATAGAAAAATTACATAAATGGAATGTTTGCAGCATTAGAACCTAGGAATTTAAGATCTTTCCAATGATATATTGTATGCCAAATTCCGATAATCGAGCGAGAAATGACGTTCATTTAAAGTTTGCATATGCTGAAATTTGATACATATTCAATCTTTTGGGCATAACTTTAAAATAGAAAAACCGTTTTAATGTAAGGTTTGCAGCATTAGAAACTATACGTAAAGAGCTTTTTAAAGACATATACTTCCTCCGTTCCATAATACTTGCTACATTTAACTTTTTTATGCAATCCAATTTACTATTTTGTTTATTTATATGTTGAATTATACACATTTAAAAATTATAAAAAGTTTATATTATAAAAGTATGTGATTAGAGGATTCAAACAATATCCCACTTCATTATATTATTACTTACTTATTAGCCGCAATGTATAAAATAAACTTAAACGATGAATAGTGCCAAAAACAAAATGTTGCAAGTATTTCAGTACGAATGAAGTATTATATGCCTAATTCCAACAATCGAGCCAGAAATAACAATAGTTTAAAGTTTGTAGTAATTTTAAGTACATCCAGTCGACAGTCGTGCGTAAATTACACTTCACGGTAGAGCCAACAAGTGTTTCAGGAAAAAGAAAGTATTTTTATTAATATAAATTACACTTCAAATCGTTCTCATTATCACACCAACACTATTTATGATCGATTAGCAAACGAGCCACAAGATGAGTTCCCCATCATTACATCAACGGCTAGTCTCATGAAAGACCGTCTTTCAGGCCCAACCCATTAAAGCTTAATATCTACTTTTACTCTACATTTTCCTGTCTCTCCCAAGAATTTGTGTTACATCAATTGCTCTATATAAGCAAGCAATTAAGTGATCAACCTTCATCCCTCTTTCATCACATTATCAAACAAACACTCAAAATGACTTCCCTTACCATTCCAACTACACTTACACTCACCCTCTTACTCTTATCCCTCTTATCTTTCTCACACACCACCCCCACCACCGCCACCTCCGCCGACAACATATTCCGCGACATCAACGGAAACCCAGTCATCAACGGCGGCCGCTACGTAATCCGACGCAACATGATGGCTCCCGACGCCGGCTCACTAACCTGGAAAAACACCACAAAATCATGCCCACTTTACATAGTCGAAGGTTATTGGCCGATTTCCCTCAACGATTTCAACCCACCAGCTTACACATCCGTCACAATTCAATCCCCACTAAAATCCCTCTTCATTCCCCTCAAATCCCCAATTCAAATCACCTTTAATGACCCGAACACGCCCTGTAAAAACCCCCTAAAATGGTCCGTAAAACCCATTAGATCATCCTCCATTATCGACGCTTTTTATTTGGTTGCTGGGTATAATAATCCACGCTATAATGGGCATTTCAAAGTTAGGGTTTCCGATAGTGAAATGGCAGGGGATTATGTGTATAGGTTAGAGTACTGTTTGGAATCGCAAAAATGTTTAGAAGTTGGTGAATCAAATGAGTTTCCTGATAGTGACGTTTTTGGGGTGAGTAGTGACGCTAATGTTAAAGTTTATCCTCTTGACGTTTTCGTCGTTTTAGAGGATGCGTCGTCCGCTACATCCATCTAAATGTGTCTTAAAACATAGGGTGTCATTTGTCAATGGACTCTATAAACTAGCACTATGTATTTTCGGATAATTTTACAGTGGTTCGACTTTTAAAGTCAACTTCTATAAGACGACTATGATAAATTAAATAAAGTACGATTTTATTAATTATGTACTCCCTTTATTTTTAATGAGACGTCGATAAGATGTTTTTTATTGAATAATTGAGGGAGGAAAAGTATGACCATAAATATTAAAAAATATTAATCAAAGTTAGTGGTAAAAATATGACGATCACAACTAATAAAAAATATTTTTATAAAGTTAGTGGAAACATATAGACATAAAGAATATAAAAACGTTAAAATAAAGTTAGTGGAAGATATATAAAAACCATAAGCATTGGTAAATATTAAAAATGTGGATGATCAAGGTTAATTTTGTTCAAAATGATATAAATGAAAAGGTTTTTATAGGAACAACAAATAAAACACCTAAAAATAAAAACAACATATGAAACACCAAAAAATAGAAAGTGAGAACTTTCTTAAGGAACGAAGGAAATATATTACTCCCTCAGTCCCTCTGTTCCTTAAAAAGTTCCCACAAAAAATGTTCACGAAAATAAAAAAAATAGATTACTTTAGATAATGGATATATTATTTTATTAAATAATAAGTTTAATGAAAGAAAAATAAAGACCATAAACATTAAAAAAAATATTAAAATAAAGTTAGTGAAAAATTATGGGCACACAACTAATAAAAAAATTATAAAATTAATGGGACACATGTGAAGACCATAAAGAATGTAAAAATGTTAAAATAAAGTATATCGCATGTATGTGGGGACCATGAGCCTTATTAAAATATTAAACTAAGAATGAAAAATGTTATTTTTGTGCGAAATTAGTGATTTAAAAAAAAAATCTCTCATGAGAACAACAAATATAACACCCTATGATAGAATTTAGAAAATGGGTCTGGGCAACCCAAACAAGGAGTAGAAGAAATACTCCACTCATAAACCCAAAGAAGGTTCACTACTAAAACCAATTGGTTATAGTAAGATTTACTCCTTGAGTTTTTAAAGTGATGCATACTCTTTTCTTTTTTCGAGGTGGGACAACTCATATGTGGGTAACACAAGGGCACTTCAACACCCTAAAAATAGCAAACACTATTTTATTTTCTTGTAATTATTTATAAAATATTTATAAATATTTATAATATTATTATTAAATGAGTATAAGATATTTTGATGGTTAAAACATAAAACCATCAATTTCAATTTTTTTATTTAAACAAATATGTCAAAAAATTTAATAAAATCGTGCATTGCACGGGCAATAGCTAGTTTATTTATAATAAGAGTAAATAACAAGAAAGTATAAATTTATCAATGTACTCTATAAACTAGAATTTTGTATTTTCGGAAAAATTTATAGTGGTTTGACTTTTAAAGTCAATTTCTATAAGACTAATAAATTTAATGAAGTAGAGTTTTATTAATTATATTAGTATTTTGAGATTATTGATGGTTATGTAAAAAAGGTTTTTTTAGACATATAATATAAATTTAGATATAAATGGGAGAAAAAGATATATAGGAAGTTAAGATTATAGTCCATAGACACTAGTTATGACACTTTTGTTACCCTTTGAGCTTGTATTTATGATTCATGAGATTCAAAGTTCACATGTAGACATTATATTAGAAGTAAATACTCCATTCGAACCAATTTAGTTGTCTCATTTGCTTGGACATATTTATCGTGGTAACATTTTGACTCTTAATATCCCTCATTATGCTTAAATAAATATTATGAAAAGTTAATAAGAATAACCCATGCATTGAGACGAATCAAACAAGATCTCACATGACTATGTTTTAACTTATAGATTAAGAATAAAATACAAATTAAACGGGATTGATGAGTAGTGTGAAAAATTAAATGGGACATCTAAATTGATTCGGAGGGAGTAATAGGGAGGTAGAAGAAACGATGATCGAGTTTTATTTTTGAAGGATTATCGCTTTATTCGGATAAGATTTTAAATATCTTGATTTTTAATACTTTTTTCACTCTCAACCTACTTTGTATTTTAAATAAAATTTAGGAAATTAAGAGAGATAAAAAAGTATATATTTTATCTTCAAAAAAAATTTTGAAATTATCATTAATTTTGTTTGATTGTAAGTGATATTATTATGGTGAGGTACAAAAATAAAGAAATGAAGTTAATAAGAGATAGAGCTGAGACCACTAGAAAAATATTGTAGAAGATCAATGAGAAGGTAATTGAAAAGGACACATATATTGTCATATTGAGAATTTGAGAAGTTGATCCAGTTCATCAGGTTGATTTCTAGTCGATTTGAAACTAAATTTTGTGTTTATATTGTTTTTTATATACTTCTAAATTGTTTTTGAAGTCAGGTCAAATTTAAATTAGTTACAAGGTGGGTAAAATTTAAGTTATCGAATCTGTTCTAATTACCTCTACATATATGATCTGTTTGGTAGGTGATAATAAACGGTGGTAATGAGAAAAAACTAGTGTATTTTTTGTTGAAAAATCTCTTAGTTACCTTGATGGTCATGTTTGTCTAACTCCAATCATCTCATTTTCTTCATAAAATTCACTCCAATGCGTTACCATTGAGAGATGTGGTATTAGGTAGTAAATGGTAATGAAAATTTGGAAACAAAAAAATTTTTTGTGATCAATATTCTTTATCATGAGTATGATATGAAACTTTTGATTAAACTTTACACTATAAATTATTCTCATTATCATTATTTAATACCAGCAACCAGACGGGCGATACACTAATAAATAACCTAAATACCTTAATATTAGGAGTAGGTTGTTCTTGGTTCACGTTTGTTGCCGACAAACATCTATTCAACAAGATTTGTTATAACTATTACGGATCATGTCCAACACTTCAAATATTACTATCTGTGTACATTTAGATTTTAGATTATATAAATGAGAAAGACAAAAAGTCTCATTTTTGGTTAATGGAGTTCAGATTCATGTTGGACATGCTTAAAATCTGTCTTTATATTTAGGACCTAAATCTCATTTTTAGAGATTTAATTAATGGGTTCAGTTTGAGTCTAGATTTTAAAAATGATAAATCGGTTTGAGTTTGAATCTAAGGAAAATTTGAAATGAATAAGATTATTTATTAAAAAAAGCATATATAATAAGATCATAATCAAACTTATTCCAAAACTAAGCGTATAATTCCTAAACCTGAGGTCCCAAATATGATCTTATTCCAAACTAAGATCATAATCAAACTTCTTCCAAATACTTCCCTTCCTTTCCTTCTATTTCTCTTTATCGGGACACAATTTAAATCTCATCCATAAATTCATCAACTACTAGACATATCTCAAGCTCAGTCCATTAATTATTAATGCCTACTTACCATATGCTTAATACCTACTTATATTATCTATTCTTTAATGTTTACTTACCGTATTTTTAATACCTACTTTTAATATCTTAAACGTCTACTTACATCATTCTTAATGACTACTTATAATATTTTAAAAAACATACTCCTTCACATTCACCTTAAGTGTCCCATTTTCTTATTGGGTCAAGTCACCCTAAATGTCTCATTTCTATTTTGGATATGTTAACTTTACCAATTTATCCACCTTTATACCTACTAACCCCACTTTACACCTATAAAAATTCAAAAACTCTACATTTTTCTCTTACATATGTAGTCCCATTTGACTCTCTTTAAAATCCGTGAAAAGTTAAATAGGACTCCTATGGTGAATAGGAGGGAGTATAATAAAACGGTCCAATTAAAATGATGTTTCAAATAAATCGTTTCTCGTAAATTTATTGTCTTGTCATTAACGTTTTTTTTTTGAAGTAACTAATCAAAGGGAAAATCAATTTGATGTGAATGTGATCTCTTCTAAATGGTAAGTAATCTTTCGAAGTTCTTCGGTTACATGCTTCAATTTGAATCTTTAATTTGATCTTATTTTGACAATTTTCATGAAGCTTTACACTCTGAAATCTGCAGAATGTAACCTAATTCACACACTCCAACAGCTGCAACTTTTGAATATCTTCAAGCTAAGGTTAGTATGCTAGAGAATCCATTGGAATGAATGCATATCAACACGGCGCGTGGAGGAAATATGGGGCGGGAATCGAATTATGTTAAAAGTTGAAAAAAGAAGGATTCAATTACTTGGTTAATCCATTAATTCAGTAGATTTCATGATTTTGGTTAGACTGAAGTTATACTAATTCAACTACTTTAATTGAATATTCGAAATTTTAGGGCAAACATTTTATATATGTGATTAGGGTTTGATTTTCGCAGGGAAAAAGATTAATTCCCAATATTATGAAATGGGTGGAATTGTATTAGTCATAATCTGGATAACGCAAAATCATTCTATTTGATTTAATCAACACGTTGGGTTATAATTGAGAAATTTTGTGACTCGAATCTTTAGTGTTATCTTATTCATTACCTATGTCTACTATTTAAGCATAATGTCGTAGTTATTTTTACTAAAAAAATTGAATAAATAGCAGGTTGATAGAGTATAAGTGTTTATTCGGGTTATCGAATTGATTTTGGGTTGGTTCGTATCACAATCGGGTTTTGTGTCCATGTTGGTTTTTACATATTTGCTAGTTTATTTTTTATGTCGGGTCAAATCAACTTCGATTACAGGGGTCGTGTAAATATTGGGTCATCGGGTCTATTTTGAACACCTCAGGTAGAATGGTGTTCATAGTTGTTGTGGGATTTTCTCTTACATAATCCTATATAATTTGGTAACTAGGGAATTTCAATAAGCATGGGATAAACCAAGAAGAAGGTTTTATATGGCATCTACTTCATTCAGAAAGATTTGGAACAGAAGTCAAAAACTAAAGAAAGATGGAATGGTATGAATAACAATGAATTCCTTAAGCACCTAGCTTCAAACACAAATTTTTGGGGTGTAAAACATCTAGAATAGAGTTTGCTATATTTCAATGGTTCGGTGGATCAGAAACAACCTCTTTGTTATCACTAGCAAGGGTAAGGTCGTGTATATTCCACCAATCAAGCCCCATCTAGCTAGGAATCACAAATGAAATTTGGATAATGGAATGGAATGTTGTGTACAGGAAGAAGGCAAGTACGCGATATTATTCAAAGGAAGCACCGATCATTTTGTAGAGAACGGCGCAGTAGTATTACAGGAAAGCATTTCATTGTTTCGTGGTAGGACTAATCCCATTCGATACTTCTCAGTCGATGAGCTCAACACCATGAATTTGGAACAACATGTAATTTCCTTTAAGGAATCCGATGTTAAATGGTACAAAGGATTCTGGGATGGAAGATTTGTATTGGTGAAGGAACAATCTGAAAAGTGTCATCCTAGTCTTACACTAGGAACTTTTCGAGAAATTGTTGTCGCAGCACAAATGAGTACTCATAAGAATGTCCATAAGCTTCTTGGATGTTGTCTCGAGACAAAATATACAGTACTTGTTTTCGAATGGGTAGAAAATGTTAATCTACACGATCTAGTATTCCGAAAGGAGATAGGAAAACCGCCACTAGAATGGACCGAAAGGCTAAGGATTGCTTGGGAGATCGCTCATGCGTTGGCTTATCTTCACACTGGTTTTCACCGGCCTATAATCCATCGAAGCTTAAAGCCTCGAAATGTGTATTTGGGACGGGATTATGCTGCTAAATTGTCAGATTTTAGTCTTTGTATTTCTGTTCCTGAAGGTAAAAAGTATTTTCATGAAGATCTTATTGTGGGGACATATGGGTATCTGGCACCAGAATCTTCAAGTGGGAAAGTGGCTGAAAGTGTAGATGTGTATGCATTTGGCATGCTTCTTCTTGTGCTTTTGACAGGAAAAGAAGTTGTGTTTAAGGACGGTGGAGTAGAAACGCATCTGCGCGACTGGGTTAGAAACAGTTCTCGAGACAAGTGCACAATCGAGGTTTTGGACTCTGCGATTGCTGGAGATAGACTGGCGGACAATGAAGAACTCGAGAAAAAACTAGGAGGAGCGATACAACTTGCACTCGGGTGCACAGAAATGGAAGAAGAGAGCAGGCTGACTATGGTAGAAGTGGCAACTCAACTTAAGGGGATGGTCTCGTGATCAGGTTCTCTGAATGTATAGAGCAAGTAACAATAGTCACTAAAATTGACGTTTTCTCGATCGTTTTACTTGGGGACTTCTTCCCGATTGTGATAGATTTTTGTTATTGAGTTTGGACAGAACAGGACTCGTGCGAGAAAAGAGTTGACTGCATACAAGCCTGATGAGAATCTATTTTAAACCCAATTGTTTATAGGAAGAGTAGCCCATCAATTGCTTATATAATAGTCATGCTCTCTCTAATTCTTTGATGTGGGGTGGGATCACATGTGAGTTATTTTTTATACAATGTGTATACCGTTCTCAACAACTGTTTGAGGAAAGGCTGCATACTTGACCTCTTGTACTGATACATAAATTCTTGGTATTTCTAATGATGAAGCAGAGTATCTCTTTCTTGCTCGTATTAGGTGGAGAATGGAGTGGGAAATGTTGTGTTATGCTGCTATCCGATGTTATGCGATGCGATTCGATTTTCACCTAAGTCTCGTGTAGCTTATCTGATCAGAGTCCACTTGATTATATGTAGAACCTGATGATTGCAAAAAATTTATTCTCTTCATCCTTTTAAATTTCCTAAACAACATCCAAAAAACGTTCATATTAATGCGTTATGTAGCAAATTCAAATGTTTAAAGAAGTACCATTATAATTTAACTTTTTAAGAATTATTTGGTAAAAACAGGCTTTTTGAAAATATAGTTGTAAAGTTTGTTTTTACGAGTTATAGGCTTATAGTTAATATAAATAAAAAATGTAAGCACTAAAACTAAGTTGTCGATTTTCCTAAAATGCAAACTGAGAAGATACACGACGATGTTTTTATTGGTGTCAACCGTTTGTTTACGATAAATGGAAATTATGATCATTCTTGTGAGGCATTTAGTTTAAAATTTTGGTTTATATAAGCGTTATATGGTGATGATCTCAATACGTAGAATGAGAAGATATTTAATGTTGTTTTCACTGGTGCTAATCAAGAAATTAATTGACATTGTTTATACCCGTTGTAAATGGACTTTTGAAACATAAGTATTTTGAAAAATTATTTTAAATATTAAATTATATAAGTATATATATATATATATATATATATATATATATTATATATATATATATATATATATATATATATATATATATATATATATATATATATATATATATATATATATATATATATATATATATATATATATATATATATATATATATATATATATATATATATATATATATATATATATATATATATATATATATATATATATATATATATATATATATATATATATATGTATACAAACTTATATGAGAACCGTGAGAACCAATATTCTTGATAAAAATGTGTTACCTTTTTACAAAAAATGTGTTACTTTTGGACAAAAAAATGTTACTTTTGTTTTTAAAAAAAACTGGTACTTTTTAGCAAAATAGGTGTTACTTTCAAAAAATATTTTTTTCAAAAAAATAAAGTAACACGCTTTGAAAAGTAACACATTTTAATGTAAAAAGTAACACCTTTTTCTGTTTTTCTGAAATTTTTCTTAAAGTAACACTTTTTGCCCAATAGTATCATAAAATACATAGAACGCTTTTGCAATAAGTAACACCTTTTTAGTAAAAGTAACACTTTTGTAAGGAGATTGGTTCACTCGTTCCTATAAGGATGTTACTACTTAACTTCTATCATATATATATATATATATATATATATATATATATATATATATATATATATATATATATATATATATATATATATATATATATATATATATATATATATATATATATATATATATATATATATATATATATATATATAAATAAGAAATTAATTTTAAAAATATATTATTTAAAAGTTCAACTTAAAGGCTTTTTTATTAAATGATTTAAAACAAAGGTCACTTACATAAAGTCAAAGGTAGTATCCAAATCAAACAGGTCATCTTCGGTCAAAGTCATCATAATCCAACAACTTGACTACAATGCTTACGATTTATAGTGGTTATAACTATTGAAAAACAAAGTTGGCAGCTATAATTCGTAAAAGTTCAACTTAAAGGCTTTTTTATTAAATGATTTTTAATAACATTTCAATTTTTAAATAAAACCACTATCTAAAGTCCCCTCAAAATTGAGATTAAAAACTTATTTTGTCATGGCAGTGAAATAAAAATACATCATTTTACATTGTCGAAACTTAAAAAGGATTTGTTTCCTAAAATTATATAGAACTCTTGTATTATTGTATCAAAATTTCTTCCCTTCATTCCCCCTTTTCTCTTTCTGGTATTCAAATCAAGGAAATATTATCCTCTTTTCCTTATAATTTTCCTTGTATATTCTTCCATCCAAACATAACAGCATTTCGATTCTTTATGCCGTTCTATACTTCCATATTTCATGCAATGTGACATAATTTGTAGGTTCCACTTCCATGTTTTTGCTTATCTCATAACAAAATCTCCTATTAAGGATGTTGAAAGCCATCAAAGGCTCAATCAGGCTTTCTCCGACCCATCCGGATACAACAAAGGTCTATCAGAATGTATAAAGCAAATTCACATGGAAAAACGAAAACCCGACATGCTCATTCTGCGACTTGGATACAAAAAATAAATCCTTAGACGAGCAAATCCAAGGAATACAATGGAATATTTTTCGCCTTAAAATTATTTTTGAATGTTATTTTTCCATTTAGAATTAATAAACTATCCAAAATAACTGAAAATAAATCAAAAGGAAAAAAAAGGCCACAAAATTTTACATGGCACTAATAACTTCTTCACCAGAGCATGCAGGGAGAGTGATTTTGAACCAAAATGTCGAAGGAATACGAGTTCAGCCCAGAAAACTGGTTCCTGATTCAGGCGTTCCATATTCTTTTTGCGTGAATATTGTACATGATAATGTAGTTGAACCTTGATGATCACGAAAACATTCTAAGGAAGTTGTTGGCATACGCCATTGGTTTGACGTCAGGATGAGACTGCAATGAAGTGCACGGAAGAGAATGAATGTGTATACTGAGCACACACAGGATAAGTCGGCACAAAATAGGAAAGGTTACTAACCACTGCGGAGAATGTAACGATGTTTGGCTTTAATTCTGGGGCTTCAAATCGGATGAATGCGCCCTTGTTTCCCATCTGCAAAGGTGAAATTTCGTCAATGTAGAATGAGCGAACAAAAGTTTACAAACAGCCCGGACCGTAACCAATCTAGACCGATTTTGTAGATTCTAAATTTGTATTAACCAGCGTGGAAAGCTAAAAGTAAGCTTTGATTTTTATTATCAAGAGAGAATTTACGCGCATGTACGGAGAAATTAAACGATTAAAATAACAAATGTTTGAAAGAGAAAAATCAACAAATGATCATATCTTAACAATATTTCATTACTCTAATGCCACCAAGTGGCTCCACTTGTGCTCTCACATCGATAGGATTGGATCACGAATGTGTCGCTAAGAACTTTAATCTTTGGTTCAAGAGAATGGACAAAAATAATCACATTACAAATTACGATACTTTTTTGTTCATTTTCAATCGTTTGAGCATGTGCGATAAAGGCAGTACACATCCACCGTATAAAAGGTGGAAGGTTGCGATATACATATATATATATATATATATATATATATATATATATATATAAAGGCAGTACACATCCACCGTATAAAAGGTGGAAGGTTGCGATATATATATATATATATATATATATATATATATATATATATATATATATATATATATATATATATGTATATAAGTAACACATTTTCTGTAAAAAAGTAACACATTTTTATATTACACAAAAAGGTGTTACTTTTAGAAAAAAACGAGTTACTTTTTAATATGTTTGTTTCTTTGAAAAAAATATTTTTTTCAAAGTAACACATTTTCTGTAAAAAAGTAACACATTTTTATCAAGGTGATTGGTTCTCACGGTTCTTATATAAGTTTGGTTCTCACTGGAACTTGACCCTATATATATATATATATATATATATATATATATATAGGGGTAGGATCAAGTGAAAAACACTTAAAGTGGTGAAAACTGAAAACCAGACAGAGGTATACATATTGTAGCGAAATGGTACATATTATCTTATAACGTGTACATATATTTTGTGAAGAAAAAAGTACATATTATTTACAAAAATGTCATCTGATTATGTACCCCTTTTAAGCGTATATGTACCCTTTTTAGCGAATGTCTAATTATTTATAGAATTGTCATCCAAATATGTACTCCATTTGAGCTTTTATGTACCCCTGTTTTCAGTTTTCACCATTTTAATTGGTTTTCACATGATCCAAATCCTATATATATATATATATATATATTGACTTGATGAACTTGATGCAAGTGAAAAATGAGTTAGTTACCTGATCACAATAATTTGGCGCAGAAAAAACGGTAATCAGTTTGCCACCATGCTCAATTTCGTACCCTTCGTCTTTCACTTCGTGAGATCGCACAACTAGATCTGGAAGAGTATAAGTATAAGACAGAGTCGACATTTAAAATTAATATCCAAAATTTAAAATGTACCTAAATTGTTGTCCAGCAGAAACCTCTTGGTGACATCAGGACCAAAGGAAAGGCCAACACCACGTTTACTAGGACCCCTCCCACGATTGGGTTGTGGATCACTCCACAATACTTCACACATCAATCCTGTTAACCAAAAGAGAAATTTTCATATATGAATCACATAACAAGTAAAGCATCGCAGCTCACAAGCCCACCGTTTTCTCGATCCTCAATAAGATGGCCTCTTGTCGGTCTATTATCGTGTTCCAAACCCCTTCCGTAGGTGGAGTAGACATTAAATTCAAAGCTACAAAGGGAACCATTACCTTTGTAGATCACACGTCTTAAAACATGATAGCTTTTTGTTTACGTTGAATTCTCAGATTAGCATTTTTGAAAAACTTACCAGGAATAATACAACCTTTTGCTTATTTCCCAACTTTTAATTAACCATGAATAATACCAACTAGGGGGTGTTTTCCTAGAACAGTTAACATATTAAAAATCAAACTACAGAAGATTATATTACAAAAAAATTGGTAAATTAGCTAATAAACTGAAGTTGGTATTATTCTAGGAAAAAAACGTCCTAAGTTGGTGTTATTCATGGTTAATAAAAAGTTGATATTATTGTATGGAATTTAATGAAAGGTTGTAATATTCACGGTAATTTTCCTTTCAAAAAATATCTGAATTCCTTATTTAATTTAATGGCGGAAACGGTCACCATGAGATTTCAAATTTTCAACAAGTACAAGACAAAGTGAATGGAAACAACAAATTAAACAAACCCATGCAGTTACCTTCTTCAGGAGGTTCGCAAAATCGATCAATTGCTTTAATGTCAGAAAGCTTTACACCGTCTACGCTGAAAAGACCACCATGAACTACAAATACCTTCTCGTTTATGACATGAGCCAACGGTAAACAGCAGAAGACTTCCGCAAAAAGCTCCACAAATGTTTCATTCAACTTGGACCTGACTTCCCCCTCGAAACCATATATTTTATTCATGCTCCTGCTCTCATGATTCCCTCTAGATAGATACATAGCTGGCTAGTCGAAAAGGAAATCAAGTCAATGGAGAAACAGTAGTACTCTCGTCATATTGCTAAGCTTTAACAAAACATAACAAGACGTCCCAGAGCAAAATTTTCCGACAAAAACAAAATTGATGCCCAGAATTACTGCTAGTGCTAAAGCAGCACTAGTCGGGAACCGAGGACAAAAATAATCTTATTCATCATCGTATTAATATTTTAATAATGCTTTTGGTTCCATATATCTTCCACTAACTTCATTTTAACATTTTTATATTCCTTATGGTCTCCACATGTTTCCCATTAACTTTACAAAATATTTTTTTTATTAGTTGTGGTCCCCATGGTCCCCACAATTTATTATTCAATAAAATAATATATCCACTATCTAAAAGATCTATTTATCTTAATTTCCGTGAACATTCCTTGTGGGAACTATATTAAGGAACGAAGGGAATAACTAATAACACGGTGTAAAAATAACAAAAAAGTAAAAAGGTAATGAGGATTTGCCTGCAGGCCACATGCACTTAAATGCAAAAAGCGTTAGGATAACTTCCAGGGAGAAGGAGCCTCTATCCACAAAGTCGCCGTTAAACAGATAAGGGTTGTCTTCTGAAGGGAGTCCATTGAGCTCAAATATATGTAGAAGATCATAAAACTGCAACATAAAGAAAATATTTCAATCACTGTATATACACGGGAAGCGAGTCCATAATAGAAGTGATGACTGATGAGATTTACTTAAACTTGTTTAGGAATATTGGGAACAAGTAGAGATCATGTTATCCAGCACGGGGATACAATCAAACAAGCATAGACCATGTTTTAGAAATGCGTTCAACTCATTTCAAGTGTCGCATAGCCCAATAAGTACTATTTGCAGTTTATTTCATGTAGACAAAAAAGCAACTATAAAGTATAACGATGATATGCCCACCCCTTTCTATGTATGATGAGTGTATTAATTACTTGCAATACTTGCCAAAAAATTAGAAAAAGACGGGCAGTTGAAACATAAACAAGATTATTTTTTTTTTTCAAAAAAGCAAAAGCTAAAGAGTAATGATTCAATATAATTTCCCATGTGCATTAGTTTTGATTATGCTGACTACTGGGGAGAATTAAAGATTAAAGCTGTATTCAAGAGGGTTAAACAGGACAAACAGACAAGAAATGTAGCAGTCAGCCATCTAATCTAGATGGAGTTTAGACATCGGCCCTGTGGCGCCCCAACCTCGACTGATTCAGAGAAACTACTCATGGGGGTTGTAGGCTGGCCCCACAAACCAACTCAAGCCTTTCCGACGCATTTTGTCCTCACACGTGCACACCATGAGAACTTCCCAAGAGTTTATCCATCCTAATACTACTCTGCACCAAGAATGTGGACCTCTAAACTTTATGATCTCATCTCGTGGTTTATAAAAACAGCTCATAAACATCAGCAAATGTAAGCTGAAAAACTTGCTGGAAAAAGCTTCTATTCAGTAAACCTCCAAACAATCAGGTAAGCCAAAAGAAAAGCTATCCTCGAATCACCTTACATCATAGTAAAGGGGGTAGAGTAGAAGATTTGAAACAGTTACAAGGCCTGGAGCCATCTTTCCCATCCCAATCTAGGGCTAGCTTGGGGAAAGTCTAGTCTAAACATATGTTAAACTCATCTAGTAAAGAAAGAAGCTATGCGGTGATGGAGAAAATACAAAACTCTAATAGCCTAGGCAACAATCCTGCTATTAATTATGCAGCCGACAAAAATCCCATTTTTTCAAGATGAAACTTATCTTACTCTCAGATGAAACTTCACAAACACCCATATATGAAAAATGTTTAAGTCTCCAAAAACACCCACTTTTCCAAGATGAAACTTCAAATGTACAGAAACGGAACTTAAGTTAGCTTGTCAAAGAAAAGTGTCATTCTGTCATCTTGTTAAATAGCCAAATACAAAACAAAAGAGCACTATCCTTTTTAAAAAAAACTACACAGCAGGACCTTTTTTTACACTGAAATAAACATAATGGTGCAAAACCCAATTTGACAAGCTTAGACAAAACAGTCTGATCCAAATGTCCTAAAACATATAGGCATCAATTGAGGCTATTTTCTATATGACTTATCTTATTTAATGGCCCTAATCGAGCTTGTTGGTTCTTATATAAACTTATTGTAATTGTTAATTTAACATGGGAATCAACCCTCATCACAACTTAATGGCTTTGAAAATAAGATGTGCAACAGGCACTAATTGGTCTACATACAAAATACAAAGAGTTATCTGTTGTCGAAGTTTAATTCTGTTCACTTTGGGTGTTCGGTTATTAATCTACAACTCTTGGGGTATTTTCATAATGCGTGTTATTTGTTGAGAATATTTTTATGAAGATGAGTCTTTAGATTCTTAAAATTTGCTCATACTCCGCACACTGTGACAGCTTATTCTTCCCTGTTAATGAAAAATACACTACTCAATTGCAGAATGTGGATGACTGATCTGCACAAGTCGGGTAAAATACAAGTGCAAATACTTTAGCTTCAAGTAGCAGCACAGGATTAAAGCAATTTGGGGAAGAACACAGATGGAATACTTGCATTGACTATTGACGATATTTTCATAAAAGCAACATTAAATGGTAAAGAGGAAGAAAAAGGAATGTATTGTCTAGTTAAGCCAAGGTCGATGGCAGGAGGCATACATATAATTTTAAATAGAACTCGAGATCCAGTTGCACAGACAAGACAACAAAGGAGGATCAGGTTATCTATGCAGTACAGTTCATACAAAATAAAATAAGGTAATTGTTAGAATGTCTAAATTACCTGACCATGTACATCACCACACACGGTAAAATGATTGCCATCTGGGACGGTTATATTAACAAGAGAAGGTGAGGCACGTAGCAATTCTCTTGTTTGCAAGACTATCTGGAATGCATATCTAGAACACAAAAAACAAAACCATCAAAAAGTTTGATGCTAAACAAAAAACAAAAAAAAAAAAAAAAAGATTTTTCATCGTCTTCTAACACTATCCATACTGCATACTGAATTTTTTAAAACAAAGAGGGTAGCAGACCCCATTATTTTGGGATTAAGGCTATAGCATTGTTGAAAGAAGGAAAAGACAAAGGAAAAGTAGAAACCCAACAATATAAGCATCTTAAACATACCGCTTATGTAAACATTTCTGATTTTTGAAATCCTCTATCATCTTCTTGATGAACTCCAATGTTACTGTATCTTCCTCAATCTTAGCCCCAGAATATTGTGGTTCAACCTCTGAGACAATCAAGATAAAGAATCATATCTTTCAATGCCCAAAAGACAAAAAAATGATAAAGTTCAATATTTAGTTTCCTAATCTAGTTTCGAGTTTTAACTAGTAAAAAAAGCGGGCAATCCAAAAAAGAATGGCAATCGGTAAACAAAAACGGTGGGTGAAAACTGAAGATCAGAAATGTTGGATTAAGTTCACAAGCATCTGATAGTAGTTCGGATTCAAAATACGCTTGTATGTGTGTGTAAGTTCAAGTTGTACTGGTGGAAGGATTGAAAAGCTTCCAGAACAGATAATTAGATGAAAGGAATGAACAGTGACACAACTGTACCCCCATAAACACATAAATAGCAGCAACTCTCCTTTTGGGACACAAGAAGTCATCATTAGGAATAGAGAATATTGGAATAATTTTTAAAAGATTAAAAACACAGCAAAGATCCCACAAGCTAATCAAAAAACAAATCATTTCACAAATTTTTCTTCATGACCGTCTCAATAGAAACCTTGAAACTTTAAGATTTGAAAACACAGAAATGAACCCCTTTAAGCTCCAAATAACATTGGAAGCAAAAACACATTAAATGTCAAACAATGAAACACCCTTACAAGCCTGAAAACCGACCAGCTATGCCAAATAACTACAAACAGTGACAATAAATTCCTTGGGTGAGTCATGAATCAATTATCATTTAAACAATAGAAATGCAATCCCAACTTATATTTCTTTTCACATGTTTCATCACATTGCTAATATAATGTGTAGTATTTCCAGAGGACACTGGACCCATCGAGCATTCCACTGTAATCCTCATTGTTGGAACAAAGTGAATTTTGTCAAATGATTGTCTTCTCATTTGCCAAGTCTTTTGGTATTGTTATGTAAAAAAACTTGCATTTGCAAAGTCTTTTGGTATAAAACCTTTCATTTGCAAAGTCTTTTGGTTTTGTATCATAATACGTACGAAAGTTAAAAACCTTTCAATTGAAAATCTTTCATTTGCAAAACCTTTCATTTGCATCTCTTTGGCTATATAAACCATCTTTGCAACTCAATATTAAACATAACACAAAAAAAGAAGAAAAAAATCATCTCTTCCTTCTTCTATAGTTCCTTAAGAAATTGAGTAAATTTCCACATAATTTGGTGTTACTTTACGGAAGATTGTTTAATCATAGGGAGATCGGGTTGTGACGATCTGCTAGCACAAATTTTGGGCAATATGGAGAATGCTTTAAAGACAGCGATATAGTCCGCGACTCAACTAAACTTTGGTAACATTGTTCTTGTTATTTTAAAGCTTTTTTACAACACTCACTACAGACAGACACCTTTGCTTGTATTTCTCCCTAATTACATCAAAGAGAAAGCAATTTCCATATCCAAAATGACATTTAGTAGATACAAACTATCGAAAAAAAAAGAAAGTGTTTGTTGGATGCAAAAAAATAAATCTTGAATTGGAAGACTTCCATTTTAAGGCCTCTAGTGGTCCAACTTCAAAGTTAGAAAGTAGATGAAGCGTAGACCATTTTTTGGTTTCAAAACACAAAGAAATTTCAAAAAATTACAATCAATATAAGCATGTCTCTCAAGGTAAAGTAATTTTTTATCCCTTATTCTGCACACCACTAACCTGATAGTCTGATACTCATACACTACTTGTTTACATAGCAGAACTCCTTTAATCGAACTATATGTGCATGATACAATCTCAGAATGGATCAAGGACCTCTAGACAAAAGCTTATTCTGCACACCACTAACCTGATAGTCTCTTAAGGTAAAGTAATTTTTTTATCCCTTATTTTGCGAATAAGAAAGATATAAGAAACAACTTTTCACCAAAAGCTTAGTCTGGCAGCACAGCAGCACCAAATAGAAACTCCTCAAAGTCTTTTGCTGCCAACCTCTGAGTTTCACACTTTCACCCCAAAAAAAATAAGAACGACTTGCATACAGGACCTCAATGGAATCAACATTTTTAAATAAAAATAATTCAACTGCCAAGGGCATATGTCCAAATAATGAAATCATACGTGCCAAAGGGAAAACAATGACCATGATAGATGCTGCCAAAGCCATAGTTGCTAACACTGCTCCAACTGACATAAACTTTCCAGCCATCAATGCAGCAGCCAGAACCACTACTGCACCAGCAGCAGTCAACAAAATTGAACTGCTGGTCATTCTTGCCACTGCCACAACAATACCACTATAACTTGAGATATACTACAATGAATTACTTTTTTACACAAATAGAATCATTATAACCCATTCATTATATTGTTAACACTTAACACTTAACACTCTTCCACTACACAACATATCATATCAATTTCTAACTGTTCACATTTACAGCAAAGGAATGCCAATATCTGCTTGAATGATGATTTTGTATGATAATTAATGAGATAATCATGATGAGAATAGGTGGTTAAACACTAAATTCAAAAAACATAATCCCAGAAAATTTTCCCGCATAAGAGGATAACCGAGAGTTACTCCATATTTCTTCTGGAATTCTCAAATCACATCAAGAGATAGATCACTAAACAAATGCTAAGAACTGGGATGTCATGGTGATAAAAGGATGAAGATAAGGTGGGAATGCACCTTTTTTCTTCTGGATTCCCAAATCATAACACATCAGTCACACATGAAAAGTTTTTTAAGTGACAGGCCACTAAACACGTTACTAATAGAGTATTAATTTAGGATTTTACAACAAAATTACATGTCAATTGGTGTAGTAAATTGTCAGTTGATGCCCATTGTTTCCACTCTTAGCTTCGTATATGCAATCCTAAAATGGGAACTTAAGAATGAGAAATGGCCTTCTTAAGTTCCATTCAAGCATAACAGTATATCCCAAATAGACAACATGATATGAAAATTGAATAACCTTCACTCCTATTTTAAGTATAAGTGAGGCATTCCTTCTATACATACTCAAGCAAACACTGACAGTCTCCCACGCACAAATGGAAAACTGAAGTGCAAAGGACACAAGCACATTATGTATTGCAAGACACAAATGAAAATGCAATGAGCTAACATTAAAATGGGTTGTATTCATCCTGAAAATATGTGATGAGATGTTTAATTTGTTTCAAATCTAAGGAACAAGCTGTTTTGTAGTCCTTAGATTACTGAAAAAGATACATGAGAATAATGTCGGAGAAAATATTAGAAATCAAGTGTTATTTGTGAAGGAATTGTGTCGTAAAACATTCCCTTTAATTACTAAATATAGTTAGAAATATATTTTAGAGACAATAATTGGTGATACTTCATTAATTAATGTTTACTTGTTAGAGAATAAATTATAATTGGACCAATAAGATTGGACAATAACTAAAGTTTTCAATTCCTAAGTCAGACATAAGTACATTGAATTGACTAAAATTACTAATGGATTGGGCTATAATTAGTCTTATATCTCCTATACATAGTAAGGGAATTGATGGAGGATGAGGAAAACCTACTATCCCATAAAATTAAAAGAGTGAATCGTTTATTTTGTCCATACTAGAATACATGGGAATCAATTCAGTGTACATGACTTCATTAGAGTGACTGTTTGAAATCCCAATTGGTGATACTGGAAGAAATCATTAGACTAGATAATACTTTAAAGTATTCGTTCCTCACGCATCAAAGGTTGTAATTAGACTACTTTTATATTTCATATTATACTTATCCTTGTGATCCTATTATTGCGTGTTAAATAATTATTATTTGAAATTCCACTAATCAGACCTAATACAATCCTACAATTTGTTCTTGCCCACACCCATGTAAGACCAGCCAAGTAATATCTCCTCATTCCACTGATCCCTTTAACGGTTAAAAAAAATAATTTCAGAGATTTCAGATACTTGTTAATTCAAAAATATGCATATAGATCTTTGGAGTGGCTTTCCACAAACAAATCAAGTTCACAAACAATGATAGAAATAAAGACACACAACTAAGATACCAAAAGGGCAGAATTTCAAATGCCACACAACTTCAATATAGTACTGAAGAAACTCATAAATATGAAATCTATGATACTACTTGTCAAGGGGATTACCAATAGAATGAAAGTCAATGGAATCAGCAATAGATCGCCTTTCAGCCTCAGGAACAGCAATAGCCTCCTCGAATTTTAGCTTCATCACAGCCTTTTCACATTCTTTCAATTTTTTTGCAGCATCAGGATCATTCGGGCATAATCTTTTTACCTAAATGAGCAATAAAGAGGGTCAAGTAAAGCCGCTCAATGAAAGAGCAACCAAGAAGTAATAGAAGCACAAGGGAAAATGCCTTAGTGGAAGAGTTTGTTCCTGGTCTCGAAACTCTAAGCATAAAACAAAAAAGATTATGTAATACATATATTTACCCAAAATAATGAAGTAAAAGGGACTTAAAAAAAACAGAAAGCAGACCAACTAAACTTGACATTAAAAAATCACAAGTTCAATTACTTAATACGTAAAAGGGAAAGCAAAAAGCCTTAGATATAAAAAAAAAATTAGGATGTTGAAGGGTTATGTCTCACCTCCATGAGCCTCTAAGCGCTTTATTGCGCTTTGGGGAAAAGGTGCATGCCGAAACATGCAAGTTTTAAATTTTAAAAAAAATATATTTTTTGCGCCTTGGCTTGTGTGCCTTGTGGACATGGAGTTCTTGTGCCACGGCACAACCCTAACGCGCTTTTTAAAACTAAGAAGGCATCACCTAAAAATATGGTTGAATATTTTTGATGAAAGCAATGACCTTCAAAACAAAATTACCTGTTGAAAATCCTTAAGGGCCTCTTTAAATTTTCCCATGGCAAGCAAAGCTGCCCCTCTCCTATAATAACCCTGTTTACACCGCAGAAACAAAATTAGCTATCCCATCACTACAAGGACAAATATAATTATGCTTTATACCTTTTTTTTTCAAAACAAGGAAATATTTGTATCAATCTTTCAAAAATCAATTTAGAATATAATAGAATTTGACATTATAGTGAAATTTGGAAAATAAAGCAACATGCCTTTGAATACTTGGAATCAATTTCAATAGCCTTTGTTGCATCGTGTATAGCACTGCCATATTCTTCCAATTTGGTGTGTGCAAATGCACGGTTTGCCCAGTACACAGCATTTTGATTGTTCAATTCGATAGCTTGAGAGTACAAATCAATAGCTTGAGAATATTTGTGAGCTGAAAACGCAAAATCGTATCTGAATGAGAAGGAAAAAGAAAAACACGGCCTAAAAGCATCCCTCAAACATTTCACAACACATTTCACATATCATGCACAGTTCAATAGATTAAAGCAATTTATAACAGAAATAGATAGTACCTTTAAAAGCTCCATTAGCTAAAGACTTGAGTTCTTCAGCATTCGATCCTATTGAACTCTCTGATTCCATAGTGGGCATACAAGTTAGATATGGGCTTCAATAATAATTTAGAAGACAGCTTCCATGTCCCGATCCCTCTAGAACAATCAACAAAAAATAAAAAGCCATAACTAGTAACATTGTAAGTGAAAACTTCAATCTAATGCAAAGTAGGATTTGCAAGTATGATACAATAACAAGCAACTAACAAAGCCAACATTCTTAATCAGAACGGAGTGTAATCAAAAGTATCAACACATATATCAACCCTCGCCCAGTTAAAAAAAACAATAAAAAAAAAAGAGGGAGGGAAAGGCGGAAATATAAATGGTAATATGAAAAAAGTTTAAGAAAATTATCACAAAAGTTCTTCCCACTTCATTGATAAATCCCCCTTCTCAGCATTTTATTCCACTTCACCTTCATTTAGTCATCATTCAAAGGCCCCAGACTCTTTACTACCAAAAACTAGACAGGTTGCTAGTCTCTCCAATGTTGAACCCATATCGCACTTCCCCTAACTTTTCTTTCCAGTAGTTACCAGTGGAGGTGCAAGAATGAAAATAAGAGATTGATCTTTCAGATCCTTAGGTAAAAAGTTTCTCTTTTTTGCAGTTCCTCATCACCACAAGATATTCCTCGAAGGAGAACTATGAAAAGGAAAGGGTTGAGCTGATGGAAGTAATCAATCACACTGAGAGCTTGAAGAAGGTTCAAGCAGAACATCAATTAGCCCATGAATCCAAAGGCTGAGCTAAGATAAACCTTGCTAACTCTAGAATGGAAAGGATGCACGTGGAAGCGGAGTGTCATCAAAAGAAGGAGATCGAGCAACTTAGGGAACCTACAAAGATTCTTTTCAATCACATTCGATATACTGACATTAGGGGAATCTCGTCTGAATTCCCCTGAAAAAACTGTCTAGGACATTCTTTGATGGCCTCAAGGTTGCTTTCTATGAGAAGGAATCTACTGCCATCAAGGTCATGGAAGATGAGACTAAAGGGGTCTCCAGTGATAATGTTAATGTGGTTGATATTAGTGCAAAGGTTACTAAAGTTGTCCTCGTGGGGGTCAATGACCGTGCACCCGATATCCCCCTCTTTAGTGATTATGCATTGAACTATATTTTTGTTATTGTTTTTGTAATCCCACGTATTTTATTCTATCTTACCGTCCAAGTTTATATTCTGAGTTTAACTTTAAGTTCGAGGACGAACTTTTGTTTTAAGGGGGAGTGTATGTAATCCCACGTATTTTATTTAGAAAATTTTAGAAATTTTAAAACTGATTTTAGAAAACTTTAAAACTGATTTTTAGAAAACTTGAAAACTGATTTTTAGAAAACTTGAAAACTGATGTTTTACAAAAAAAAAAAAAAAAACTTGACCTACTTTGGGGGTGTTACAAAGTGGTATCAGAGCTTAGGTTCGTTTTGGTCAAAGCTTAGAGTTGTTTAGGATCTAAAGTTTATATAAGTTTAAATTTAAATAGGTTAAATGGTAAAAGGTATAATTGTCTTGAATAATTTAAGTAAGTTAAAATAAATTATGAGAGTGGGGATAAACGGGCTTATTGTTTTGAAGTACTTTTAAGTACTTAGTAGTAGTGTGTATTTCCCTTATTTGCATTTTTTTTCTGTTGTCTTTTGTTATATTTTAGATGCCTCGACTCAGCCTTGCTAGGAAGAGTGTTAGGAACCTTAGTGATGCACCATACCACCTTTCCATTAGAGCGGGAGAACCCATTCCTTCATACATACATGTCGTCCGGGTAAGCATGGAGAATTGCCACTGAATAAGTACTACGACAGCTTCGGATTACGACCAATACCTAAGCAGTGCGTCCTTATTAGAACCTTAAGCGACGTAGGTCCTTACGCGAGCTTAAGAAAGAGTACAATGATATAATTAAAATAGGGAGACCAAGCGGAAAGGTACGGATGAGGATGGAGAATGGTTCCTTACCTTGGAGTATCTAGAAGGAGAATGAACGATGCTAAAGCAAAATGGCTCTATAATGTGCCGAGTAATTCTTATGCCTACGAGGACGATAGTGACGGGGGAGATGATACAACCTACACTATACCCATTCTGATTCAATCTGAGGATGAAAAAAATTATGAACCTAAAGGGGACTTTGAGGAAGATCCGGAGGAGGACCCAGAAGAGGATTCGGAAGAGAATTTTGAGAAAGACCCTATTCGAAAGTGATTTTGATGATTAGTCGTTTTCTAGGAAAATAGGATAGGTTAAAGTTTGTTAGTTTTCTTCTTTTCTTTGTTTGTTATCCTTATATTTGAACAATGTTGGTTTTAATTGTTATGTTTGGATTAATTATTTGAGAATTTTATTTATGATTATCTCCATGAGTTTATGTTTGCATATGCAACTTCTTTGTATTTTCTTTCAAGTTTGAATATTAAGTATAAGTGCGTATAAACATGATGAAAACGTTTGTAGTAAAGCCTTAGTTTTCTTATATAGGCAGCTTATGAACGTTTACACTCGATCACGTAGACGTCAACAATCAAGTATCATGGCTGAGACACCCGAACAACTAGCAGCTCGAGTGAGAGTGCTTGAACAATTGTCACAGAACATAGGACTGTTAGTACAAAACCAAAATAACAATGGGAACAATGGGCATGATGACCCCCAAGCAGTTATGGCTAAGAAGATTGCTGCCTTAAAACCCCCTATCTTTGCTGGGAAAGAGGACCCCATGCTGCTAGAAAACTGGCTACGCGACATGGAGAAAATCTTTACTGCAAATGGGACTCCCGAGACCCAAAAGGTTGACCAAGCTACATTTTACCTACGAGAGGATGCTGACACATGGTGGGAAACTGAGGGACAAACCATTAGTGACCAACCAAACTTTGACTGGAATTCTTTTAAGGTTGCTATTAGAGGTCGTTTCTTTCCTGAGCATATTAGGAGACAAAAGTGCAGTGAATTCAATAGGTTAAACCAAGGAAAGTTTATGAGTGTCAAGGAATATGCCCAGAAGTTTAATGAGTATGCCAAGTTTTGCCCTAACATGGTCCCTGATGAGATTTCTAAGGCACAAAAGTTTGAGGATGGTTTAGCTTTCAGGATACAAACTAGGCTAGGAGGAAGTACCTCATCTACTCTTGCAGAGGCTTATTCTAAGGCTTGTAATATGGAGAGGATCTTACAAAGAGAAGAGGATGTTTTAGGAAGGAACAAGAGGAGAGACCAGGGTAGTACGAGTAATCAAAACAATGATAAAAGACCTCGTTTTAGGAATAATGGGGGTAATGGTAGGAACAATCACCACGGAGGAGGACATTCCAATAGGAGCTACCAAAACCCTAGGCAGAATGGAAACCAGCAAGGGAATGATAACCAGAGAACTTGGGTTTGTAAGAAATGTGAGAAAAGTCATTCGGGTTATACGTGTCAGGGTGAACAAATTAAGTGTTATTCTTGTGGCGAAGCTGGACATAAGGCAAACTTTTGTCCCAAGAGGCAAGGTGGAAATCAACCAGGGCAGGATGGACACAATAAGGGCTATAACAACAATGGCGGAGGAACTAGGAACCAGAACTTCAACAACAACCGCTCGAACAATACTCAGGCAGGAAATGGTTCGGCAAACAACACCAACAACAATCAGCACAACAATGGCAACAATGGAAATGGAGGACCCAATTTCAATGGGAGACTCCCGTTATGAGTAGGGAAGCGATTGGACACCACGTTGTGACGGGTACTTTTCTTGTAAACTATAAACCTGCTTTTGTACTCTTTGATTCTGGTGCTTCACATTCCTTTTTATCTCAATCTTTTATCGAAAAACATTCTTTCAAACCTTCTTCCTCATGTCAAGCTAAGGTAACCACACCCTCAGGTGAAACCTTTCTTAGTAGGAACCTTTACCTAGATATGCCTATTGTTATCTCGAACAGAACTACGTAAACCTTATCGAGTTTAATTTAAAGGACTTCGATTTGGTTCTGGGGATGGATTGGTTAAGGAAGTATCAGGCTAAGATCGATTGTGCTAAACAGAGAATCACCTTTAGAGGCCCTAAGGGAAATAGACTAACCTACCAAGAAACAACCTATGAACCACCAAAGATCAAGCTTATCTCTGCCTTAAATCTCCAAACCCATCTTAGGAAAGGATACCCAGTATATTTGTGCCATGTGAAGGACCGAGTATGAAGGAGGGCGAGTTAGGCGAGATACACGTAGTCAAGGAGTTTGTTGATGTGTTTCGGATGAGATCCGAAATCGCTTGTAGAGAGTTAGATTTCAAGATTGATTTAGTCAGGAGCAAGGACCCATCTCTAAGGCACCCTATAGAATGGCACCTCCCGAGTTGCAAGAGCTAAAGGTACAACTTGAGGATTTGCTAGATAAAGGGTATATAAGACCGAGTGTATCACCTTGGGGAGCCCCAGTATTGTTTGTGAGGAAGAAAGATGGAACGTTGAGACTATGCATCGATTACTGAGAGATTTGAATAGTGTGCGTGAAGAATAAGTATCCACTCAGGATCGAAGACTTGTTCGATCAACTTAGGAAGCTGAGGAGTATTTTCAAAGATAGATTTGAGATCGGGTTATCATCAATTAAGAATTTGAGGGGGAGGATATAGCCAAAACAGCTTTTCGAACAAGGTATGGCCATTATGAGTTCACAGTCATGCCTTTTGGACTCACTAATGCGCCTGCTGTCTTTATGGATCTTATGAATAGGACTTTCCAGCCTTATTTGGATAAGTTTGTAGTTGTTTTTATTGATGATATCTTGGTATACTCTAAGGATCGAAGGAAGAGGCTATTTAAGGAAAGTTTTGGAGACCTTAAGAGAAAATAAGTTGTATGCAAAGTTTTCGAAGTGTGAATTCTGGTTAGAAAAAGTAGCATTTTTGGGGCATGTAATCACAAAAGATGGAGTAGCAGTAGATCCCTCAAAGGTTGAAGCAGTGATGAATTGGCCTACACCAACTAACGTGGCGAGTGAGAAGTTTCTTGGGTTTAGCAGGATACTATAGGAGATTTGTGAAGAATTTCTCTAGAATGCTTCGACTATGACTAACTTAATGAAGAAGACCACTAAGTTCCAATGGGATCGCGAAGTGTGAAGCGGCATTTCAAGAGTTAAAAGCGAGGCTTACTTAGCTCGTCTGACTTTACCCAATGAGAGTGGAGATTATGAAGTTTATACGGATGCATCTAAGAATGGGCTAGGTTGTGTGCTTATGCAAGATGGAAAGGTGGTAGCATATGCCTCCAGACAACTTAAGCGCATGAGAAGAATTACCCCACACACGACTTAGAGTTGGGAGCCGTAGTCTTTGCATTGAAAATTTGGAGACATTATTTGTTTGGGGTAAAGTGCAAGATTTATACGGATCATAAGAGTTTGAGGTTTTTGTACACGCAAAGGGACTTGAATAATAGACAAAGACGATGGTTGGAGCTAATCAAGGATTATGATCTGAATTTGAATTATTGTGAAGGAAGGGCAAATAAGGTAGCTGATGCTCTAAGTAGGAAGTCGAGTCATACAATGAATGCACTGATCCTGGCAGATGAATTGTGTGAAGAGATTCGAAGGATGAACTTAGAGGTAGTAGAGCATGGATATGTGGATACCCAGTTGAATGGAATAATGGTCAAGTCCGACATTTTTGAGGAAATTAGAGTGAAGCAGATTACAGATAGCTGGTTAACTAAGTTGAAGAAGCTAAAGGAGGATGGTCAGGCACCTGAGTTTGAAAGTGATGAAAATGGTGTAATGACGTATAAAGGAAGATGGTGCATACCGCATGATGAGACTCTTAAGACTAAGATTATGACGGAAGCCCATAATTCCCCGTATTCAGTACATCCTGGTGGTGATAAGATGTATAAGGATCTTAAGAAGAACTTTTGGTGGCCAAACATGAAGCGTGAAGTTGCGGAGTATGTGGCGAAGTGCCTAACGTGTCAGAAAGTGAAAATTCAACACATGAAGCCCGGGGGAAAGTTACAACCATTAGAAGTACCTGGATGGAAATGGGAGTCGATTTCGATGGACTTTGTGGTAGGATTGCCAAGGTCGAAAACAGGGAAGAATGCCATATGGGTGATAGTGGATCGATTAACAAAAACAGCAAGGTTCATAGCAATGAAGAATACTTGGACAATGCAACAGATGGCCGATGCATATTTTCAGGAAGTAGTGAGATTGCATGGTGTGCCTAAGGACATTGTATCGGATAGAGATTCGAGATTTCTATCCAAATTTTGGAAGATATTACGAAGCGTTGCACGATATTAAAGTTGATCTTGCGTTTCATCCGACACGAGATGGGCGAGAGAGAAGCGATTAGACTCTTGAGGATTTGTTAGGCGTCGCTATGGATTTTGGAGGATCTTGGGAGGATAATCGAGATATGTAGAGTTTTCTTACAATACGAGTTTTCATTCTAGCATAGGAATGGCACCTTATGAAGCTCTATATGGAAGGAAGTGTAGGGGGTCCTATATGTTGGAATGATGTTAATAAGTCGTTGGGTTAGGACGAAATGATTGAGGAGACTACAAGGAAGGTGAAGATGATTAGGAGCATTATGAGGCGCAAGATCGTCAAAAGTCGTATCTGAGACAAGAGGAGAAGCGTTAGAGTTTGAAGTAGGTGAAAAAGTTTTGCTCAAAGTGTCACCAACCAAGGGTGTCATGAGATTTGGTAGGAAGGGTAAATTGAGCCCACGTTTTATAGGTCCTTATGATGTCTTGGAACGAATTGGGGAAGTAGCCTATAGATTAGCCTTACCCATGAACCTAGCCCAAGTCCACAATGTCTTCCATGTATCCCAACTCAGAAAATATGTCCATGACCCTTCCCATATCATACAACCTGAAACCATTGAACTTGATGAAACCCTTACCTTTGAAGAAAAACCAGTAAAAATCCTTGATACCAAAACAAAATGTACCCGGAACAAAGAAATTAAGTTGGTTAAGATATTATGGATGAACCAACAAAGCCAGAAAAGCAACATAGGGAAGCGAAGTTGACATGAGAAAGCGGTACCAGAGCTTTTCGATCAGTGCGTCGAGTTTGAGGACGAAACTTTTAAAATAGGGGTGATGCGAGTCTATCTTACGTCCAAGTTTATATTACGAGTTTAACTTTAAGTTGAGGGCGAACTTTTGTTTTAAGGGAGTGTATGTAATCCACGTATTTTATTTAGAAAATTTTAGAAATTTTAAAAGCTGATTTTAGAAAACTTTAAAAGCTGATTTTTAGAAAACTTGAAACGATTTTTAGAAAACTTGACTGAGTTTTACAAAAAAGCGAAAATTAGTTTTGAAGAGGAAAAGCAAAGTAAAACGTTATAACTTCCTCCCACTACCTCCATTCTCACCATTAGTGACCTTGTAACCTCCTTCCTCACCATATATATATACCATTCTAATCGTTTTTAACCTAACTTCACCAAAATTGATTTAGTTTTCACAAATTTCTTTTAGCATTCAAACAAAAAGAGCTCAAAGGTAGGAATTTCATTGTTCTAAAGTATTTTATCTTTTCATCGAAAAATTTAAGAAAATAAATAAAAAAAAAATATATAATTGTTTGACCTTCAGTGAGAGGGAGGACCACTGGAATATCACTGGGATCGGCAATCACTGGCGCACGCTAGAGCTGCCTTCTTTCCTTTCTCTCTCTTCTTTTCTCTCCTCTCCTCCCTTTTCTTTTCGGTTTTAGTGGGTTTCTAAACCCGAGTAACATTTTTATTAAATCTCTTTCCTTTATTTTCCTTCTTTTTTTTTTTTCCTTTTAAATTATTAATTCTTTTTTTTTTTTTTCCTTCTCATTTAATTATTAATAAACTTTGTCCTTTCCAAATAATATTTATTAAAACCAAACTTCTATATTTTTTTAAAGCAAAATTTGATACGGTTTAGATTTGAAAGAAAATTATTTATTTTATTATTTTATGGAAATTATATTATTATTTCAATAATGGGTTTAAAAGACGATTTGAGTCGAAAGAGAAATATTTATGATTTAATTGTTGTTGTCACCAATTGATACTAAAATGGTGATTTGTTGGATAAGATTTCAGTTGGGTATTTCTGAAATATATATTTATTGGGAAAATTTATGATCATTTTACATAAAATGTATAATGTAATGTTTTATGTGCTCGCGGCTAATTACTAAAATATATTAAACCACGTAAAGTGTAACGATGGGAATGAAGCTCTTATATTTGTTGTGATCCAAGTATAAGAGTGATGAACAGGTTGCCCTGTTTGGTTAGTATAGCTGCCGACAGGTTATTATTATTATTTTTGATGCTCGATACGATTTTTGGTCTTCCTTCTATTTGTTGTGATCCAAGTAGAAGGGGTGTATACATTAGGGTTACCTAAGACTACTCTGCTGGCCTTGATGAATTATTTGGGGTGACGACCTCTTGATGAAGTAGGTATAGGGGTAAAGCCTCGGCCTACTGGCGTTCTCGTTCCCTCAAATTAAAATTGGATATATGTGTTGCCATCATTAAATATCAAATTAATTAATTGGCTTATGTGTTATTATATTCATATTCATAAAATCGATCTTTAACTCAACTTTATATTACTTTAATTTCTATAACTATTTTCAACTCAATTATAGTTTGTCTTCTTAAATTATTTCAACTAAAATTGTTTTACGGGATGGAGTTGGAATTACTCAGTTTTTCCGATTTTTGGGAGCTTTCCCTTGTTTCCCCTTGCATTTTTTAATTTGCAGGTTGTTGAGCACGTGGGAATTGTGGAATGAGAATCACCTAGAGTTATAACTTTAATTAGAGTCATATGTCAGTTTATTTTATCTTTAGTATTTTAAAGTTTTACATGGACACAGTTTGCGTTTAAGTCTTTTCTACATTTGTAAGACGTCTTTCGGATTCAAGTTTATTTAAGTTATTTTTTTTCTAATCGTTAAGCCTTACATTTATTTTCTTAGAAATAGATGTGGCGGTAACATTCTCATGCGTAGGTTTTGACTCAAGGTTTACTTAAAACGGTTTTCAAAAAAAAAAAAAAAAACTTGACCTACTTTGGGGGTGTTACAGTTTTACCTAGCCAACTGTAGATGATCATTTACATCACTTCAAGAGTAAATCCAGGGAAATTGCAATTTCATTACTTTGTTCGGCAGGCTCACAGCCATATCAGACCAAACTCATTCCTATGTTTCTTTTGGCAGTGACGCAAATCTTTAATGTTTAACCACCATATATTGCACCCTATGACGTAAGGTCACCCAATTACCCCGTAATTTGTGAGGCACATCCTATACGTTAAAAAATAATCAAGAAGACATTTATCCCGGCCCAAGATATTAAATGTTATAAGTGTTCGAAACCATCTTTACAATAGGATGGAAAGGATAACTCAATAAATCTCTGCAGCAAGGGGGTGTGGTCAACATAGTTGAGCCATCAGCACCTAGAGTGTCACTTCCCTTTGGCCTTCTAATGCCATAACCCAATCCATCTCAAAGTCAAGATTCCCCTTTAGTATATGCAAGTACTCGACCATGTACAGATAGAAGGACAATCTCAAAAAGAAGTTTGAAGGAGCATCATCAGGTTCAAGTTTGGGTACATCACTCGAACCTATGACCTCCATGTCACCTTTGAAGGTTAAATCAACTGAGCTAACTTATGCTAATTGAACCATATTTATGTTCAACTATAACTACATGACTGATATTGTCATGGTCTATTTCAAAGTTTTAACCACAAAGCAGGGTAAACATATTGTATTGAAAAACATGTATACTAATTGTTTGAAAAAAGCCAAGAGGATCATAGTGGAAAATGTTTATTATCCAACTAAACTCAACGCAATATTTGAACACAAAGATACAATAAACTTAAACAAACAAAGAAACCATCTCTTCATACACTTGTCTCAGCTAACTTAACAACATTTCCAATTTATACAACAGCAAAAAAAAAATTCAATAGAGATTATTGATGATTCATGTCAAATCAACCATGCATTTCTCAAAGACTTCACCAACCTAATACAGGACTGAACTAAAACCCAAAGAACCAAATTATAAAGCCTGGATAGTGGATACTTTACGAATTCTGACTCGCCCTCGGCCACACATGCTAGAGCAAGATACTCCCTGTGCCACTGTCATTTTGCACCATTTTCCATTTTAATTTGTCCATTGACCCTTTCTTTTTTGGCAATGGTCCTACAGTCCCGCTAGCCTTTTAATCTCATCCACAAACATACTCTCTCTCTGTCTCCATCTTAACGACTTAATTTTATCCTCCTCTTATTTTTTGTCTCATTCTCAAACTCAATATTCCTTTCCACTAAACTTCACTACTTTTACACTAGGTGCAAAATGAGAAGTTCAAAATGAGAGGAAAAGGAGTGCTAAGAAAAAGGGCATAGCAAGTATCATAAGACTGAGGGTCTATGATAATCAACAAGAAAGTTCTAAACTTTGATCGTAGGCCAGCAAAACAGTGATATGGCCTATGGCTATATGATCAATATTCGTTAGCACGATATAGTTCAGACATGCAGATAATAAATGAAAATTCAACAATATCAGAAATCAGTACAAATGAAGAAAATAAACCCAAAAACAGTATAGCGAACTTGATCTCAGCATAAAAAAGCCATAAAAAACACAAAAACTAACATTGATTTTCTACTCATAAAGATCCGGATTACTTATAAAATATTGAAAGATGACCCATAAGAAGAACCATAAAATGTGTGCTAAAGAGATACGCAATGATTCACAATCACATTTAAACAGAAGAAAATTCAAACTGATTCAATAACAATGGATTATACGATTGATCGATTCAAATTGATTCGAGGAAGAAAGTAAAATTAAGCAATAAACTTACATGGAAGATGAGGAGTTGATTCAACAAAGCCAAAAGCACAAGAAGAATTCAATGGAGAAAGGAAATGATTAGATAGAGAAGGCCAAGAAAAAGAACCCTAATTATTAGAGTAATTAAGGTTTAAGGAGGGTTCATTGAGGTTGTTGGCTGCTTGCTCACTGCAGTGCTCAGGGCTAACTGGTGTTCAAACTAATGTAGGTAGCCATGGTCACTAACTTCTACCCCTAGTCAAAAGTCGAATTTTGTTTCATTTGGGGTAAGTATCGTGTTTTTCATATGATCGAGTTTATGAGTTTTATTTTCTTCGAGCTCTTCCTTTCTCTTAACCGATTGTGTAGTAAAATATTACGTATAACAATTTTTCTTTATTTGATTTAATATCGATAGAGTTGTCCAAAATTGACCAATAAACTAAAGTTGAGTATAACCCTCTAACTGATATAGCTGTACATCTCAATTCTCAACCGGCTACCTTAGTATAATACTCCCTTCAACTCACACTAATTGTATTAGTTGATTTTTACACTATATTTAATACACGAATTTAATCTTAAATATCTCTAATTGTGGATAATTAAAAATTATAAAAAATTAATATTAATAAAATTTACATTAAAACAAATAGAATACAAAATAAGAGAAATCGACAATTATATCAAAAAATCAAATAGGACAATACCCATGATGATTATAAAGTTTTGTATAGGGGTTTAATTTACTAAACTGCTATTGAGATTGTAGTTTACCCTTGACCAAACACAGCTAAGTAATTTTAAGATCTCACACTCATTTTTTTTCTTTCCACTTTAACATTTTTTACTTATAGAATAGAGATAAATTTAACAATGTATTAAAGATAAACATATTCATGCGAGATGTTATTAGATTCGTCATAATGCAAAGTTTTTTATTTTACAATTTTTTATATTGCGGATTAATGCACAAACTTTACTTTGAAAAGCGTGTAAAAAATAAATTGAACGAATAAAAAGAAACGGATAATAATAATTGGAATTTAGTTAGGTTCAAATTCAGCTCGATAAACTTACAAAATATTGGATTCACGATTAAATCAAAACGTTAACAAGTCAATCAAAACATTAACAAGTAGAGTCGATTAGAAGTCATGTGTGACCAACTCGCTCTTTAAGCACTCGGAGACTAGTTCCCACATTTATTATATAAGGATTGAGTCAAGATCGTTCCTAACCGCACAAGATAGCATTTGCTTAAGGCTCAAAGCTGGAAAGGGGTTTGAAACCTCAATTCAACAATGTTGTCATGTAGGACGAAGAATACGGCTTGTAAAATTATTTTTAGAATATATCAACCCTTTATAGAAAGGGCTTGTTTCTTTCATGTATAGCGCCCATAAAATGTGAGGAATCACATTGGATTGAGTGGAGAAAGAGGAAGAGAGAACAAGCAATCATCTTTACAAACATTTCTCCAATATTTGATCAAGGCAGATAAAGCTTCATTTTGTTTTCTGTTTCTTTCCCATCTCCCCTTCCTCCTTTTTCCCTTCTCTTTCTCTCCTTTCTATTTTAATGGGCAGAACTTGCATACACCATAAAGAACAATTCAATATAGCAATAAATATGCCATATTTGTATTATCGGAATTAAGACTTTGACATTATTTCGTTGTATAATTGTATATCAAAAACACTTACTTATGCTTAAAAAAATCATACTGAAATTACAATGCAAGAATAAATGTGGTTGGAATTTGATATTTCCTCTCAGTCTGAAAAACAAGTTTACAAGCTACTGTATTCACATTCTAGATAATACTATTTGATAAAAATAAAAGAGGGAGGTTTAAGGAGCAAAACGTAAGCACATTTTACGATTACTTCTTTGGATAAGTGTGATCGTCAGGTCCAACATCGCGTGAACCAGTATTTATATATGGTCCTCGGAAGGTAGCCTGGGGTGGCAAGGGCTTCGATGAATCGATGACAGGTTGCTTCTTTGACGAGGATCTAATAAAACAAACCACAATCAGTTCTAGAGAAATCCATGTATTCAAAACTGTGTATATGATGTTAAACTTACGCCATGTAAAAAGGAAACGCCAAGCCAGCTGCAGCAAAAGCTAATAATCCTGCAGCTACAATTGCGTTACGCCTTCGAGACATGAGTTATCTGTTCCGCACCAAGTTGTGATGTCCCTGTTCTGCAAAGATGCGGAAATGAGGAAACTGAAATTGGAAACATAAATTATGTCTATTTTTGTGGTTTTAGCCTTGCAAGGCTTAACGGCTTTTCGAAGCATGTAACGAATTGGTGTTTGTAGCTTAGCCCACTCCTATGTTGCTTGTTTGAGTGGCCTGTCTTCGGGGGCCATTCTCCAATGGCTTTTTCCCCTAGAGTTTTTTATGCTGGCGGTTTTTGGCTCTCCCGTTTTCAGTGTTTTTCCCAATTTTCAAAAAAAAAAAAATCAATCTAAGCAACCTTCTTCCACCACAGTAGTTCCTACTTCCTAGTCAACAAGATTTATCATCTAAAGCATCAAGATACTCCTAAAATTTCCTTTCACTGAAAGAAAAATCAGAACAAGTGTCAAGCCAATTCATTGTGGCCCAATTAGGCACCACTTGAAAGAAAAATCTCCATTTTCCTAAGAAATTCAATCCAACATTCTTTTTCTTTTGATAGATGGTAGATTGCAAGTCTTCAACAGAGAAGGGTATAAGAAGCACTAACCCGAGTGTACATAAGGACATGCCAAGACAACCATAGGTATGACTGCAATCTAGTATTTCATGACTTCATGGTGTCCTAATCCCTTTTTTATATTCAGAATCAGCACATAAACATGTATAGAAAACTAATTTGAGCAGAGCTATCAACAATTCACTGGATCATGGACAAGATGGCAGACATTGGATCGATGCAGTCATCAAGCTGCATCAGTCTGTTCATTCTTGAATAGAAATACTAGAGCAACCTCTGAACTGAAGATCCTCCTTCCCCCATAGTCAAGAGTGAAGGCAAACCCCAACATTGTAGACTGAGATCCTGATCCGATGGTGCTTTTCAATATAAATATTCTTTAGAGAAGTAAAGCCCTAGACAACATCTCCATCGTCCAAGTAGATAGTCGGGCTATAGACTCACACAAAGACACAGACACAGACACATAGCACGACGCTAAGCACAAACTTGTTTTGGTAAATTTAAATTATGACCTTAATTACCACATATATTATCAATCAGCATTTTGGCGCACGAATCTCATCGTAAAAGACAGCAAATGCAGCATTGCCAAGGCCTTAGAGCACAAGGTACCAGCAATTTGAATTAGCATTTGTGCTATGAATGACTGGTTGGTCCTAGTCAAAGTTACCTTGCAAACATAGCCGAGTTTTGTGTTTTTTCTCTACTCAAAAACATAAAAAAAATAAAAAGAAAGGAAGATAAGAAGGAGCTTTTCATTTTTGCAAATCGAATTCTGTAATCTACCCGCAAAACCTCAAGGGAAAGAGTTACTAAAGCTTTATCTGAGGGAGAATAATCTTCATGATGACAAGCTCTCATTTCCTATCAGCGTTCAAGTCTGCATAGTTTTGGCTTAGAAATAGGCCAATATCTTGATCTCTTGACCGACAATAAGCGATAGGCCATGATCGATTAAAGCACTCCACAAACATATGCCTCATTTTAATAATTTATGAAATACCTAAAAGGCTTACTCATTAAAATAATAGCAGCAGCAGCATCACATCCAGTGTATCCGCCTATAGAAAACTATGATCAGGGGAGGGAAGTAAGACGGCAACTCATACCCTTAAAGGAGAGCGCGGCTAAAGAGTCTCTCGACTCAAGAAAGATCAAGAGAGGATTCTGCAACAAATAGGACTAAGTGAAGCTAAAGCTGACTCCCCAAGTTTGCATCTTATCACACAAGCGTGACCCTCAAAAGCAAAATGATCTATTAGTACTGAACTAGGAATCTTCATTCATATAAGAAAATTAATACTTCTACTGTACCCAAAAAGAATTCAATCCACTGACAAAACTCAACAAGTAACAACTCACAGTCAAAGTAAAACACATTTCAGCCCAACAAATCCTGTATAGTTGTATCCATGATTCACAATTGATGGGTTTGGAATTTGTATTTTTCATATATCTTCCATAGTTCCATCCATTATAAAGAGGCCTAAAACTACCCATGCTTGGTGCTCACAACAACAATCAATTAGGATAGTACTAAAACTACAAATACATTGTGGCACTATGTAGTTAATCTCAGTCTCTATTACCCTAATAATTAACAAAAAATCCTTGTATCACATTCTTCCGATCACACCAATGCATCAATACGAGCACTCACCCAATATATGTGATTACAAATAAACTAACTCACTTCAAATGAGACCTAAAACTCTGAATTCAGCTTTTAAATGAACACAAATAAATGATAAATCCTTTCTATCCTTGTCCCAATAACACAGGTCAATGCCATAACTATAACCTTCTTTCCACATTGAATGAAAATATCCAGTCACCCAACTGCTGATACAAAATTCTCTCCCTTAACTTTACGAACTAGGGTTTCATATTGTTTGGTTGTTTGCTACGCCGAAAATCAAAAGCACCTTTAATTTGGCATCTGACTACACATACTCATATTAGCAAACCTACAATCAATGCGAAAATTCTCCCCTAACTTCTCATTTGGACATAATCAAATGACAAAAACAAAAAAGAACAGCGAATCTAATAATAGAAGAAACAAACTCCTAATCCACATCCAGTCCCCCGTAAAAAACCTCCATCATTTCACAAAACATGAAATAGGAGTAGAGCAGATATATTGAATGCAAAATGCAGACGAAATCCACTTTGTTCAGCTGGGAAAAAATGGTAGGAGAAAGGATTTACCTTGATTTACTATCTTTCTGGCAGCTCTGTAGCTGAATGGAGAAACTGTCGTACACTAGCTAGTCACAAATGGGGATACATGGGATAATTTCGCAAATGTTACTAGTCGGACTGTTTGTTTGTTCGATCGGTTAAAAATTAGGGAAATTAGCATTTAATTTTGATAAAATGTCAGTGTTAGCACTTTTTTAAAGAAAATACCACATGGTACATTTTAGTTAATTTTAATTTTAACAATTTTTGTTAATTTACCATTTTAACTTTTAATTCACCATTTTGATGTTTAATTCATTAACGCTCATAAATGTTTAATAATTTTATTGAAAAATTATAAGAAACTATGTAATCGGGTCGAAACAAGTATTTATTCGCCTATTTTCCGATACTTAAACCGAAAAAGATATTTGGCGTCATTTTTACCTATCATAACGATTTTTTTTCAAAAAACGGAAGTTGCAATTACCATTATGGGATAACTCTTTCGAAAATCCGGTCGAAACAAGTACTTATTCGCCTATTCTCCGATACGTAAACCGAAAATGATATTTGACGTCATTTTTACCCATCACAACGATTTTTTTTTTGAAAAAACGGACAACGCTACTATCGAAACAAGTACTTATTCGAAAGAGTACTTGTTTCGACCGATGAATTAAACATTAAAATGATAAATTAAATGTTAAAATTATTTTTCCGTAAAATTATTTAACATTTATATTTTTTTTCCATAAAATTATTATACATTTATGGACGTTAATGAATTAAACGGTGAATTAAACAATAAAATGGTGAATTAAACAAAAATTGGATGCTACCATGTGGAAAAAACTTACAAAATGATGAATTAAACAGAATTTAACAAGAACTTAACGGAAAATGCCTGGATGCTACCATGTGGAATTTTTTTTTAAAAAGTGCTACTATTGGCATTTCATTAAAACTTAATGTTACCATATGGAATTTTCCTACAAATTAATTACTCCTAGTCGATAAGTAAATTTGTAAGAAGATATTTGGTAAAAATTATACGCTACAAGTAAAAAGACAATAAAAAAACTACTTATAAATAGTTTTATTTTTTAATCTTGGTTTAAAAATTAGCTTTTTTTAGCGAACTTAAAAGTCATATCAAATATTTATTATAATTATTTAATCAATCAAAAAACTAAATTTCAAAAGTCAATAAAAAAAAGCTACTAAAAACTAATTGCCAAATACTTTTAAATTTTGAAAGAATGAAAGTAGGGCTCATAAGTAGAATTTTTCATTATGTTGCACATCTCGATTGTTTAATATTTCAATCACAGTTCTCCATTTGAGCTTGTCGATATCTCTTTTGTAATGGAAGAGACAATTAATTTATATAAAATTTAAACTAAACTTTATGCAACGCTAAAAAATTGTGATTTAAGTTCCATTCGGTAATACATTACGAAAGAAAAGCATGGCCTATCGCAATTCACAAGTGTTAGTTGACATAGTTAACCAACTACAGTAAGTTGTAATATTTATTAAATACTCTTATACAACTCAATTTTTATTCTATTCAAATAAATTTACATCGTTTTTATTTTTGAATGTAATTCTACCACTTTAATCACTAAATTCTTTTTCTTAATTTAAAAATGCCCCACTAAGTTGATCCATTATGTATATCCAATCCTTTAGTCTCTGTTGAAAATAAACCAACAAGTCTTATATAAGACTATTTCACCTAGGACTAAGGAAACGAAGACAACATATGCCAAGTTATATTTGGTCACGACACTGATCTTTTAAAATTAAGAATCTGACATTATTGTTGTTGTAAGTCCATTGTTGTTGTGATTCAACTCAAATTTGATGACAAAAGCGTACACCGGACACAAAATAGGTGATGGAAAAAATGGTGACAATATCACAAAACCTACACCAACATCAAATATAAGAGGAAAGCCATTGATGGGTAAACAACAACTAGTAACAGTTGCACAACATTTTCAGAAAAGAAAGCTACAAGATATGTATTTTTATCAAGTTTTAGATGGCCCAATTTGTTTGAAAGGATACTGCTTGATGCCATCATAATAATTGTTACTAACTCACAACACCTAAATATTTTTAAACTACGCTTCATGATAAGTGCATTTATGCTTCATTTCTAGAGTATTAGAAATGATCTATAACAGTGTTGTAGTGGCTTCTTTTCGGTTAGCCATGATGCATTGAGCTCGATTCTCCTACTGTTGCTGCTGCTGGTAGTTGAGAGGCCTCCTGAACAGCATAATGTGTGGCTCAGGGCGGTGGATGGCATAGTGCACCCAACCACGACTCTGCTGAACTCCAATTGCACGCCATTCATTCTGGAAATCACCCAGCGTATTGACAATTTAAAATCAACCAAAAAAATTCCTCCACATAAAAATAGGAATGGAAAATAATTTAAACAAACTAAAATTACACACATCATTCAGTTCAACTCTTAGTTTTATAAAGCACAAAGGCACAAAAGGTTCTTAGACCCAGCGCAGTGGCGAGCTGGTTGTAGTGAGGCATACTTTGATTCTAAAAAGCTTAAAATCATATCATACCTTAAACAACATGGCATTCATGTTATAATAACAAGAAGCTTCAAAACATAACTTTTTTGCAATAAACACTAATATAGCACATAATCAAGGGTTTCTCAAACTTCATATTTAAGTGAATTTGGGTTTCAAGTTCTATTTCTTTTTTAAAACAAAAAACTCAAGTTGATTACTCGGACCAATAAGAGGCGCACAGGGCGCAATGCGTGAAACGCATCAAAGCATCCCAAGGTTGTAGTGGGCTTTGGGCGTTTCCAATCAAACCTAAGCTCAAGGCGCAAAGGGCTCAAGTGAGGTGCGCTTATAAAAAATAAGGTTCAATTCCATCATTTCGATAAACAACTCTTTAGTTACTCGAAATAATGAGAATAACTCCAAGAAACACAACTTTTTCAGCACATTCACATCATTTTAGCTCAATTACATTCTTCTGATAATCAAGTCTTCAATAATTGGGAAAAAAATAAAAATTTCATTTCAATTCATTAACTCATACTCCAAACAGTCCAATATCAGATCAACAAAATATGAAAGTGCGAACAATTCTAGTGTGACTCAATAATTTACCTTCGTAGGTTGGTCAAATGCATTGTATTCCATTCATAGCAATTGTCTCATTTGTTTTTTACACTATTTCATCGATCATAATGAATATGTATTTTATGCTTAATGTATAAATTAAAACATCTTTAAGAGAGATGTTATTTGAATCATTTCAATGAAATTTTCTTAATATTAGTATCAATTTATTATTTATTATAATTTATAATTATGCAGAATTAGAGATATTCAGAATTGAAAATGCACTGTTTAAAGTACAAAAAGCAAATGGGGCAAATGCTATGAATTAAACTAGTCTTCAAGTGATTTAGCTAAAAGATTTTCCCGACTTACAAATTATTACTCTTTAATTTTATTGTTCAGTTTCATTTGTTTCATGTTCATGTGTACAACTACTCAAATTGTTCATGCCTTGATTTAGCTAAAAGATTTTCCCGACTTACAAATTATTACTCTTAAATTTTATTGTTCAGTTTCATTTGTTTCATGTTCATGTGTACAACTACTCAAATTGTTCATGCCTTGATTTTATGTTCAAATATAGTTTGTGGCACCTAAACTCTAGATTATTAGCCACTTAGGCCTAACAAATTCAAAATCAAAAGATAGGCAGCAATCTCTTTACGTTTTGGAGAAGAAATAAAAAAATACACAAACTATTAGTGAATTCATTTTAGCCCTTCACTGATCCGTATTGTTGTCAATCTGCAAACCAAGGTCATATTAACCCAAAATTCCTCTTGTAGACAATACCAGTGACATTTTCAAATCCAAATTTTGATCAGAATTACTTCAAACATCAAGCGATTTAAAAAAAAAACATAAAAGGAAGTGAAAGAAAAAGAAAATACAGTAAATAAAAATCGGAAAAAACAAACCTCTGAAAGAAGGCGGTTCTTGGGGAGAAGTTTGGCAACTTCAGCAGGAAGAACAACATGCCTGAAATCACGAAAACATAATCAATTAATTCCTTGCAAAAACCCTAATCCGAAATTATTTTCAAGAGATTGAAAAATGAAAACAAACCTGTACTCGTAAGTATCGTCGAAGTACTTTTCTGAGTACTGAATCTGAACCATTTTGTGCAACAATCAAAGTCTTTAAACTTGAGTTTCTATACTAGGGTTTTCGATCAATCACAAAATAAAATCATATATCAGTGATCAAGAAAACAATAATAATCAACATCAATAACGAAGTAAAGAAAAGAAGCAATCGAATAATGGAATCAAATTTATCAAAAAAGTTAAGAGAGAGAAAAGAGGTGCGTACCAGTAGGAAGAGAGAGAAGCAATAGGGAATTATTTTAGGATATTTCGGAGGGTATTTCGGATGTTCTTTGAAGGATTTAAGGGCGGTTTTGCAACGTAAACTATTTAAATAAAGAAAATCCTATTTGAAATTTGAAAAAGAAGCTGCTTCGATTTACTTTAATTATTCGTATATACATGACCGTTACTTCAACTTTATTTATACAAACCAACCGTGTATGGCAAACACGGCTCTCTCAATAGGCTAGTCTAATAATTTATATTTAAAAATAAAACTAATGACTAAACACTTACTTTTTTTGCAAAATGGGTTGACCCATATTTACCCGTCTATGCTATAGACGGTCTATAGCAAGAATTTGTGTTATACAAATGTAGCATTTCGATATTTAGCGGTTTTATTATTTTTTATCCATTATTTATATGAATTAATTAATAATGCTCGGTAGTATCGGCTAGAAAATATGATAAATTTGCAAAATATATGAAAAGAATCTTAATTTATTACATTTTATTTTAAAACGCTATAAGTTGTAACATTTTAAAAACACATATTTGCACCACTAAATATTGATTAAACTGCTACTTTGCCAAACATTGATACTTTTCTAAAATTAGTGTTTAGTGTTAAATTACTAACAATTACTTAAATTGTTACTTCGAACACTAATCTAAAACTAATAGCAAAAAACGTCTACATTGAACTTTTTCTTATAATAATGCTAACCTATACTAATTGAATCTGCTATCGAATAGATTGAAAATGTTAAATTTGTCATATTTCTATTTTGGATCGTCTCATTCATTTTGTTTGAATTATTTGTTAGGAAATAGAGTCCCATCAAATCTCATCCAAATATTTAACAACTCATTTTGTACGAAACCGTCTCACTCTGATACGGATCCATATAATAGCCATTTCTTTAATTGATTACTTTAAAATTATAAGTGATTACTTTAATAAACTAAATATAAATAATATTTAAACCCTCACATAAGATCTTATTTATCAATATAGTACACATTATAATTATAAATACTACTATTCTTTTAACTTGCACTCAAACCAGTTCTTACACTATTTATCATTCTATTGTATTTTACATATATAATATGACTATTATACGAACAAAAGCATAGACATGAAATCTTATTTTATAAGCATAGATATAAAACTCTATTAAATCCATCTTGGCTAAAATCTTAGAGTCTATTGACATATAAACACACATGATAAAACATTTTCATTTGTCCTATTAAAATTGCAACTATATGCAAATTTACGTGAGAGCTTTTAAGAGTAAATGTTGCAATTCTAATAGAACGAAGGAAATACTAGTATACGGGGTGGATATTAAACGGGTAGAAGGCAAGTACACGCGTCATAAATGATAAATACAATCACTTGAATGATGAATGGAAACACTATACTAGTCGATACTTATATTAGAGACATACCCTCGTGAGTAGACATGAGTATGAGAATTTCCTCGCAATAAATGGCCAGTGATGAGTACAAAAAATTTTAGGAGGAAGTCCTCACGGTTCACACTAACCAGAAAAATCATACGATCAGTCAGATCGAAACATACCACGTAGAGAAGCACCAAATCCAGCATTACGCAACGGAAATCCAGTTGACAAGGAAGCCATCACAAAACTTTACTATCAACAGACACTAAAAAGTTAGTAAGCTACTATGTACAAATATATGGGGCAGTTTGCAAAACTGCCTTTCAAAAGTTGCTGCAAGTTTTACACAAAAACGCCTTTAGGAGCTTCACCACGGACAAAATGTAATCCCTATATATCTTCCGAAACTAGCTAGTCGCTACTTGCTAGTGCATATATTTCGGTTCTACCATTCTAACTGATTGTAGTTTCAATCTTTCCCAATTCTTGGGGTCTAATTTGCCTGTGCAAAGTCAAAACTATACAATGTGTACAAAAATATCCACCAAAAGTTTGATTTTGATCCTCGAGCAGTCTTTCTCGAAAGATCAAGTTTGAGAACTAGGGACCAGCTTATGCAGCATTGATGTTCCGTCAAAATTCATCACCGCGTAACGCTTACTCAAATCATCAAACTGTAAGATAATAAAACAAGCGGAAGGTGAGATTGCGCTAAAAAATACACAAATCACTTTATTTAAAAAGCAAACGAATGGTAAGACTGTGATTTGTGCGAATATCTAATATTACGGATCGGTGAGACTTGATAGTATCAATTTTTAGGAACCGAACCTCTACTTCTGGTATTTCATTGAAACCAAATTTGTTCATCCACAGCGATGTCGTCTCCTCAGCAGCTGGCAGTAGAATTTTCTTTACACCCAGCTCTTCGAACAATTTCTCCATACAAGAATATAGACATTGAAAATATCCCTATAAAATTAATAAAAAAAATTAATTTACTACACAAGTATGTACAGATGAACAATTGTCTCCGCATAAATCGTAGTATCACAGGCAAACGACATCCTCCTCCCACATTTAAAATCCATACAGTTCAAGTGATCTTTTGTTTCCTCTTCATAAGTCATCTTTATGCATCACAAGCCCCATTACTCATGCCCGTCATTAATTCAACTGGGTAGCTCGTCAAAATATCATGAACAGATAAGGTCATAAGATATTGGCAAAATACACAATTTATGCTTGATTAATATCATGTGCACTACGTATTTATCTGAAGTTACACATGACATTTGCTACCGAAGGTCAATCGAAAAAAACTCCTTTGTTAGTTTTATCATTAACAAGAATAAGATTGCGTACATCAGACATTTCAACAGAGAATAGCGTCCTCACCTTTCCTTCACTATTTTTACTTGTTGCGACCAAAGGAACTTCAACAACCTCCTTTCCAAATACACGAAAAACAGCAGACGAGACAATTTCGGAGCTGCGGAAAAAGGCAATAAGAGTTTTGATAAAAGAAAAATATCTAAAGGTCTAATCACAAACAAAAGAGAAAAAAATACTCACTCGACACTAATCACTGCACAACACATGCCTCCCAACTCTTTATCTTTTATATTTCTCCTGCATAAAAAGAAGCAATTTGCAAGACTGATTTTTTTTCATTTTAAGAAAAAAGAGAAGCCAAAGAGAAGGTCATCTTACTCACCCATATACCATGTGTGGGATAAGATCTTGCTTTAATTCACCATAGCAGATTGGGTCGAATTGCTCCTGAGATACGTACAATGAAACAGCAATTATACTTCTATTATACGCCATTGTTTTGGTAGATAAGACCAATGAGGGTGTAAATGTTAAGTTCAAACGATGGAGACAAGAGTAAGAGGCACTAGGGTTTAAATTAAGTCGGAGTAAGACAAAGTACATGAAAGTGTCACTATAGCATAAATGAAATAAGTAGAGACACTATAAAGTATAAAGTTTAAGAGAAAGAAACCACTCCAAATGGATGCTCAAATACCGTCGGGGATACGAACAAAATGTAACACATAGAATTAAGTGTAAGCATTAAAAATGGGAGCAGCTACTGGAATAAAATGTGATTGAGGTGTGGCCCTAGATGGCAAGTTTTCGAACGGCCATTAGACCAGCGCTACTATATGGATTGGAAAATTAGGCTTTTAAAAGGATCATAGTCGGAAGATGGGAGTGGCAGAGATGCAAAACCTTCGGTGGATGAGCTGGCATACCTTAAGGGGATAAAATTCGAAACAGAGTTATAAGGGTCTAGCGGTTGCAAATTTTGAGGAAAAGATGAAAGCAAGTCGTTTGGGATGGTATGGGTATGTGAAAAGAGGGGGTATTAACGACCAGGTAAAGAAGATAGAAATAAACTTGAGGGACTTTAATAAGAGGGTAGGGAAGGCCGAAGATGATTTGGAGAGGAAGACTATAAAGGATATTAAGGATTGAGACTTACAGGTTGAGATGGTTGAAAATAGAAATAAATGTAAAAAAGAATCCATGTAGACGACCATTAGATATGATATTTTGGTTCATGTAGGCAACCCCAGTCTTTTGGGATTAAAGTTGTGGCATTACTATACCTCTAGAAGCATAATTCAGTCATAACCACGGAAGAAAACATTAAGGAAAAAGCTATAAAGTACTAATGTCAAAGATCTCATAGAAAAATACTAACAAGCCAAATTAGAAAGCAGACAAGCAAATGGCTCTAGATGTTTTATGATAAAGCAAATGGAAACTACATGTTTTATGAAATATTTGTTTCAAGTGCTTACATATAAATTAGATGAATTGTAACAAATGGAAATTAGATGGTTATGATATATTTGTTTCAAGTGCTTACATATAAGTATGTATCATTTAGACGTCTGACAAGTTGAGAAAACAAAGGAAAGAGCAGATAAGTGCTAAAAGGATTTAAAAGAAAGAACACGGGAAGACAAGGAGACAAAACTCACATGGAATACAGAAACAGCCTTTGCGAGTTGTGCTCGTATCTCATCAATATAAGACTTCTTACCATTCAAAACTCTCCATCTTACATCAAGATGGACTCCACTTGAACCTTTTTCTATGAGCTTTTTCTTTAATCTATCAATGAGATAATCTGGCAACGTTTTCTCCCCCTCTTTCATCAACTCTTTAAGAGAATAATTGATCCTTTCACAAGCTGAGCAACAAAACCAATCCCCTACTGGCAACTCCTGCAATAGAAAGATAACTTAAAAAGCTAGACAACCTTCAGAGTTCTGCAAAGGCAATAAAGAAAGGTATGGTTTGGACCTTTAAATTTTGCATCTTTTGCTCCCTCATACACCCTACATGATACTCTTTTTCACACTGTAGAAAACACATTAAGTAAACATTAGTTCCATAAATATCGCAAACAGCATGAAGAAATTTATTCATGGAGCAAGATGTACATACCTGATCACATATAATGACTGTGCGAGGTCCAAATCCAGATTTGCAATAATCTTGGACTCTGCAAACCATAACAAGGTAAAACCATGGGCATAATTTACATCAATCTGTATTTGTACGATGTGTCATACAATGTTATTGATTATGATGGCATGATTTAAATAAGTAGAGGAATTAACTAGAATGAACCAATCAATAAAAAAGCATCATATATATCAGCCTTAGATCAACTTTTTTTCAGTTTCTACGAATGTATTAAAAGACGGAAGGTGTTCAAAGGCAATAGGGGGTCATACAAGAGGTGCTCTCGTCTAATTTAATTGAAGCAAAATGGTTAAAATTATTTAATAGTGTCTAGAGAGAAATTGAGGACATGAAATCATTGCAGCCATCACCTGAGCCAAAACATCTCAATAGGGCATTTCTAAGAGTTAGGACAGGCTGCAGTTGGAGCATCAGACCTCCGTGCTCAGCTGCCTATTTTAAACATTGCTAAACTCATAATGACTTGCCACAATCGGCAATATCATCAATTGTAGCTCCTATTTGTAATATATTCATACATCATAATACGTATCACAGAACTAAAATTATCAAAAATTATGATTATAACCTATATTTCTCATACTTCATAGAACAGTTTTTTAAGTTCTAGATTAGTTTTAAAGAAAAGCAAATAAAGTGTAATCTTTTTTAGTGGCGATCTCTCACACTGACTTGTTTAAGTTCATGTCACCCACCATATTGTTGAGATTACAGCTTCAGCATTGTGGTTGCTTCTTTGACTTGAGTACGTGAGCCCAACTCAGGTGCATAAATAACCAAGTGTCCAACTCGGCGATTATGTGTAAAACTTTCATAAGTTTGGTTCAAACTAGTGTTAAATATCCGTACCAATTACCATGTCGAAAAGTCGAAGGACCGTCACAAGTACTTGAGATGAAATAATAAAATAGTAATTTAAACCAACAATAACAGACATTGTGGGGTGGCCAATGGACCCAGCCCTAAACCAAACTTAAATCGGCCTGGTAAAACAACTATGTCAGCTAGGAATCCAAAAAACAGTTTAGAAACGTTCGATCCGATTTAGGGCCGCTATAGTTTTAGAAAGACTACCTCAGACCATATATATTTTTAGAAAAACGCCTAATTCCAGAGTAAAAATTACATAAAATCTGATTCCCAAATGCTGTCAGTTTCAGTGCTAGAAAAAAATTTCAATCCTCATGTATAAATTTTACAAAACAAAATTAAACAAGTACCCAAATCTAAGCACACTAACTTGGATAGGGGATGTGAAAATCAGGAACTTTCTTCAGATTAATTATTATAGTTTGGGGTTAAAAGAGACCTCAAAATATTATGGAGTTGTTGCATTCTTTCTATTCTTAGGGCAATATGGAACAAAGACACAATCGAAATTTAATGATCGTTTCCTTGGGTTAGATATAGTTCGGGAGAAAGTTAAGTTCTTAGCTGACTTATGGGTTAACACAAACGGGGTTGTTTGAGGACTTTACTTTAGATGATTTTAGTAGGAGTAAATTGCAAATTTTATTGTATTTAGTAGTGATTATCTGGGGATTCCTTATCCCTATTGTTGTATTCTTATTATTAATTAAATCAAATTAAAATTTTCTTTACCAAAAAAACATTGACAGAAAATTGGAAGGACAACCATGAAAACAAGGAGAGAAAATTTGTGGGTCTGAGAGAAAGTGACAAAGGAGGAACAAGGGGACAAAGGAGAGAGAAAAGAGTAACAAGATGAGGACTGAAATGGGAGGGTAGATAGTAGGGTTTATAGTATACGGGTTTTTTCTCTTTAAAATATTATTAAAGTATACAAAACAAAAGCTGGACCTGAACAGTCTTGAATGGGAACCAGCCTGGCCCGATTCCAGGGACATGTATAGTTGAGTTGGCCAGGAACCAGTCCTCATGGCCGCCTCTAGGTATCAGCATTTTTTTTTCAAAAATCAACATCAGGAAGTTCATATTTAAAACGAAGCAGCATATGTAAGAACATTTTACAACTATCCACGCAGCTATACATATTTGAACAAATAAAAGTCAAAATGATACCAAAAAAAACCATCAAGGCTATAAATTGAAGGCCCCAAGATTTACCTGCATATAGCACACCCACCAGTATCTTGAGTATCAGGGATTTTAACGATTCGAATGCACCGATTGGTTATCTGTTCTATTGAATCAACTCCTGGGACTCGGCCTGCAGCTATAGCATTAGGTTTGCGCTCAGCAAACTTTTCCCTCTGAAAATTATCCTCACAGTACTTGCAATACCATTTATTTGGAGGAACCTCCGATATTGAGATGCATTCTGAGTAAATGAACACAGAGAAGCACAAGTCAGGCATAAAGTTCTAAAGAATGCAGACAAATGCACCAAACATGATCTGAAAAATTCAAAGACCAACATTTTTACTATATGCCTGAAAGTTGCAACAAAAATTGATTAACTTAAAAACGCACAAGATAGAATCTGAGAGTTCTGATTTAAATAATTTGTAAAAATTAAGAAGCAGAAGTGAACATATGCAACACAAATGTGAAGGAAAAGAACAGCACAAGCCCAACCCCAACCCCACCCCCAATAGTTGCATTATTAGATATGGATATATCTTTCAATAACTCGGAGTGTTCGCGAACCGGTAATGAAGGTAGAAAAGTTGAAACTTGAGGGTCTAAAAAGTAAGAGAGGACGGCCAAAGATGACCAAAAAGTTAAGGGGTGAAAAAGAATATGAAGGATCTAAATTTATAGATTGAGATGATAGATAATTAAAGTGAATGGACAAAGAAAATTAATGCGGACCAGCACTAGGAGTAGTTTGTTGGTTCATGTAGCCGACCCAATATTTTGGGACTAAGGCTATGGCCTTCTTATTTCTGTTGTCAATCCCTCTTAACATTTCAATTTTCAATCAAACTCACACAACAGGACATCGCTAAACCTTCATGAACGGGGTAGTTCTTTCTAATTTTAATTGCAACATTAATTAAAAGTATTTTTAGACAAGTAAGTCTGCTCAAGTGCTGCTTACGAAGTTATCCACATCATGATAATTACAAGTGGAATTTCAAAGGATATGACAGAAACAAGATATCTCAAAAGCCAAAGGAGCTACTGTAATATTTATAATCTTTCCTTTTAACACAAGAAAGCTACTAGCAATTACCATAAAAAAGAGAGCCTCAATCTCTGCCAGACCCTTACGAATTAAACATCTTAACTTTAAGATGATTGCATTTTCCTCAAAGATATCATATACTCCTTATAGCAAGGATAGAAATATTTTAATTTTGATATTAGATTACTACAAAACATTGTTTGCCAGAGCCCACAGAAACACATGGTTTATATTTTGAGCTGAGACCTCTCTAATTCCTCAAAAAATTTGTATTAGATCAATCAACAAATTAGAATTTAAACTCATAGATGCTACACATCTCATCATAATTTCACAAAAAGTCAGGGTGAAAATTCAATCAACAAGAACCCTTCCTCTTATAGTTCCCTTCATCAATATATTCCTACTAATTAACTTTTTATAATGTTAAACTACTAAAAATGCACCCAGGCGACAGCAATAAAGTATAAAACTCCGGTATACAATTTTCATAGCTGAGTAGCAAGACAAGCATGTAGCATTTACATTTAAGCTATATCAGGGTATTAGACACACACAACACACCTAAATGAAACGATCTTGGACAGCCATCACAGCATAAAAGCTCCCCAGCATCATGGCAAACACTGCACAGATCGTCATTCTCATCTGTAGAGAACCGGCTTGTTCTTGATATAGTGAGTGAAAGTTCATGCAGAGATACACCATTGGAAGTGTATATATTGTCGTAACTGTCAGAAAATTTGAAGACCATCAGCATAAGTAGAATGAATCAATGATACTACAAGTACTAATATAGGGTGAAAACTTTGTGTGCCTTGTATATACTTTCCTAGTAAGTACAGAAAATTGATTTACTCAGCTGTACTAAAAAATCATACACATAAGGAAAAAAAAAAGCTTAAAACTCGGTCTTAACCACTACAACAGCAAGCATGCCTTTAAAGATTCTTATTCAAACTCAAAATTCCTATTAAGGCTAATCATATTATCCAAAAGATCATAATAAATTGCTAAACTAAAATTAACCGAGTACTTTGGGTTCACATCGTAGAAAATCCACCCTAAAGTAGGTCAGGTGTTCGAAATTCAAATGCCACCTAGAGAGGATACTTGGAGGAGATTTCTCTAATCACCTTCAGAGGCCTCGGTCAACCAATCTAGCTGATGGAAGGTGATTACAAGACCACATATGATAATGGAGACCTGGAGGCCGTAGCAATATATCCCATGCAGTGGTGGTTCCCACATTACCCTTTAGACTCACTTGGTTGTATCATGTATGGAGTGTGGGTTTCAGCTATTAGCCTTGAGGTTTACCACTTAGCTATACTGGTAGGTTCCTCATAAATAAATAAAAAATATTATTTAATACGAAAAATTTGCTCAAAAAAATCTCAACTATCACCCGTTGGCCAAAAATAATTCCAACTATCAATTATTTTTTAATAATCCCAACTATTCTTATAATTTGTTGAAAACATACTCACCTCCCTTTTAACCGGCTGCAACAGATAACTTTTCCACTTTTTTCTTTCTTTTTTGATTAATAGATGAAGGGGATGGGTTAATTTTGAACAGTTAAGTAAAAAAAGTGAAAAAGTTACCTGTTACAGCCGATAACTAGGGGGTGGGTATGTTTTCAACAAATTATGAGAATAGTTGGGATTATTAAAAAAAATTGATAGTTGGGATCATTTTTGGCCAACGGGTGATAGTTGGGATTATTTTTAACAAATTTTCCTATTTAATTCCCCTATGTCTATTTTCAATGAAGCAAAAAAATTATAGTTCTTTGGTTTCAAATTTTTAAGGAATATATCTAAATATATATCAGGTGCTCTCTTGAGAGACCATCTTTTGTAAAGACGACTCTCAAAAGTCCAGCCCAAATCTATATTTAGAGTTGTAACAATATACATTTAGAATTGGACTGGGCTTTTGAAAACCGTTTTTACAAAAGACGGTCTCAAGTAAGAATTTGTGAATATATATTTAAATCAATCTTCATCCACTACCCATTGCCATTGTCATTAAGTGAATCCCATCTAGGTAGAGTTTCAAGAGGTAGCATATCCACAACCTTACCCTTGTTTTTTAATTAACACGGGATAAATTAATTCATATACAACTTTACAAAAATTATAAATGCACACGATTTGACAAGTCGTTTTACCATGACTTTCCATTAAACATCATTAATTATTTGTGCTCATTTTTATATGACTTTACTGATTACATTTGTATTCAATAGTCAATCAAAACAACCTCTTTGTTATTACCAGTGTAAGGTTATGTACATTCGCCTCACCTAAAAGGGAGCCAATTTGGCATTGAAGTAATGGCATGTTGTCATTGTTGTACATTAAAGTTAAAGTTAAAAATAAACACAGTTCATCGTTAAAGTTAAAAAAAAAAAGGTTTGTCACTACTCACTATCAGCATGAAAGTTATCCAGCACTTTATGCATAAAATAAAATCATTTTTTGATGCTTTGATAATAAATGGACAATAGTTAAATGACTCATTTAATCATGTGTACTTTTTATTTATGTGAAGTCTTCTAGCCTAGGGTTGTTTTTATTTATGTTTGTTTTCAAGGGTTAACTGTAAACAAACTTTGTTTGTTATTACAAGGATATAGTTGCAGATATTAACCTTCAAAACCTCGCCTAAGCGGAAGCCACTACATGACATTAGGGTAATAAAATGGAATAAAACGCAAAAGACTGTTAATAGAAAGCATATGGACAACACACAGAAATTACGGGAAAAGAAGTAAATTCATAATTATAAAAACTCACGGCTTCCTGCGAAATGGAAAACCAGCATGTGCCTCAAATTGAGAGGGGCTGACCTGTCCATTGTTTACAAAGTATATTAAGTACCCAAGAAGGTATCCAATTACGTCAACTTACACCAGCTTAACAATTTTACCTCTGACTTGCAGCAGTAACAGTAAATTCCAGAACCCTGCTTGTAGCCAGACAAAAGCTTCTGTTGAAAGAAGAATTCAGAAAACTTGAGCATAATTACAGAAACACAAGATGCATCTCAACATAAAGGCCCTAATGGATTAATAAAAACTTTGCACAACTATATACCATAAGAACAATATTGCTAGCGCTATCACTATTTGTACTTGTATAGTTAAACTTCTACTAATTCCATTACCAGTCTAGCACACATTATAAAACTCATGGAGTGGATTTACTAAAAGGTAGTCACACATGTCCCACTATGAAACGGGCTATTCTATAGAACCATAAGGCTGATCAACACCATCCGGACCTTTCCATAACCATAGTATCCCAACTCTGTACCATCAGGCAGAATATCATCCTGAAAAACCAATTTATGCAACCGCAAGTCCCTGGAAAAAAGCAATCAAAAATAGTGAACTACAGAATACAGATTGATAACTCAAAAGACTTGGCAATTCACAAAACTGAAAACACTCACTTAAGTGTAACCTTGCCCTGACTTTTGGCAGATTGCAAGCAACTTTTTGAAGAATTTACGTACAGTTTTCCTGAAGAAACAAGATCACTGGATCTGAAACGTTAATTAGGTACTTCAGCATACTAAGACATGCATATCTGAGTTCTAGAACAGAAGGAAACATGAAATTACAGGTAATTGACTCAAATTTATTTTAATGAATTCTATTTATACAATAGCTGCAAACAAGACAGGAAAACTATAGGTAACAGATACATAACCACAGCACCTAGGGAAACTCATTGACATTCATAGCTCTGTACAATGGTAGTTGATAATGTAAAGACTTCAGTGGTAGTAGTGCGAAACTTATAAGAATCTTCTGGCGCATCAGAGCTCAGTTGCTCACCAAGGACATGAACCTTACAAAAACACTCCATGTTGTGACTTGCAAGTATAAGATACCCAGAAACAACTGGTCAAGAACTTCTGTGCACTATCTGAAGAGAAAAACCAAAGCGGTGGAGTGAGAGAGTCAAGAATGGGAGGTCACTTACTACCTTTATTGTGTTCAGTAAACATTATTGTTTCTAATTTATGTGTTATGTATTATGATCTCAAATTCTCAATTACTCCAAAGGCACAAACACATTAGTTTTAAATTATTTCTAGGAACAAGGATACTATTCATTGAGCATAAAGAATGGAATAAGAGGAGCATAACATTTCCTAGCCTAAAAACATAAAATCACAATAGCATGGAAAAGTCTAAGGAGGCACCAGTATAGTACCAAAATAACCAAAAAGGAGGGAAAATTTAATTTATTCAAAAAGAAAAGGAAGGTTCTTTCTCGTCCAAGGATTATTTTTTTTAACTATCTTCCCACAGGTGGCCACTCTTGTGAAAGCAATTTGAAAGAACCTTGTTTATTCAATAGCCTACAAAAGTGGCAAACTTCAGTTCTAATCAGAGTTGATGAGTCAACAAAAATAGTGAAGATCTATCATATTCAAATCTTTAAATTTCTCCTTAACTTTGAACAAGGTGATGAGCCGGTGAGTTGATTCAATTGCATTCACTCCATTGCTACGAGAATTCAATGGCAAGTACACTAAGCGATCTCATACTATTCCACCTCTCCTTCTTCCTCCTTATCCATAAAAGAGATTATACTCCTTATACATTGGGAGTGAAGTAACTTTGAAACCCAGTTACTACACTTACACATCCCACACAAAAGATTATAGAAGCCATATTGGACCTAATCTACTACTCCTTAACTTCTATTCAACCTCCTTTCTTGTTTCTCGCAATTATTAACCTATGTAAGACACAAGATCATTAATATATTTCCTTACTCTCCTTTCCTTCTTTCTTCCTTTATAAGATAACTTATAATATTGTTTACATGTAATAATAGGTGAAAATTCGGGTAATATCGAACGCCATAATGACATTGAGTTCTGGTCGTTGTTCAATATAAACCAAGTTATACATCCCCATTTAAATATGTATTTGACCTCTTTCTAATGCTTCATTTAGAAATAGCTTCACTATCATGGCAAATTTAAATGAAAACATTCGACCTCCAACATGACTGAAATTGGCAGCCTCTTCAACCTTCAAATGTATTGGTGTCGATATTGATATGTGCTCTTCTATATAATATCAAATTTATGAAAAGAAATGCCTTTAAAAAACCTAGAACTAGGAGATATTTCAAGACGAGCAACGAAATATGGGTGACAATAAGCTGATTTTATCAACAAGCAGAATTAGGAGCTTTTTTCAAGAATATCAAAGAACCTCAATAACAGGTCCTCTGCGTTCATTGATAAAACCACTAAGATCACACTAAGACCTTGATGTTATCAAACAAAGCATAAAATATGGAGTGAAGAGATCCAGTATATTTAAAGTGCAATACTCAAATGAGACAAGATGGAAAACCATATATAGTCAGCAAATATTAGTGTTTGAAGCCATACTCGTAAATAAAGAACTGGAAACAAATTCAGCTATCTTCATATATGAAAAACCAGTATTTTCCAATTTAACAGAAAAAGTAATGAATAGGAACAGAGAAATACCAGAGTGAAGAACTAAGAGATGTTAGTTTTCACCGCCATGGGAAACAGATGCCAATTACCATCATATAAAGAATCTAATTGTAATAATGCAAACAATAACGTTCAATTCCAAAACCAACCTCAATACAATGTTCACAAATCTCAACAATTACGCATAACGTTTGCTAAAAAAAACCATAAGGTCATATATTGGTGTCTCCCCACTTCTTAGTAGCCAAGTGGACAAATTTTACAATGCAATACCAAAGACTGCATATGGTTTAATAAATATGCAGACACATAATGAAGAACCTCGAACATAAAATTACAGAAATCCTCGCTTATTTTTAATTCAAAAACAGTGGAAGTTCTGCTTACATACACTGGAAGCATCCAGATAGTCAAAATTAATTTTATTAGTCAACATACTATCTTCAAAATAAGCTTGGATCAACAAAGCAACAAAAAATAGTAAAATGAAAGAGGACAAAAAGAAGTTTACCACACTACATTTCCACTAAGCAGAACAATATAAAAAATTCAAAGTCGTGTTCCAAAGAAAATGCTTCCATACGGCATACCTTTCACAATTCTCAGTCCTTCGAGTTGGGGGTGTATGAGAGGCTTCTAATTCCGAGCATGAACAGAAAACCTGCGTCTTTCTCCCAATACTAGCATCAGAAATAGGATCTGAATGTGAAAAAAGTCCAATTTCTATCAAATTATCTGAATTAAAGTTCAAAAAAATAAAAATAGCTAATAAGTAATTTTTATCCAACAAATCTATGTTTCTACCTTTGCATTCAACACAAAATGTGGATTCCTTCTCAGTTGGAGAGCCAATGGCATTTAAAATTATGAACTCTAAACACTTAAGATTGGAATTCTTGCAAGCAGAAATAATGTCCCGAAGGGTCCTTCCGTTCTCCAAATATATGTAATCTGCTGGACGTTTATTCGAACTACCCGCATGCAATTCAAACTGATTAGGTGTTACAACCTGCAATAATAAGCACAAGACGAAAAAATTAACAGGAAATCAGAAAACTCATAAGAAGGGCAAATTGCAATATGAAACAGAAGTACAGAACAATAAACATAACAATGCTAACAACGCCATCCACAGCTAGGTTCCCACAAGTTGAGCACTATGTTCATTTAAACTCTTCCTTTAATCTTCCTTTAACCTCAAGTACCAAGTCGACTCGAATCCATAACACTAATATGATATGAAAATTTAACACCAAAATTAGGCCAAAATTATAAAAATGCTCACAAAATGGGCACTTGGGCCCATACCAGATCCAACACAAATGCCCAAATCCATATAACATAGCTTGGGTATACCAAGCAATTAACAGAAATAACTGAAAAAATGTCACTATCTTCATTCACTTCCAGCTTTCCTGGTTCCTACTATATAAAATTTCAACATCACAATCAACAATCAAAAGTTCCTTCCATGTTCAAATAAAATAAACTTAATTATTCAAGTCACTTAAATTATTAAATATACAAATAAACAAAAGTTTTCCTACACTTCCAAGCAATACTCTTAACATAAGCAGTAAAGTGAAAAACTTACTTGATCACCCTTGCATTCGTCACAGAAACACAGTACCCCACACCCTCTTATTATTCCAGCAAGCCCTTTATCTGTTGGCACTTTCTGTCAAATTCCCACCAAAAAATAAATTAAACCCATTTCAATTATAATTATAATTATAAATAAGAATAAAATAGAAGCATATATTTATCAACCCATTTCAAGCATTCAAAATGTTTTTAGTAGGTTTTTGATTTCCCATTATAATGGATTATAGGCTTTTTAGTAAATGTAAGGTTGGGTACATTACATACGATCCCAACCCCTAGGTGGGAGCCACAACTTAGAATCGGGATTCAGGGAAATGGAATTTTAGTTGTTATTTTGGTATTGTACCTTACAGCCGCGAATATACCTAACGGAAACTCCCTCCAAAAACCCAGTTTCTAGAAGCTCCTTCAATCTAGTAGGAACTTTCTTCACATCATCTTCAACAACAATAGGGTCATCTTCATTGCCACCCACATTACCATTCTCTTTCCTTTGACTTTCCACAGAGTGTTGACGATTACTCTCCTCATCAATTGTCAAATCCACAATATCACTCTTCTGTTCATCCTCACTATCCACTAATTGATGAGGCGACATAAAAGGCTGATTACTCTTTCTCATCTTTTTCATTGCCGAAAACTCATTTAACTCAGTGATTGGACTCTTTCGAACTCGCGTACGAGTGAGTAATCCAGCGACTTCGTTTTGGGATTTCAAAGCAAACTGAAACTCTCTCTTAAGCCCTGTTCTAATCTTCGATAAAAGCACAAAATTTTCTTCTTCACCTTCAATCTCCATTCCAATATCAATTTAATTGATGATTTCAGACAATAATTCTCACAAACCCTAGAAATGAGGAGAGAATTTTTGTGGGTTTTAAGAATTAGAGAATGGCGAAAATGAAGATTTTTTGGAGAAGAAGGATAAACTTTAATGATTTGTTTCCTTAAAAAAGAGGATTTTATGGGTTTTCTTGTTAGATTATTAACCTCATATTGGAAATGTTTATTTAATATAGCATACACAAATTGTTGTGATATAGACTAAATAGTCTAATTTTTTACAAATTAAAGATAATGAGAATAATGTGGGTTTTTTGTTTTGACGTTGTTTATTCATACTAGTTTGAATCCCGTGCCAAGCACGGATAATCAAAAAATATTTTAATAATCTCTTAAATATAAATAAAATTATTTTAAATTATCATGATATTTGGTAAACATAATAAATATAAAGAAAATAATATTTGATGTGTGAGAAAAATTAATTTTTGCATTACATTGATTCTTTCAAATTTTAAAACTCTAAAATTAAACTTTAGGCTTGAATTATTTTAAATGGACTTGTAGAATGATCAATAACATAAATTTTGAGTTGTTGTCCAATTTTTTATTGTCATTTTTATAGAATGATATAAACCAATATATATATATAACATAAATAAAGACTAAATAAGATATAAAAAAGAATTTGACCATACATTGTCCAATTTTTTATTGCCTTTTTTTATAGAATGATATTTTGACCATACGTATATTGATTTCATATTGTCCAATTTTTTATTGTCATTTGAAATGTTAATTACTTTAAATAAGGGCATTCAAGTTTAATTATTTTACTTACCTAATTTAGCTAAATGAAAAGGCTTGGAGGGAAAACAATGACTATAAAAGCGACACGTGTCATATTGAAGAATGCATTTAGTATATAGTATAGAAGATTTGTCAACATATTATTCTAATTTTACATATTTATCGATGTATTATTTTAATTTTATTTTCTATAATTTTTTAAAAGTAGTTATAAAAAGTTAATAAAAGAAAATTTACATTTGAAATATATGTTGACAACAAACTAGAATTAAAGGACGGATTATTAAAAAATAATTTAAAATTAGGCTTATTCACGGTGGACGGGTGAAATGTTGGATTATTAATTTAAATTTTTTCCTAAAAGATATTATCAAATATTCAAAAATCACAAATTCTTGTGAGAGACGGTCTCTTTGGGAGACCATTTTTTGTTGGGTTGGCCCATAAAAAAATGTAAAGTAAGAGTAATAAGTAAGTTTTGATAGATTGGGTCTGAGAAACGTCTCTCAAAAAGACGGTCTCGAGGAGAGTTCAAAAATTGTTAAGTAGCACGGAGAAATGTTAAATATATGTTGGCCATAATAATGAGAATTCAAAAAAAAAAATCCATCCCGGATATTTATTAATTTGTTATTTTATTATTTTGGATATGTTGGAAATAATAAACAATATTTAGAGAATAATTAGTAAAATATAAACAATATTTAGAGAATAATTGATAGATTATTTTTGATTTTATTCTAGAATAATATTTAAAATATTTAGGAAATTAAGTTATTTGTAATATTTTGTTTCATTATTTTATGACATATCTCTTGTATTTATAATTGATGAATGAATAATTATGAAAACCAAATGAATTGATTCTTATACCCAAGCCAAATTATTATACTCTGTTATTCATTTCATCATGGTATCCGAGCCGATGGTTCGATCAAAAATTTAAAAATGATAGGTCCGAAAAGAATGGTGTTCCCACCCTAATTGATTACTCCCACATGCGAACTTGATGGGGGTTCGCATGTGAGGGGGTGTTGGGATGAGTTATCCCACATCGACAAAATTAAAATGGTGTGCATACTTTATAAGCTATTGGAGACCGTCTTCCCATTGCCATATGGTTTTGGGATGACATATATCTCCTTGGCTTGTGAAGTATGTGCACTTCCTATTTTTAGTTTTCACCGATAATTGTAGGCATTCACAATAAGTCCAGCCTAATTTAGCAGGATAAACATTAATTTAGACTTTTAAATTCTTCTAATTATTCATTAGAAAAACTTTTTATCATAGGAAAGATTTCGAATATAACCAACAAAATGAAACACTCAAAATAAAACACACAATCACCATAGTGAAACAAAGGAAGTATGTTTCTAGACTTGTACGCACTAGATCCACGGCGGTGGTGGTGGTGACGAGTCGACGACGAATAATCATGATGAAACAACATTATATCAGGCTCATCAATCATCAACCTCATCAATAAAAGAAATTGAACATAAAAGTTCTTAAGAACAAAAATACTAGAATCGGCAAAATCAACAAAAAAACGAAAATCCGACATTACAGTGAATGAAAAGGTGATCATTATAATCATTATAATGAGATGATCTAAGTAAATAATCGTTATTTATGTGGTTAATAAATCACCTTTATGTGGTAAGATGTGATACGGTGATAGTTTTATTATTTTATTTATCTTTTTTATGTTTTTTTATTCTAATATTATTTTTTATCATTTTGATAATTTACAAATTATGGTTATTGATTAAGAATTTTTATATATAAATTAAGCTAGTAAACTCAATTCAATTTTGATTGAGTACCAAAACTTAGGGTTGAAGAAGTAGAAGAGAGAAAATAAAACCATCAAAAGAGTGAAAATCGCTGTTACTACAAACATAGATAGAAATTGAATCGAGCAAACTCGATAAATTTTCTCATTTAAATTGATGAACTTTGAGTTTCGAAGAAATCGACTAAAGTGTAGATTAAATTAAAAAGGGTGAAGATAGAAATTAAATTAGCACAAATTCTTGTTAGAGACCGTCTTTCGTAAAGACGGCTCTCAAAAGCCTAGTCCAATTCCAAATATATATTGTTACAACTCTAAATATAGGTTTGGGCTGGACTTTTAAAAGTCGTTTTTACAAAAAACGATCTCTCAAGAGAGCACCTGTTAAATTAGAGAGCATCGTGAAAAATGAAAAACCCTTGAAATGGTATAAATTTTGCATAAGTGATGCTCTCTGAAGTAATCAAGAACTTAAGATTGGGATTAAATTAAGTATGTGAGTGACTAAAAGTTTGAGAGTGAATTTTTATTTTTATTTTTTATGTTAGTCGAATGTCGAAGGTGAACAACAAGAGCAAGTGCAAGAGTGAAGCAGTTATTAAGTACTCCCTCCCCTCGTTCCTTAAAGAAGTTCCCACTTTTCATTTTGAGGTGTTTCAATTGTTGTTCTTATAAGGAATCTTTCCATTTATAACACAAATTTTAGACAAAAATAATCTCACCCATCCTCATTTTAATATTTTAATAATGATTATGGGCCCACATATCTTCCACTAACTCCCTTTTAACATTTTTATATTCCTTATGGTCCCCACATGTTTCCCACTAACTTCATAAACACATTTTTAAATTGGTTGTGGTCCCCACTTTCCACTTTTCCTCCATCAAATTTATTATTCAATAAAATAATATCTCCACTATCTAAAAGATTCCACTTTTCTTAATTCCCGTGAACATTCCCTATGAGAACATCAATAGGAAACGGAGGGAGTATATGGCACAGAACAAACTGCTACTTGAAATGGCGGTTCCTTTAAGTATTTCATTTTATTTTTATTTTTTTTTGAAGCAAATTAGTGTCCTAATAATCAAGTGTAACTACTAAAATATAAATAGGATATAATATGGAGATTAATACATTCGATTATATTAGATGGTCATAGTGTTTTGCTAGAAACTAACTTTGATCTGTATATTAATTAGATTAGTATACTGCTATTATAATCGGATCCTATGAGGTCACACATATAAGTTACCGATTGGATTAAAACAGTACCAATTGCATAAGATGCTCTTTGGACTATTTAGTGTAGGAAGTTATTAGTATGAATTGATGGTATGATTTAATTGAGAATTAAAACACAAAATCAATTCTTTTGACTATTACATATAAATGTTATATGTAAACATCAAATGGGTATGTGAAGAGGTGTTGCATTTGTGTATAAATAGATGCACTTTGCTCATCATTTTCATAAGCTTGTGTGCTATTTCTCTCTACCTATCTCCACCTTAAAAGTAATAAGAGTATTAGTATTTCTTATTCCGTACTAGCATACGTGGTGATCCAATTGGTGCTTGTGGACCAATATTAGAGGAACGACACTTGACGTTCTAATCTCTTTTGGTGACACTACATACCCGGTCATACTACGTGGAATTCACGCATCGAGGGTATGATTCTTATACACACCTTTTATATATTAATATATGCATGAGATCCTGTTTTAGGTGTTAAGAAATATTTTTCTTGAAATTCCGCTTAAAGCATCTAAATCACTACAGTGGTATCAGTTAGCCTCTTGCATATTTTAATATAAAAATATGTGTTTTATTATTTTGATTCAATTAGGGGAGGATAAAATGTGGATTATAATTGTATAATTAAAATTGGATTTTAATTAGTTTGGAATGAAAATATATATAATTAAAATTGGATTTTAATTATTGTATGTAATTATTATTTTAGATTATATGATAATAAAAAAAAAAAAATAATGAATTGAATTATTTTGATGTATTGGACACTTAAAATAATTCAAGAATATATGAAATAAAAAAAAAGGAAAAACATATAAAAACAAAATAAAAAAAAAAAAAAAAGAAAAAAAAAGAACCATATGCCGTCATCCATTAAGTTTTTTTTTCTATGTTCATCATCATCAAGATTTACAAGTTTTTTTTTTGGACTAATTATTGTTCGAATTTGGGTTATAATTTTATTTTTTTTCATAATTAATCCAATGCAATTATAAATGAATTAATTTAGAATTAATTCCCATTTTAGTTAGTAATTGAATAAAATAATTATTGTGGTTTAAGTTTCTATTTTAATTTGGTCATCAATTTGGAATTTTGACCATTAAATAAGATTCTTATGTTTTAATTTATTTAATGTGATTAATTAAATTAAATGGTTAATGCTTTTAATTTTATTAAGTAAGTTATTGCTTTAATCTTATTAATATGATTAATACTATTAAGTTGTTCATGTTTTCATTTGATAAAAGCATGTGTTTTTATTTTTATATGGTGATATTATTATAAATTTTTTTTGTTTTATAATATTTGATATTATATCTTGAAGTGACTAGTATGGCCCAAATATTAGAATAACAGTTTACGATCTGTGTATCGGTTATTTTGTTGTAATTTGAATACGACAAGTGTTTATAATTTTGTAATTTATTATTTAAATTGTAATTTCACAAATTACTTGTAATAATCGAGGATGACAAGGTCCAAGAAGATCAAGAATGGAGATTCATGATGCGACAAGGACGGAGCTTAAAGAATAGTCTTTATTTTTGTTTTAGGGGCCATACTAGGATCACATTTATTATCTGCTTTTATTATTTGCTTTTAATATGCTTTGCTATATGTTTATGTAGTTTATTTATTTACGTGTTCTTTTTAAATAAACCAACATATAATATAGGTCCCTAAATAATATTGAGTTATGCTTTTCCAAAATAAAACATCTATAGAAGCCTTTATCATTAGTGATAGGTTCTGCCCAAGCAGGGTGTTGCTAATTGGTTTAGGAAGACATAGAGTAAATTTGGGAAATTTACATGTTTATTTGGTTATGCTCAACAAAATCATCAAAAGGGTTTTGGGTTTTGAAGCAAAGGGATAGAATTTGATATAGAGATATCACCTATCAACCAAGAATTACAACAGTTGTAATTAGTAAAAGAGTTTACTTACCTTGATAAAATGATATTAAGAGTAGGGCCCAAGTCCGCTTACGATTATTTTAATAGGACCTTGGAATCACTTAATTCATAAGGGACAATTTAAAAATGAATGAAGTGTTTTATGGCTTTTATTAATTTTAAAATTGTTTAGAATAAATTAAAGCTATATTTTGATAAACATATTGAATTTTGCATGCCTTTATATTGTAGATATCATGTCTAGTAACAACAACAACGCTTCACTTATCAATTTGCGTTCAATCCTTGAGAAGGATAAACTGAACGGGAAAAATTTTCTTGATTGGGAAAGGAACTTAAGAATTGTTCTAAGGTTCGAAGGAAGAGAGGATGTTCTCGAAACCCCTATCCCAACCCTAACTGCTAATTCTACGGATGAGGAGAAAGCAATTCATAAAGTTATCTCTGACAGATCGGTAATTGTTACTTGTCTTATGTTAGCTTCTATGGACTCAAGCCTTCAAAAGAGGTTTGAGAAAATGGATGCTTACAATATCATCCAGCAATTGAAAACTATGTTTCGATTGCAAGCTAGAGTTGAGAGGTATGAAACTCATAAGGCTATTCTTGAGTGTGAGTTAGAGGTGGGGAAGCCAGTGGGAGAACATGTCTTCAAGATGATTGGTCATTTTGAAAACATGGAAAGACTAGGCTTTCCTTATAGCCAAGAGTTGGCTACTGACATCATACTGCACTCTCTTCATGGTGGGTTCAAGAACTTTAGATTGAACTTTCACATGAATGGAGTTGAGAAAAGTCTTGCTGAGTTACATGGTATGCTCATTACTGCCGAGCAAAATATCCAAGTTGAGCCTAAGAAGGAAATTCTCATGGTTCAAAAGGGAAAAGGGTTTAAGAAGGTTGGGGCTGGCAAGAAGAAGCAACAAAAGGGCAAACAAGTTGTTGTTTCCAAAGCTTCTGATAAGCCAAAGGCTGTTGCAAAGCCAAAGGTGGCTGCGAATAGCAAATGCTTCTATTGTGACAAGATCGGTCATTGGAAGAGGAATTGCCCCAAGTACTTGAATGATAAGAAGACTGGTGCTTCTACTTCAGGTATCTATGTTATAGAAGTTAATTATGCAAGTACTACTTCATGGGTATTTGATACTGGTTGTGGTTCTCACATTTGTACAAATGTGCAGGGACTAACAAGGAGTAGGAAACTGGCAAAAGGAGAGGTAGAATTGCGCGTTGCGAACGGTGCAAAAGTCTCAGCTGCAGCAGTTGGAACTTATAGTCTACTTTTACCTTCTGGATTGATATTAGTACTAAATAAATGTTATTATGTTCCTAGTATTAATAAAAACATCATTTCTATTCATGAGTTGGATAAGGAAGGATATTCATTTACAATAAAGAATGGTTGTTTCTCTATTTATTTGAATGATATGTTTTATGCCAGTGCTAATAGTTCTAATGGATTATATTTACTTAATAAAGAAAATAATATCCTTAACATAGTAAGCAAGAAATGTCGAACAAATGATAATAATCAAACCTTTTTATGGCATTGTCGTTTAGGCCATATCAACTCAAATCGCATTCAGAAGTTACATAAAGATGGACTTCTACCATCTAATTTTGATTATGAATCATTTGATGTATGTGAACCTTGTTTGATGGGAAAAATGACAAGATCACCCTTTACCGGAAAAGGTGAAAGAGCAAGTGAACTCTTAGGCCTAATACATACAGATGTATGTGGACCTATGAGTATAAAAGCTAGAGGTGGTTACAATTACTTCATAACCTTCACTGATGATTTAAGCAGATATGGTTATATTTACTTAATGAAACATAAGTCGGAATCATTTGAAATATTCAAAGAGTTCCAAAGAGAAGTTGAGAACCAACTTGGTAAGACAATAAAAGCATTACGATCAGATCGTGGTGGTGAATATTTGAGCCAAGATTTTATTGATCATTTGAAAAGTTGTGGGATTCTCTCACAACGAACTCCACCTGGAACACCACAGTTGAATGGTGTGTCTGAGAGGAGAAATCGAACTCTATTAGATATGGTACGATCTATGATGAGTCTTGCTGACCTTCCAATATCCTTTTGGGGATATGCTCTCGAAACTGCTATTTTTACACTAAACAGGACTCCGTCCAAGGCAGTAGATAAGACTCCATATGAGTTATGGAGAGGAAAAATTCCTAGTCTTTCTTTTCTACGTGTTTGGGGTTGCGAAGCTTACGTAAAACGTTTACAAACAGACAAACTCGCTCCCAAAGCAGACAAATGTTTCTTCATAGGTTATCCTAAAGAAACACGGGGCTATTACTTCTACAACCGTCATGAGAACAAAGTGTTTGTTGCTAAGGATGGTACATTCTTGGAAAGAGATTTCATTTCCAAGAAGGTAAGTGGGAGTAATATATTTCTTGAAGAAATTCGAGATGAGCAACAAATGGATGTGGATCACTCTACGTCAGAAGCAGAAGTACTTATTCCATTGCCTATGGTTGAGGAAATGCATCAAATGCATGATAATCCTCCTATGCATGATTCTGTACTGGAAGAAGTGATTCCAGCACTTCCTCCTACTGCTCCACTCGAACCTAGTTCGTGCGAAAATTCTCAAATTGTTGAGAAGAATATTTCTCCTGTTGCTGTTCCCCGTAGGTCTAGTAGACCAAGAATTCCATCTAAGAAGTATGTGGATTTTTTGTTGACTGAAAGTTCTGAAATTGTGATTTTAGAACATGAAGAACCTACTAGTTACAAAGATGCCTTGACAAGTCAAAACTCTGATAAGTGGCTTAGAGCCATGAATTCAGAAATGGAATCTATGTCTGAAAATCAAGTTTGGGACTTGGTTGATTTGCCTAATGGGGTAAAACCTATTGGTTGTAAATGGATTTTCAAATTGAAAACAGACAAAGATGGAAACATTAGTGTTTTCAAAGCAAGGTTAGTGGCAAAGGGTTACAAACAAGTTCATGGTATTGACTATGATGAAACCTTTTCACCGGTAGCAATGCTTAAATCCATTCGAATACTATTAGCGATTGTCGCCTTTTATGATTATGAGATTTGGCAAATGGATGTGAAAACCGCTTTCTTGAATGGTTTCTTGGAAGAGGATGTGTATATGACACAACCTGAAGGTTTTCATGATCCAGAAAATCCTAAGAAAGTATGCAAGCTTAAAAAATCCATTTATGGATTGAAGCAAGCATCTCGGAGTTGGAATCTTCGTTTTGATGAGGCAATCAAAATGTTTGGTTTTCTCAAAAATGAAGATGAACCTTGCGTTTACAAGAAGTTTAGTGGGAGTAGTATTGTCTTCTTGGTTTTATATGTTGATGACATATTACTCATAGGAAACGATATTTCCATGCTTGACTCAGTCAAAGAATGGCTAAAGAATTGTTTTTCTATGAAAGACCTTGGAGAAGCTGAGTACATTTTGGGGATCAAGATCTATAGAGATAGGTCTAAACGATTGATTGGACTTAGTCAAAGAACTTATATTGATAAGTTTCTTACAAAGTTCAAGATGGAAAACTCCAAAAGAGGTTTTCTCCCCATGCAACATGGTTTATCGCTAAGCAAAACTCAATGTCCTTCAGACATTGATGAAAGTAAGCGAATGAGTAGTGTACCTTATGCTTCAGTAATAGGGTCCATTATGTATGCCATGATTTGCACTCGGCCGGATGTTTTATATGCTTTGAGTATGTGTAGCAGATTCCAATCAAATCCAGGTGATGCACACTGGAATGCAGCTAAGAATATCCTAAAGTACTTGAGAAGAACTAAGGATCATTTCTTAGTCTATGGAGGAGATAGTGAACTAAGGGTTGAAGGTTACACAGATGCGAGTTTCCAAACAGACAAGGATGACTTCCGATCTCAATCTGGTTTCATTTTTTGTTTGAATGGAGGGGCTGTGAGCTGGAAAAGTTCAAAGCAAAGCACAATAGCTGATTCTACGGCAGAGGCTGAATATATTGCTGCGAGTGATGCAGCGAAGGAGGCTGTGTGGATGAAGAAATTCATTTCAGATCTAGGAGTAGTACCTAGTGTTGAAAATGGGATTGTCTTGTATTGTGATAGTCAAGGTGCCATTGCTCAAAGCAAGGAACCAAGATCACATTCAAAATCCAAACACGTTCTCAGGAAGTATCATATCATTCGCGAGATTGTTTATCGAAAAGATGTGAATATTTGTGAAATTCGTACGGATGACAATATTGCCGATCCGTTAACTAAACCGTTACCTCAACCCAAGCATGAGAGTCATACTAGGGCTTCAGGGCTGAAACATATGGGGGAGTGGCTTTAATTGTTGACTATTTTCTTAAATCAGTCACAAATGTAAAGACATTTGGTTATGTTTGTTTATGTTTATCAATAAATCTGATTGTTCTTATTTAATTATGGTTTGGTGTTAAATAAAATGTCCAAAGTATTTAATAATATTTAATAGGTTTATCAAATACGTGATTTGATGAATGAAACCCTATAAATGAACTGAAGTTATTTAAAATACTTTTTGTCCCTAGTCTAAATCATTAATTTGGACATAAATGATTTTCTAAAGGACTAGTTTGTAAGTTGATTGATAGCGCAGTTTCATGGGCTATAGGGATATAGAGATATCTAGTCATTTACATGGATATGTGTAGTGATACATATTGGACAGACCTACTTGATATTCTTCAAAATTGTTTGGAGATTTTCATTTCTATATTTAGTGGATTCCTTTGACATGAGTATGACACTATTCTCATATAATGATTAGTATTTTTCTTGACATTCTCAAACGCCGTGCCGTCAAAGGAGGTTATAAAGGGATTGCTCAGATTTGCTAAAAGTTAAGTGGGAGTTTTGGTTATGCAAGACTGGATAAGTCCTCCTATTATTAGGATTGGTGTCTTGGCCTCTTGAAGAGTTAAAACTGAAAATGCATGGCCGTGCTCAAATGGATTAAAGAGTCAATCATTTGTTTCGTCAGTTCAAACTCAGATTTCGAGAAATAAATTTGAACATTAGTATAAGTGACGAGAGTCGTCATTATGCTATCAAATTTTGACATTAAGTGACTTAAGGAATTTAAAGTTACACGCTTGTTTTAGGACAAGTGGGAGATTGAAGGAAATTAGTGTCCTAATAATCAAGTGTAACTACTAAAATATAAATAGGATATAATATGGAGATTAATACATTCGATTATATTAGATGGTCATAGTGTTTTGCTAGAAACTAACTTTGATCTGTATATTAATTAGATTAGTATACTGCTATTATAATCGGATCCTATGAGGTCACACATATAAGTTACCGATTGGATTAAAACAGTACCAATTGCATAAGATGCTCTTTGGACTATTTAGTGTAGGAAGTTATTAGTATGAATTGATGGTATGATTTAATTGAGAATTAAAACACAAAATCAATTCTTTTGACTATTACATATAAATGTTATATGTAAACATCAAATGGGTATGTGAAGAGGTGTTGCATTTGTGTATAAATAGATGCACTTTGCTCATCATTTTCATAAGCTTGTGTGCTATTTCTCTCTACCTATCTCCACCTTAAAAGTAATAAGAGTATTAGTATTTCTTATTCCGTACTAGCATACGTGGTGATCCAATTGGTGCTTGTGGACCAATATTAGAGGAACGACACTTGACGTTCTAATCTCTTTTGGTGACACTACATACCCGGTCATACTACGTGGAATTCACGCATCGAGGGTATGATTCTTATACACACCTTTTATATATTAATATATGCATGAGATCCTGTTTTAGGTGTTAAGAAATATTTTTCTTGAAATTCCGCTTAAAGCATCTAAATCACTACATTTTTGACAATAGTATTTCATTTTATTTTATTTTATATTATTGATAAGTTGTCATTTCATGTGGCTGTTTTGTAGTGGAAATCAAACAAACCGTCATTTCAATGAGCGGTTTATTACAAAAAAAAAGAAGGAAAAAAGCGTTGACTGCTTGTCCTACGTGGATCGTATTCAGGGAAATAATTTTTCCTTTGATGCAAACTGAATTTTCTTATAATAAGCAATATTTAGGGGGGAAATTGACATTAACTTTTTACTCATCCACTATGAATAATTTCACATTTGTATTATTTTCTAATAATCTAACATTTGTGATAAATTTGCCCACAACATATTGTATTACTAATAATAGGTATGACGCTAGCAAACTAAAACAAAAGTTGAATTATTTTTAGCGAATTAAGGGCAAATGTTAAATTATGAGAAGAAAAAAATTTAGATTATTCACCGCATATATAAGTAAAAATTATATAATTATTAATATTAATTTTTTCTATTTAGGAAAAAGAATCGTACGAGGGAGTAATTAATTTAGAGAATACCCCAGTTCTAATCGCACCCCATCCCTTTTCACCCTTCATTATTCTCCAACAATGGCAGCCAACTTACCATTTCATTTGGCGGCGCCATTAAAATCCAACTTTCAGCTTCAACAAGCTTTAACCATCCCATTTTCCCAGACTAAAAGTTCTATAGTGCGTTGTTCTGCTGCTGCAACACCCACTAAAAAGAGCTACAATATCACTCTTCTTCCTGGTGATGGCATTGGACCTGAAATTATATCTGTTACCAAAGATGTCCTTCAAATTGCTGCTTCTATTCAAGGTTTATCCCTTTATCTACGCCAAAAATTAACTAATTCAATGATTTTTGTTCTTTTCTTGTTATTTTAATGGATCATGATTCTGTTTTTTTTGTGCTTCAATGTTGTCTTTTATTGTTAAGATTAAGAATTAGGGTTTTTGTTTTTTGTATTAGTATCGTTTTGTGCTTTCTTTCTGTTACCCTTTTTTGATATTGTTTGAAATGAAGGTGCATTGATGTGGATGAATAATTATGCATAATCTGAATATGTTCAGTGAATTCGGGAATAAAGGAACCCATATTATGAATAATTGCAGATTATGGCCTCTCCTATAGGATTGAACTTAGCTGAAGAATAAAGGAAGTTTGAGAGAGTAAGTGATCTGCTGAACCAAAATGAAAGTGGTAGCTATAGAAGAGGCCATAAAGAGATTTGGAAGGAATTGTTAGGGTTAGAGTAGTATATTTTGGGGTGGGTTGTTGTTCGAGGCTATGTGAATCCACAAAGGATTTACATATTGGGTATTTTGTGGTGGGTTGTTGCTCGAGGATATTAGGAGAAAGGCTCAAGAGAAGGTAGAGAGGGGGAAAGGACATTGAGTAATAGTTGAAGAGACGAAAAAGGAGATAACAACATTCTATTACTTGATAGTTGCTACTATGAATTGGCTCCCGCCTAGACGAGATTTGAGAGAGTCAGATGTAGGTAACCTTTCCCTTGTAATAACAAAAATATTGTTTCTGATTGACTATTGATGAATAATGAGAGATAATTTGTTCAATAGTTATGCTTTAGTTAGTGACATTGGGTTATAAAATGTTATACTATTAGTCTATTGCTTGCTTCTATTCCTCACTGACACTGATAAGTCTAGGGAAAAAAGATAACATGTGCCTCTATTAAAACATGCTTTTTAATAAATTAAATGTTTGGGATTGCAGAAGTTTAGCATGATATTTTTTTGATGTGGAGGGTTTGTATATTTGAGCGCACCCTATTTGTTGTTTGATTAAATTGTTAATATGAGAGTGCACCTGTGATAGTTAGGTATCAGAATGTTAACAATAGCTGATTTTATACCAGTTAGATCGCTTTATCAAATTATGTACAAGAATTAACAGAAAGAAGAAGGGATCTTGAGCTTGCATACTAATGGCAGAAAATGTCAAAGATAATATGGCATTTGATACGCCACTGCCAACTCAGGCAAGTAAAAATAAACGAGAACAAAAATGAGATAGGAACTTAGATGAATAATAGTTCCTTACTCACTGGCTTCTTATTATCATTTTCTCATGCTGCTTCCTCTATCCTTCTAAGTTCTTATTGACCTTTAAACGTTTCTCTTGATTGCCTTGGCACACCCATATCATCCCACAGCTAAAAAGTTGCTTTATAATGATATAATCAACTGTTGCAAATTGCTCCCCCCCTGTTCCCGTGTTTGATGTAGGCGAATAATAGGGGTGGTTTTTGCTGGGGAGTAAAAAATAGTTTTTCAACAGAACTACTTTACCATTTCAGTTCATTTTGTTTTATATGAAATGAGGATTATGCAATTGTCTGTTACATGCCTGTCCTTGATGTTTACCTTGTGTCGTTGGGTTTATCAAAGCAATCAACTGAAGTGCTTTTTTCTGCTTTTCTGTTTGTCATTTGTGATTTTCTGTTCTTCAATCTGTGGTTTTAATATTGTTAGGAATTGAGATCAAGTACCAAGAGATGCCTGTTGGTGGCTCTGCTCTGGATCTCACTGGGGTCCCTTTGCCAGAGGAGACCCTTAATGCTGCAAAACAATCTGATGCTGTACTTCTTGGAGCTATTGGAGGGTAACACTCTAAGTGCTTATATAGTTTTTCATTTTGCCTTTTGCCCTCCCTCTCGATTGTTTTTTCAAAAGTAGATACGAATGGTTCATTGAGTCCCTTCTGGAAATTAGGTACAAGTGGGACCATCTTGAAAAGAAGTTGAAGCCAGAGACTGGCTTGCTTCAGCTTCGAGCAGGGCTTGACGTGTTTGCAAATTTGAGGCCTGCAACTGTCTTACCTCAGGTTCTGTTTATTTGGCTTTTGATTCATTCGGAATCTTCCTACAGTTTTCTACCTTTTGAATTACTTGATCTTTTTCCTATGAACATTTCTGAAAGTAAAATTAGATTAGTTCTGACATATGACTCTCTGGAATCTGGATAAGTTTATTTTCTGGTTAAATGTTTAATCAATGACCTTAATGGATGTTCATAGATTTCATTGGTGCAGAATCACTAAATATTATATCTTCTTATTCATCTACTGAATTTCAGTTGATTGATAGTACAACATTGAAAAGAGAGGTAGCTGAAGGTGTTGATCTGATGGTTGTGAGGGAGCTTACTGCTGGTCTGTTCCGTGACACTGAAGTCATTTTCAAAAAGCTTCATATTAGCTCTATACATGGTTGGAGTTTTACTTTTTCTTAAGCTTCTGTATTTTTATTCAGGTATCTATTTTGGGGAGCCTAGGGGTATTACTAAGGATGAAAACGGGGAGGAGGTTGGTTTCAATACGGAGGTTTACTCTGTTTCTCAGGTACCGTTTTTACTTGCCAATTCTTTTTTGATGTGTTTGAGATAATACCTTAAACATATCTCTTATTTCGGAACTAGGTTCAATGATTTTTATAGTTGTTCCACATAAGCTAAATCGACTCATTGCATATGTTAGAGGAAATTCATAAGTGATAAAATACGGTGTAAAAATTCCTTTTTGATTGTTTTCTGTAGAGATTGCAATTTATCTCAAAGCTCTCACCTCTAGAAAAAATGATGTAAGTCTTATAACCAAAAATTCTTCAAACAGCTTTGAGGAGAAATTTTAATAATCGGGTCATTTCATGCCACAATCGACAAAATGTCCACGCGTTGTCCCACCTGAACCTCTTGCGTCCGTGCAATTTCATTTAGCACTTTTACTTGTACCTTTCTTCACTATTAGAATTCTACGTCATAAGATGTCTCTAATTCAGAAACAAATCATTTATATGTGCTTCTCTATGAACTAGTTTATCATGATTGTGTGAACCAAGGATCCACTTTTATTCAACTTGTGCAAAAATAATTCAGAGAAACATGATAGTGATATTTTGAAAACTAAAAAAAGCAGAGATGTAAGAGTGGTATGATTGAGTTGTCTTCTCCTAAGTTATCAGTATCATGTTGGCCCATTTCATAATGTTGCAATGATTCCGTTTTACTTAACCGTATGAATAAAATATTAGAGCGCATAAAAATGAATCAACTACATGTCTACACATTTATCTTTAGGAAACGAAAACCCAATCATCAAAATCTTTTCCTGATCCGCCCACCTAAACTTATTTATTCATCTCTAATATAATCTTTTTTCTCACTTTCATGAACCCGAATTATGACTCTACACAGATTGACCGTATTGCTCGTGTTGCTTTTGAGACCGCAAAAAAGAGGCGAGGGAAGCTCTGCTCTGTTGATAAAGCCAATGTTTTAGAGGTTTGTGTTTTATATAAGTATAAAACTAATGAATTCATTTGTTTTTGAAGTGTATGCCAACACTTTCAAGATCCTTTTTCAAGATTTGTTTATGGAAACAAAATGCTGGATTTAGGGGCTTTAGCAGCTTCAGACTGGCAAATGCTATAAATTGCAGGTTGTCAGTCATGTGAATAAGCCTGTGTAGAAAGTTCGAAACACTTGGACATTTTTTGCATTGCACAAATTCAAAGAGGGTTACGTTGTGGGCGTCTTTTGGAGCATTATGGTTTTTAACACATTGTCCTGTTAGCTTTGCATCATGAATCTTGATTGATCTGTTTTTTCTGCTGAGGGCTCATCTACTTTGACAAGCTAGCCAGTTTGCCCCCAAAAAAGTCTCATTACTTAAACATTTAGCCAGGCATCTATGCTTTGGAGAAGAAGAGTTACGGAATTGGCAGCAGAGTACCCGGACGTTGAGCTCTCGCATATGTACGTTGATAATGCTGCTATGCAACTTATTCGTGATCCTAAGCAGGTCCTTATCTGCTCTATCACTCCCTGTCCCGAAATTGGTGAATTTTATTTATTTTCCTGTGAATTGACAAATAAATTTTAACATAAATGGGGATCGACTGTTCACATGCGCAGTTTGACACCATTTTAACCAACAACATTTTCGGTGACATATTATCTGACGAGGCGTCCATGATTAGTGGGAGTATCGGAATGCTTCCTTCTGCAAGCATTGGCCAATCGGTATTCAAATGCTCCATTTAATTTCAATTCATGCTTCTATTGCTGATATAAAATCCTCATTTTCTTTGGTATTTCTTTAGTTTTGTGTTTATATGTGTATGACCAATATTTATGTTCAATGCTTTATGCAGGGACCCGGGCTTTTTGAACCTATACACGGTTCTGCTCCTGACATTGCCGGGCAGGTTTGTCTTCTAGAAATTTGACCTTATTTCTCATAGTATTATGCAAAGTGATCATATCTTATCTGCATATGAAGGACAAGGCCAATCCATTGGCAACCATTTTGAGTGCGGCAATGCTTTTGCGATATGGTCTTGGCGAAAGTAAAGCCTCAGAAATAATCGAGACAGCTGTTATGGACACACTAAATAGGGGTTTTCGAACTGGCGATATATACTCAGCTGGAAACGTATGTGCTCTCTATCTTAACGTATTATGTTACTCTGGTATTCTGCTGTGTCTCTGCTTGTTTACCATCACCTGATCAAGTATAGCCTATTTCCTTCTATTTTAGAGTTTTGACCGCATTTTTCAGACCTAACGAAAAAATATCTCAATGATCATGCCATTTGTGGGTTTTGGCCATGCCCTTACTCCAAAATTAAGAAATCTGGGTCTTAGACCTGATTTTCTGGGGTTTAGAGTTGGTCATATATTTTCTAGTACAAGCTAGTGTGGGCTAGATTATTTCGAGTGTGGTCCGCTCTAAGCCATGGTCAGCTTAAGTTCAAGCTAGTATGAGATTTGCACGTGCTAATCTGTGAGTGACATCTACCCGTTTCATTGTAAGCGAATCAGCACACCACAAGCTAAAAACTCAGTGTCCCTCACAAATTGAACCCTTCCAACTTGCACGATGCCCTATCTCTAGTTTTGTTCGTTCTTTATCGAGTAGCCCATTAGGATTCATATCACCTACAATTTGTTAGTTTGAGTAAAAGTGCATCGAATTTGATGTTTTGGCCGAATCATGTTTTCTTATCTCATAATTTATGACAGTTATAAACCCCCATTATTTCATACAGAAACTAGTTGGGTGCAAGGAGATGGGTGAAGAAGTGATTAAATCAGTAGAATCTCAAGTTTCTGCAGCTGTTTGAGTACGTAATGATATAATAAATGATAGAGGTACATATCCGAGCTCCAACTCGAAGTACGAAGGCTCAAAATTTGTGTGGATTTCTGGTTCATTCTTGATTGTTGAGGAAGTACAATCACAATTTTTCCCCACTTCCTAAGGGAGACTCTTGTAAGGACCCTTTTTCACACCGGAAATCTATACAAATTTACAATCTTGCACAATTTTTGTTTGGGAATAAATTTTGTGGGGAATTATGAATTAAGGATATCTTCATTTAAATTTAAGATTTAGTTCTGTTTGCTAAATTCAGCTTATTTTAGTCCGGATGGATTCACATCGTTATTTCGTTTTGTTTGTTGATATGAAATCCCTAGAGGTGTCTATTCAGATCATTGAGTTGATTTCAGATCAGATGTACGTTTCGGGTCGGTTTAAAACCTGGTATTGTGTCCACATTGATTGTTGTATAATTTTAAATTCATTTTGAAGTCGGGTCAAATCGAGTTCGATTACAAAGTCGAGTAAATATTGAATCATCGGGTTATTTTGAACACCATTAGAGTTGCCTAAACTCTAAGACTCATTTAATTGTGACGATATTTATTCGTTGGTAGAACTATTTACCAACAATCCTTTTGGTAATGAGTTATCATCATTATATTCGGTGTATCCCTTTCATAGACCCTTTTGGTAATGAGTAATTAATTTTTTTAACATGCTTCTCACAGTTGTTTTTACTGAGAGGATTATTATGTAAAAAATAAACTTTAAACATCAATATATGTGCCTGCTGACTAGCACTTGCTTGTAGTATTATTTTACAAATACTCCCTCCGTCCATATGAATTTGCAGCATTTTCTATTTTCGTCCGTCTCACTTAAATTGAAGCATTTTTATTTTTGGACTATGGCCCACCACTTTCTTTTAATCACATTCATACATTTTAACTCTCTTTTAATTTCTTCCACACAATTCATTCTCTTTCTTCATTTATTACCACTTTCTTAATTCTCACCGTTTTTCTCTTTGCTACTATCTCATAGAGACAGAGAGAGTATAGCTTAATCTTGAAATTATGCAAGTTAAGTTATTCTTCTTGCTAATTTGTTTGAATTTAACTCTAAATAAGTGACTTTAGTTTAAGATTTTCAAGCCAATTAATTAAATGAGTTGATTTGATCTGCTATGATTATTAAATAGGTTTGACTGTAGTTAAAATTGTAAATGTGAAATAAACTTATATAACTCATTTAATTAAATAAGTTAATTTCTAAGTTAAATGTATCTCTATTCGATATAACATGAATTTTATTTATGTATATTTTCTTTTATTCATAATAAATACTCTCTGTTTTCTATTAAAGTTCTCACAAAAAATGATTACGGAAATTAAGAAAAATTAAATCTTTTAGATAGTAGATAATATTTTATTTAATAATAAATTTAAAAGAAGAAAAGTGGGGATTAAAAATATTATAAGAAAGTTAGTGGAAGATATATGGGACATAAATATTATTAAAATACTTTCTTCGTTCTATTTTTATTGCTACATTTGTATTTGTATGAGCACGAGAATTAAGAAAAGATGAGTACAACCTATAAAGTAAATTATACCCTTCACTTTTTCTTAATTGAAGAGAAAAAATGTTAGTGAGGTATAAGGTAGGATAAAAATAGGGGTAAAGTGGATATTTATATCATTGTTTTTTTACTAAAAATGAAAACACAAATTCTTACTTGAGACCGTCTATACAATAGTCGTTTCAAGTTTGGACTGACCCAACTTATAAATTTTTTTAAAATAACTGATTAGTAGTATTGTAAGTTAAAAAGGGAGATATGAACTAGGCTCTTGAGAGCTCAAAAGAGGACCTGAAATAAAAATGTAGCAAGTAATATGAAATTTCAAATATGAAAAATGTAGAAAGTATTATGAAACGGAGAAAATACTAGAATAAAGATGAATAAGAATATTTAGGTCCAAAATTGTAAAATAGACGGAAAGATTCCTAATAACAATAAAACGGAATACCACAAAATGACAAATTTAAACTTTTTTTAAACAAAGGGAATACAAAATAAAAAAATACTTATAAACTAAAAAATTTAAATGAAGGTCTAAAAAACTTCTAATTGATTATCCGAAACAAAATCAGTTAATCAGGTCAATCTGATCTTTCATAAATCAAGTTTGAGTTTAATTATCAATCCAATTAAATAAACGAGTTAAGTTTCAATCAAACCGATCAAATTAGATTCTCAACACGCATGCGAAATTACAGACGATTGGAGGAGGAATCAAAATAGTATTAGCAATTGTTACCATGGTCGCAATAATCTACATCAACACTACATTTTACAGGAAACCCTAACCCCTGATTATCTTTATCGTCTTTTTGATTCAACCTAACAGCAGAAGAATCAGTAATATTAACAATCGCATTACAATCAACCGATAGATCACCCCAAAGTAATTCTCTATGAACATTCGCATTCACATAAACATCAAAATCCAAATAACCAAGACCACTTTCATACCTAATATCGAACGCCGAAGCTTTCTGAAGTTTCAAATTAAGCGCAACAATTTCAGATTCAATCAATTTTACATTCCTTTTCCTGTGACTGAAACCATCAACCGCATCTTCGGCAAGTTTCTGGCCGCTTTTGGAAATCCCGACCCGGATTCCCGAGTACCTGATCTTGCTTCTTAGGTACCGATTTTCTGCTCGGAGTTTGACATTGAAGAATGCGATGAGATGATCGTCTGATGTTAAGTTGAATTGAGTTATGGCGGCTTGTTCTAGAGTGAATGATGGGCCTTTGCCTAGATTGAGAACTATTAACATTATTGGTAAAGCTATGATTGTGAATAAGAACATTAGGCAAAAGCAAATACATGCTATTGTTTTAATAAAAGACATGATAATTTATTTTTTGAGTTTTAGAATTAGGGTTTATCATAATGTGATTAATTAAGTTGGTTTTATACATGATTAGTGATTAATTATGAAATTAAGAAATTTAATAATGCAAAGTGATTACAATTTACAAGTCAACTTTATACAAGTTGAAGTTTTTTGATCAAAAAATACTAGTATTTGGTATCATAATTTTAGCAATCAAGAAAATAAATAAAAATTAAAGAACACTCTCAGTATTCCGCACAAGGCAAGGTCTGGGCGAAGGAAGGAGTAATGCGCGCAGTCAAGAAACCCTCAAACTGATACCTGTGCTCAGTAGGAGTCGAACTCAAACCTTCTGCTCCACTTGCAAATGCTTTATTAATTGAGCCACAAGCGCTTTCAGTAAAATCAAGAAAATAAATAAGAGTGGATAAAAAAATGTGATTTAGAAGAAATTGAGATTTAAAAATAGAAATATATAATACTCCTATCTTATTGATAAATAAAACAAAATGAAATAAAATCGATAAGACATGGAGTATAAGAGTAGAATTATTAGTGAAAGGTTCTTCTAAATATTCTTGCTCACATGGCTTTTAGTTCTTGTGCGTTGATTATTCATTTTCCTTAACCTAACCTTTTTTTAAGATAAAAATAATGTAATACTAATAACTACTAATCCGTTTGTTGGTATTTGATGTTCTTATTTTTCATTTTATGATATTTTATTTGTTATTCCCCACCTTTTTTGAAGAATATATATATATATATATATATATATATATATATATATATATATATATATATATATATATATATATATATATATATATATATATATATATATATATATATATATATATATATATATATATATATATATATATATATATATATATATATATATATGAGAACCAAACTTATATGAAAATCGTGAGAACCAATCTTCCAGATAAAAATGTGTTACTTGTTTACAGAAAATGTGTTACTTTTGGATGAAAAATGTTACTTTTGTTATAATAAAAAATTTTAAACATATTACAAAGTAACATCTTTTTAGTAAAAAATAACAATTTTTTGTATGGCAAAATGCTTCTCACGGTTCTCATATAAGGATGGTTCTCACTGGAATTTCTTCATATATATATATATATATATATTTATTTTGTTTTAATATTATAGAGTAATATATATATGCGTTATATATTTCTCACTAACTTGATTTTAATATCTTTGAATATTTGTGGTATCCTTATTTTCTAATAATTTTATTATATATATTTTTTAGTGTTTACTCCCCTTTTATTAAAAAAATAAACATTGATCAATTTACATAATATAACCTCTTATTTCTACGTTTTATTATATTCTTAGCCATCATTAGTCTAGCTTGAACTATCCAAATCCAATGGAGAATTCAAGCTTCCGATATTGACCTGTCCCAAAGTTGTGATTATTTTAAATTTTTTTTTGTATATTGGAAAAAATTATGTCCTAAGACATTTTCAACAAATAATAAGAAAAATATTATGGAGAGAATAACTATGATACTATTCTAATTAATATTTTTTTATATTATTTTTTGAATGTATTCTAATTAATATTTATTTGCTAGAGTAAAGGATAATATTTAGTCAATAAGATTGGACAATAACTACAAATTCTAATTTGTAGTATGTAAGTTGTATCAAATAAATACATTGAATTAATTGGACTAAAATTATTATTAGACTGCGCTATAGTTAAGGTATTTTTATTCACAAAAATCATAATCTAATATCTCTTATATATAGCGGGTTAAGAATTGATGGATGATCGTGAAAACCCTAATATATTACTCCAACTTTTAGTCTCCCGTAAATGTAAAAGTTGAATCATTTATGTTTTACGTAATGGTATACGTGGGATCAATTCAGTATAGTTATTTATAGTCATCATATCATAGTCATCAATTCAGTATCTCTGTATAAGTTAAGTCATTAATTTTAATAACTAACTAGAGAAGAAAAAAAGTTGGTGAAAGGAAGCAATCAAAAGCTTATGAGAGAATTAGAAGGCTCCAACTACTTTTATTCTCTTTAGGTCCTCAAATGGATGAAAGTATCCTAATTAAATCGATCTTTATTTGTTCCTTCCATACTGATAAGTTAAGTCATTAATATTGTCATTCATTTACTTCTCTCATACTTCATATTGTGATACACATACACGTATGATTTATTAAATGTTAGATAATTATTATCTAAATTTCGCTAATGGCACTTTATATAATCCTATTACAATATGTACTCTTCTCTTAAAAGTATTTGAAGTTACAATTAACTTGTAAGTTGATTCTTCAAAGTATAAATAAATTTCTATAATTTTATTAAATAAATAGAAAATTATTTTTGTAATCATTATATATAAATAAAAAAATATACATTATTTTGTACAATCTTGAGAGATTGTAGGAAACAAAATATTTTTAGTATATGTCCATATTTAGGAGATCTCGTATATTAGGCAACAGTATTATCATGGGCTGATTTTATGCTCTTTACCATTCTTAGCTTAGCTGTATCATTGTATATATAGATCGATAATTCAGTGATTAATAATAATAACAAATCATTAAACCCTAATCTTTATTCTTATAATTCCGCATAATTACGTTTATCATGGTATCAGAGCCATAAGGTGTTTTCCGGGGACCGGCGACACTGTTGGCTATCATCATTTACCTTAACCAAATCCAAACCCAAAAATGTCTGACGACGAATCAAAATCAAACTCAAACCAAACCCAACTGATGAATATGGAACAAGTTGAACTGATGTATCAATTTTTCCAGAAAATGCAAATGCAAAAACCAAACATACCCATTGAACAGCCGAATTCAGACCTTCGGGTCACAGAAAAATTAAATTACCAAAATTACTCAAGGTGGTGTCGGTTAATGACGATTGCCCTTGAAGGAAGGGGGCGTCTCAAAAACATCATCGAAGCCCCGCCTCCAGTATCAAATCCAAATTACCAGAGATGGAAGCAACAAGACTCAATGGTCTTGTCTTGGATCATATCGAATATTGAGTCAGAACTCGTAAACCAATTTCTAGATTACACGACAGCTTGGGATTTGTGGAATGGAATATCAGTTCATTTCAGTAGTGGACAAGATGAACTTCAGATCTTTGATCTGAGTTCAAAGGCAAACTCGATTAAACAAAATAAAGGGTCCATTGAGGCATATTACAGTAGTCTCGATGCTTTATGGAAGGAGATTGACCGTCGTATGCCTAACCCTATGAAATGTGCTGAGGACATCACCCTCTTTAACAAATTTATACAAAAACAAAGGTTATGCTACAGTCAGAAGAGGGACCTTTTAAATCAAGACCCTCTACCAAGTGTAGAGGCGGCCTATGCTACAGTCAGAAGAGAAACTAGTAGGCGTGAGATCATGTCTCACGTTTCATCATTGGGATCGGGACCCTCAGAAATTGGTAGCGGGCTAGTGGCAAAGAACCGGTCAGAAAATTCATCACACCGAAGGGATGAAGACAAAACTCACCTTAAATGCAGTTATTGTGGTGGGACAAGGCACACGAAAGAGGGCTGTTGAGCTACCCGGAGTGGTGGGATGAACACAAGCAGAGAAAGGCCGCCACCAAGGCACCACCACGGGCCGGCGGCAAGGCACATGCAGCAACCGGCGTCACCACCACTACAGGGCCATCAGAGACCACCATCCACTACTCTACAGGTGAAATAATCATGGAAGGTAACACAAAAGAGACAACAATGGTGGAATCAGAAAATAAAACGCATGGAAAGAACCCAGAAACTGGGACGGAGGAGAGAGAAACAAGGGGAGGGTGCAATAAGGACTTTCCTTTCTTGGGTATTTATACTCAAGAAAATCCTAAAACCCAAATACCCCACAAAAATAATTCTAACTTAATAAACCCCAAACCCACCGAATACCGTAGCCCAATTAAAACTCCAAAAAAAATTTTACCTAATTTAATTGAGCCCAAAACCACCAGTAGCCCAAATTCCATTAGTTCCTCAAACCAAAATACTCATGGGCTTGGACTTATTTGTAACCTTCCCACATCACAATGGATATTTGATTGTGGGGCCACGGACACGATGACGTTCGACCCTCACGACCTAATATCTATTGGACAAAAAACCCGAACCCACATACAAACCGCTAATGGAGAGAGTATTGAGGTTCAACATGCCGGCCCAGTTCATATTTCATCGTCCATGCATTTAAATAATTGTCTCTTAATACCTAGCTTGTCTCATAAATTACTATCTATCAGTCAATTAATTAAAGAGCTTAACTGTACTGTTCTTATGACCTCTACTGATTGTATTGTACAGGACACTCGGACAGGGAAGATCCTTGGGCGTGGTACTGAGCGAGGAGGCTTGTATTATGTGGACGAGGCGACTCACAAGGGTCAAACTTTGCTTACTCAAGGGTCTAATAAAGAGCAAATGTGGATGTGGCATAGACGTCTAGGTCATCCTTCACTAGGGTACTTAAAACGTCTTTTTCCGTTACTTAATAATTGTAATGAGACTTTGAACTGTGAAGCCTGTGTGCTTGCTAAGAGTCATAAACAGTCATATTTTCCTAGTATGTCTCGTAGTAGTAAACCTTTTGATTTGATCCATTCTGATGTTTGGGGTCCTGCTCCTATATTTAATACCCATTGTTTTTCATATTTTGTTACATTTGTGGATGATTGCACTCGTATGTGTTGGGTTTATTTCCTTAAGCATAAAACTGAAGTTTTTGATGTGTTCGTTAAATTTTATAATATGCTTAAAACTCAGTTCCAAACACAACCAAAAATCCTTCGATATGATAATGGGAAGTAATACATTAACCAAAAATTCCAAGACTTCTTTTCTACCCATGGCCTTATTCATCAATCCTCCTGTCCGTACACTCCACAACAAAACGGAGTGGCGGAACGGAAAAACCGTACTCTTCTTGAAATTACCCGAGCCTTAATGTTCGAAGCCCAAACACCTGCCCATTTCTGGCCCGAAGCTCTCTCCACTGCGGCCTACCTCACAAATCGCCTTCCTACCAAAACCCTTCAATTCAAAACCCCCCTTGAAACCCTCCGATCTCATACCTCTATCCCACCTTCTCATTCCCTTCCTCCCCGTATTTTCGGATGTGTAGTGTACGTACACCTACCCACTCATACTCGCCACAAACTTGAGCCACGTGCAATCAAATGTGTTTTCCTTGGGTATGGGGTTACACAAAAGGGCTACCGATGTTTTGATCCCATTCATCATAAGATGTATACTACTCTTGACTGTGACTTCTTTGAGGACTCTTACTATTATTCCCCGCTTAATCTTCAGGGGGAGACTAAGAGTGAAGACCTAAGCTGGTTAATACACCCTTTTGCTATAGACCACAAGGAGGAAGTAGGTAAACCCACCGATGTTGCCACTGACACATTGATACCGCCTTCTCCTCCTATCATGCCAACCCTGTCTGAGGTGTCCCAAGATGTTCCTGATATAGAGGTAAACTCTGAATCTATTTGTGATGTTCTAGTTATTACTGATGATAGTATTCCTTCCCCTGCTGTTCCTTCCTCTGATGAGACTTGCAGATATGAGCTCCCTCCCAGGAGGACGAGAGGAGTTCCACCCAGGAGATATGACCCTGAGTTTGAGGCTCAGAGGTCTAAATACCCAGTTATTACAGGTGAAAATGAAAAGTTGACTAAAGCTGCTGTTGCCTTCAAAGCCTTACTCTATTCCAACAAGGTCCCTCGGAATGTAGATGAGGCACTCCAGGATCCAAAGTGGCGAAAAGCCATGGAGGATGAAATTGCTGCCCTTGACAAAAACAGAACATGGGAAAAATGTGCACTGCCTAAAGGGAAGAAAACTGTGGGTTGTAAGTGGGTGTTCACAATCAAGTATCACGCAGATGGGATAGATTATTCCGAGACGTTTTCTCCCGTTGCAAAGATCGATACTATCAGGGTTCTGTTCTCTGTAGCTGCAAACAAGGAATGACCTCTGTATCAGTTTGATGTCAAAAATGCCTTTCTTCACGGAGAGATCGAGGAAGAAGTGTTCATGAGAGCACCTCCAGGTTTTGCAGATGATTATGGTCCTGACGAGGGGTGCAGACTGAGGAAAGCTTTATATGGTTTGAAGCAATCTTCTAGAGCCTGGTTTGGGAGATTCACTGCTGCAATGAAGAAGTTTAGATATAGACAGAGCAATTCAGATCACACCTTATTCCTCAAGAGGAGAGGAAATCAGATTACATGCCTGATAATCTATGTGGATGATATGGTGATTACAGGAAACGATGAGTACGAGATCAGAGAGCTGAAGAGGAAACTGTTCTTGGAATTTGAGATGAAGGACTTGGGGAACTTAAAGTATTTTCTGGGTATTGAAGTTCTGAGATCAAAGAAAGGAATCTTCATTAACCAGAAAAAATATATTCTTGACCTTTTGGCAGAGACAGGGATGATTGACTGCAAACCAGCTGAAACTCCGATAGTAGTCAATCATGGATTACACACAGAATTAGAAGGGGAAGCAGCTGAAAAGGAACAGTACCAGAAACTTGTGGGGAAACTCATATACTTATCTCACACTCGTCCTGATATTTCTTATGCAGTGGGTGTGGTTAGCAGATTCATGCACCGACCACAAGTTCAACATATGGAAGCTGTTATGAGGATTCTCCGTTACTTAAAAGGAACGAGCAATCGAGGAGTATTCTGTGGGAACAATGGTCATCTAGATCTCATGGCCTACACTGATGCAGACTGGGCCGGAGACAAAGATAGCAGAAAGTCCACATCGGGATACTTCACACTAGTAGGAGGAAACTTGGTCACCTGGAGAAGTAAGAAACAGAATGTAGTAGCTCTATCCAGCGCTGAGGCAGAATATAGAGGGATAGCTAAAGGGGTGACACAAGTTCTTTGGCTAAGGAAACTTCTATGCGAATTGGGCTTTCCACCTAAAGGGGCATGCGAACTGATATGTGATAATCAGGCCTCAGTGAGTATCTCCAACAACCCAGTTCAACATGATCGCACAAAACATGTGGAGGTGGACCGACATTTCATCAAAGAGAAACTTGAGAACAAAATCATCAGTCTTCCATTAGTCCGTTCTAAAGATGAACTTGCAGATATTCTGACAAAGGCAGTTACAGCTGAAGCGTTTGAAGATGCACTATGCAAGTTAGGGATTGGAGACCCTATGACCTAACTTGAGGGGGAGTGTAGGAAACAGAATATTTTTAATATATGTCCATATTTAGGAGATCTCGTATATTAGGCAACAGTATTATCATGGGCTGATTTTATGCTCTTTACCATTCTTAGCTTAGCTGTATCATTGTATATATAGATCGATAATTCAGTGATTAATAATAATAACAAATCATTAAACCCTAATGGCCTAATCTCTATTCTTATAATTCCGCATAATTACTTTTATCAGAGATAATAAAAAAAAATATTTAATCACAATAGATAAAGAATCAATAAAAATGATTGAATCATGTTTTTAGATATAGATAATAACAAACATTACTCGGTAAACGACTTAATGCTTATGTTATACTCTTAAAATATCCCACCAGTAGGAGTATGTTGTATGAAATCGTCTATCATGAATTGAGCTCAATTACACAAATTCTTGTGACAGAAGGTCTTTTTTAGATACAATTTCTGATTGGATTGACCTATTATATATTTTATATTTACACATTAAAAATAATGTAAATAAACATTTAAAATATTGAAAGTAAACATCAACGATATGGAAAGTGCGCATTACAAATAATGTAAAATATGCATTAAAAATACAATAAATAAGGATTAATCTTTAATGTTGAGCTTGAAATACGTACTTCAAAAAGACGATCTCTCAAGAGACTAGCTATTTAAGTTATCAACTTTACTAATTGATCACTTTAAAATTATAAGTGATCAATTTAACACATTATTTTATACGAATATATATCAATCCAATAGAAATGATCTTATCAGAAGACGTCTCATTTAAAAATCAAGCCCTCTTTTGAAAGACCGTCTATAGTATAGACGTCTCTTAAGAGCCCAATCCATATCTCCCTTTTAACTTACAAACCACCAATCAGTTTTTTTTATAAAAAATTATAAATTGGATCAACTCAAAACTTAAGACGTCTATTGTATCGACGGTTTCAAGTAAGAATTTGTGTTTAAAATTTTGCAATATTTTTACTCAAGTATTTTCAAGTTTAGTGGAAACAAATAGAAATCTCATTATCTTTAATTAATTCTATATACAAACATTTATATGTTTTTGGAACCAATAAAAAGAAAAAAAAATAATTTTCATATAAATTAACAAAAAAACAAATACTCTATTTTTTATTAATATCAAAAACTAAATGATCGATGCAATCTCACTCTCTCACCAAACCAAACACAACTACTACTCCTTCTCCTTTCACTTGTGGGTCCCACTACTGTTCCCTCTTCATTCCACGTGTCACCACCATCCACCACCAATCTCATCTCTCCACGAGTCTCCACATCATCTCCCTGCACCTCACCTACACCCAATCCCCTCTCTTCTCCTTCCGCCACCTGTCCTTCCACCACCACATCCACCTTTCCTTCCTCCTCCACCGCCAACAACTTCACCGTCCGACAAAGCGGACAAGTCACGTGACTTGCAAGCCACGTGTCAATACAACCAACATGAAACACGTGACCACAATATGGTATTTCCTTCACCCATTCTTTCTCCTCAAACTCACTCAAACAAATGGCACACTCTGTCTCATCAATTATCCCCTGTTTCGCATCCCCAGGGAAGTAAGCGTGTACCGGCAAGGACTCCACCACTGACGGATCCACCCCTTTTGATGATCCTTTTAAACTCGACAAATACGACGTCGTAACAGTCGGAACAGAATCGGAGCTCCGACGTCTTCGGGTCGGGTCGACGGAAGATTCATCGGCGAAACGACGAATATAAATGGAGAAAAAACCCATGAAAAAAAGAGCCGTTAAAAGTACTAAAACAGTAAGCGCCATTGCTGAATCAAATGGAGGATTTAGTTTTAAATTATTATAACAACAAGATGAAGAAGAAGAAGAAGAAGACGATGAATAATTTGTTGGGTTTTCAATTTCTTGAGATTTTGATGATGGGTAATTATCTTTTGATGAAAATATTGTTGGGTTATGATCTTGAAGTGGTAATAGTAATTTTCTATAGTGGGTTGTCATTAGTTTTGATTTGTTGATTCAAGAAATATCGATTCGTTTATTTCGAAATTATTAATATATGCTTCAATTGAGATAAAACCCGATATTGATGAAATGTTGGAAGGAAATGAAGGGTGTTTATTAATGGTGGGTTTAGGATTAGAATGGAGAAAATGGAGATTGAGTGAGGAAGTAATGGTGAATAAAGTGGGTAGAGTATAAGAGAGTAAGAGAGTGGGACCCATGTGTTAATGAGTCTGGATTATACGTGAATGTTTTCAGAACTTCTGGTTCACTTCTGTGTAGGAATCTAAGTTTGAAATAGTCGCTACATTTTTATTTTGTGTAATTTCTCTGTTCTATTTTGCTTGCTATGAATGTATGCGCACACATATTAAGGAAGTACTGTGTAATTATTAGGAGCATGTGGGGTTTTTTTTTTTAATATTATTTGATGGAAAATGAAAAAGGAAAATAGGTTTTTTTAGATAATTGAGAATATTATAATGATTAAATAATAGTAGGTATAATAGTTAATGAGGTATAGAGTAGGATAAAGATAGGGGTATGTGGAACTTTGAATGATTGATTTTTTACTAAAAATGGGAATGTAGCAAGTAATATGAAATTTACCAAAATAGAAAATGTATCGAGTATTATGGAACGGAAGGAGTATTATTCATCGTTTAAGCTTATTTTATATATTGCGATTAATGTGTAAGATAAAATATAATCAAGTGAGATCTTGTTTGGATCGTCTAATCGCATACTTTTATAATATTAACTTTTTATTATTTTTAGATTTGTATATTCAACATATAAATAAACAAAATAACGCATTGAAATGCGTAAAAAGCGAAATGTGGCGAGTATAATGAAACGGAAGAAGTATTTAATCAATGTTCTTCGTCCATTTCATTATAGTTGCTAGTACATTTTAATTTTTACGTAATTTAATATGTTATTTTGATAATTTATAATTTATCTGTTTATTATATTTGCTGCATTTCAATTTTTACATATTTCAATGCGTTGTTTTTGTTTATTTATATGTTGAATTATACAAAACTAAAAAATATAAAAAGTTAATACTATTATGAAAAAGGTATGATTAGACGATTCAAACAAGGCCTCACTTGACTATATTTTTACTTACACATTAGTTGCAATATATAAAATAAAGTTGAACGTTGAATAGCGCACATAATCGAAATGTAACGAGTATTTCAGAATGGAAGAAGTGTATTGAAGTATATACAACTAAAATTTATAATTACTTAATATTATGAAAGCAATTTATATGATTCAAACAAGATCCCACTTTACCATTTTTCTTAATACATTAGCCGCAATATATAAAATAAACTTGAATGATGAATAGTGTCAAAAATAGTTATGTAGCGAGTATCTTAGAATGAAGGAAGTATAAGCTTTATATCCGATTCATAGTTTTCCCACACAATATATCACACCCGGTAGCAAATATTATGGAACACATAATTACATTATTACTCCCTCCGAATCTTTTTAGTTGTCCCATTTTCTTATTTGGCAAATTCATATCAATTGTCTCATTTTCTTTTTTGTCTATCTTTTTTTACCTAAATACCCCCACTTTTACTACTTCCAATACCCAAATACCACCTTTTTAATGGACCCCACACCACCCTTAATAACCATGAAAATCCAAATGGGACATCTAAAATGATTCAGAGGGAGTATAATATACTATATAGTACAATGAGATTTTTCTATATCTCCGGAAGTTTGTGTCTTTGTCTTTATTATAAAAAACAATAATATTACTGCAAACTTGTTGCATGATTATCTACTTACATCATAGTCCCGTTGTTCCATATATTATATCGAAAAAAAAATTTAATTAAAGAATACCTTAATACTTACCTATTTTCATTTTTTTTTCAAGTAGGATTAACAAATTTTTGTGTTAAATTTTAATTATGATTTCTCATCGATCTATACAAAAAAATATATTATCTCGATAGATTCGTCTAAATATATAAATTTTTAGAACTTTTAAAAACCCACAATTAAAATTATTTTACTTTTAAATTTGCATTTGGATTTGTGCATAAGGTGAATGGAAAGAATAAATGAAAGTAGAGGAAACATAAAAATATAGTAAAATCTATGAAGAAAAAGCGTAGCAAACCCTTGGGACACAAGGATTAGTGCATAATTAAATAATGTTTTATTGAGAAATTAAAAAATTGTAAAAATGAGATAAAAATATAAGTTAAATGTGTAAAAAAACTTAAGGAAAGGATGAATCACAGTTAATATAGAACTTTAACAAGTTTTACATGATGGACGACTATAAAAAACTTATTGCAATTTCTATGAGATTCATCGTATCATAAATAGTGTATCATATTTAGACTATGAGTAGGGTCTGAGGAGGGAAGAAAGACGAAAACTCATACCCATAAAAGAGGATACAACCTAAGTCATTCGACTCAAGATTGATCCTCAGAAGAAGTTTTTCATGTATTTACTCGCCGGCCTGCACCATAAATTGACATATAGCAATTTTTACGAGATTGAAATAGGATAAATCTATCTTTTGAGTCATCATTAAGTTTGGATTATCTTACTATTATTTGATTAAAAATCTATTATATTGGAAATATTATGCAACATACTATCGTATAAGAGGTGATTTTGTATAGATTTAGTGGCATGATGCATATTAAAAAACGACTATTAACATTAGATTTAAGAAGTGCGAGTTATAGAGTGTGATTACGTTTAGTGGAAGTGAGGAGTGTAGTTTTAGAATACAATAAAATAGTGTAAATTATATCTAATTTAAACTTGCATAACATATAATAAAAAAAATTATTGTCTAGTTAATTGGACATGGATGCAAATATAAGAGTCCGACACAACTTATTTCAAAATATTCACTCCGTTCTTTTTAATTAGTTGGACTATTTCCTTTTGCACATCATCAATGCATAAATTTAATCGTTAATATTTTTGATTATGTATATCAAAAACGCAAATTCTTGTGAGAGACGGTATCTTCAAAAGACTATCTCCCATTTGGTCAGAACATTATCATCTTTTAGTTTAACTAAGCTTTAATGGGCTTTGTTAAAAAGACGGTCTCTCAGGAGACCATCTGAATCAAAAAATCATGGCTACTAGAAATCAATAAACTTTTTAATTTATAGATTAATGACAATATAAAAGTCAACTTGCTTGATGAATAGTGTTGGAGTCAACCTGCACAATATATAGATTACGACACTCATCATCATCATTATCATATTCAGTTTATCTCGTTTATATAAGCTATGATTAGGACCTGAGAAAATTACAGACCATATGAAAATCAATTATAGTCTAGTTTACACAAATTCAATCAATCAAAGATTAATTCTCAAATTAGGAAAAGAAAGTTCTAGGAGCACCATGAAAAAAGAAGTCGTGATCGAATGAAAATGGATGGGACCCAAAGCATTTTAGCCCAAATGTGTCAACATTTGTTTTGTGGGTCCCATCATGACAAGAGTCATCTACCTTTCAACTATATTTTCAATCGGCCAGTCTCCTGAGAGACCGTCTTTCTGAGAGACGTCTCTTATGCCTAATTCATTAAAGCTTATTTTCTATATTTACTCTATATTTTTCCTAATGGGCCAACCCAATTAGAAATGGTCTCTCAAAGAGACCGTCTCTCACAAGAATTTGTGATTTTCAATTAGGATTTATAAACCATAAACAGTTGAAGTGATGAGTAATTTTCTAATGTGTACGTCCTCTAGCCTCCAATTACCCAATTTAAAGGGTACTTGTGTGTCCTTTAGTGTGTTTTATGCAAAACCTATGTCACATGTAAGCATACTTAATTATGCATTCATGGTTAGGGCCGTTTCTGAACATATGCAAGATGGATCTTTGTCTGAGGCTCAGAGTTAGAAAGGGTCTAAAATTAGAAAATGCTAGTTAATAGAAATACACACGTAAAAAATTGCAATTTATGAGTAGTTCTTTTATCATTTAAGAATTATATAACACATCTACATTTTGAATGCTAATTATAATATATAGGGTCCAACTTTGTTATTTTGTCAAATATCTGTTTAAGTTCAGAATCAATCCTCCATAAAGAAAGCCCACTTCTTTCAATTAGCCTAGGGCCCATACAATGCCAGAAACAACACTGTTTATGTTAAGAGTATGAACTATGAAGGTATTTATACAACAGGACAAAAATAATACCTTCATAATCGAGCTGTTAAAATTGAAATTCTACTTGTGAATTGTGATCAATAAGAAAATAAGATCGAAATTGATAGAATTGAATTGAAGGATAATAAGATCATACATATGTTTGATATTCATCTTTTAAGTTTTTGAACAATAAATAAAAATTTATTTAACGTCATATGTTTATAACCGCAAATCAAAAACTACATAAATTTTTATAGTAATTGTTATATCATTGAATCATAAAAACATACTCCTATTATAATCTCATCCATGTATGATTTTAGCATTATTAAGATTAGGATATTCTAATAATAATGAGCCAGTACTCCCTTCAATTCAACCTATTTGTTCCATTTATTTTTTTACATTTGTTAAGATAACATAAAGCTTATATTAATAATCCTTACATTGAAACAAATAAAACAATATACCTAATTTAACCATATTTTAACTTATAGTGTAAGATTAAAATACAAATAAAAAGTAATTAGTAAATAGTAACTAAATAGCAAATAAGAATTTAAGATTAAAAGACAATTTAAGAGTGATTAGTAAATATAGTAACTAAAAAGCAAATGGTACAAGTAAATTGAATAGATTGAATAAAAAGGAGTATAATTATATAACCTTGTTCCTCAAAGGATACCTTTACCCAATATATTTGGGACCTATAATATTATTTAGAAATTTAAAACTAAATCAAATTTATTGTTTGGGAAATCAAAATTTTTTAAATTTAAATCAAATTCCACAATTATTTTTAATTAGTTAAAGTTAAAAATTTCACAATAACTACCCAAACCTTGTCATTCTCAAATTCTTCATTTATGATTTCATAACTAAAATTCATTATTTGAAATGAAATACTTGTTCTCAAACATTACTTACTGAAATCTCTTTATACATAAGTTGAATAGTCTAACTAACATAATATTTTTGTTTTGATTCAAAGTTATCTCACACAAAATATAGCTCAAATCAAAATCAGAATAAAATAAGAGTTCTAAAACATCATTCAAAACACAATCATATCTTAAAATAAAAAAACCGTACATTGTACAACAAAATCAACATTCACTTGCAATTAAAAAGTCAAAATATCTCCATTTCATCTGTCCATTTAAATCTGCTACATTTAAATCACCCATTAATTAATTATTTTTATGAAAACCAAAGTTAACATAATTAGTGACAGCCTTAGCACCTTCAGCAACAGCATGTTTACCAAGTTGACCAGGCAAAACCAACTTAACAGCACCTTGTATTTCTCTTGCCGACATTGTCATCTTTTTGTTTTGCTTATTTAATCTAGAACCTTCTTCAGCTATTCTTTCGAACATATCATTCATAAAATTATTAATCACAATCATTGCTCTAGAACTAATTCCCATTCCTGGGTGTACTTGTTTTAATACCCTAAACACATATCTTTTATACCCTTCTCCTCCTCCTTCCCCCTTTCCTCTTTTTGATCTCTTTCTCGTCTTCTTTTCGACTCCGCCTTTGTTTTCGGCCTTCGGCTTCGCCGTCTTGGATATTTCTGGAACCCTGAGCGAAAACAAAACAATAAATTCTTGAATTATGCTTTTTTTAAAGCTACAATTGATAAACTACTAATTTTATCAATTAAAATAGAATATAAAATAAATTAGAACGTTTCTATTTAGTTGTCATATTTCCTTGTTTGGAGGATTCATTATCAATTATCACATTTTCTTTTTTTATTAATTTTTTTTTACCTAAATACCTCATATTCACACAAATAATATCCAACTAACAATACCCCCACTAGGCCACTACCACCTTTACAATTAAAGTAATCATTTAAAATACCTCAACTCCTACTCACTTAGTCACTTTGTAATGGACCCCACACCATCTCATCCTTAATAACGGTACCCAAGTAAATGAGACATCTAAATAAAATTGTAGAGAGTATTACTCAGTTAATTAAACATATCCACCAATTAATAACCAGACATTAACAAGCTTACTGAGATATTCACTAATACTGCCTAAACGCGATTCTTTTAGGCTTTTAAAACGCGAAAAATATCAGTTTGTCTATTTTGAAAACCTTTTGAAGACCTTTACAACGCCTCTAATGCGATACGTAGAAAACTTTAAAATAAGTCGTACCTATATATTTAACATGAATATTTTTCATTAATATAAAATTTTAAAATCTAACTTTAATTTTTTTTCTAAAATGGAAAAAAACTTGGATATACAAACAAAAAGGAAATAAAAAAAACATTATTTTACTTTTTCATCTATGTAGAAATATTAGTTTTTTTAAAAAAATATATTCTCTTCGTCCCTATGAGATAGTAGCGAAGAGAAAAATGGTGAGAATTAAGAAAATGGTGATAAATAAAGAGCGATAATGAATTATGTGGATGAAATTAAAAGAGAGTTAAAATGTATGAATGAGATTAAAAGAAAGTGATGGGCCATAGTCTAAAATAGAAATGTTGCAATATAAGTGGGACGGACGAAAATAAAAAATGCTGCAAATCCATAGGGACAGAGGGAGTAAATAAAAATTAAATATATCAAAAACTTTAGGCCCCTCAAAGTCCTGAGCCGTAGTTTATGTTGCTCTTGTAAAGAGCCGGCCCTTAGACTTGGGTTCGGGTTTGGGTTCGACTTGCCTTGGTGGGGCCTCTTTTCTTGGTGGGGTACTTAAATCAGGGTGATCTTGATCTTGGGTTTCTGTTTCTTCTTCATCTTGATCATCATGATCAGATTCTTGTATAGGGATTGATTTGGTTGTTATAGAAGATTGTTCCTCCTTTCTTTCGGATATTAATTCAGATTGGATTTGGGTCGGGTTTTGTTGAGATTGTGACCCGGGAATTGAAACTACTTCTACTGTTTCTTCTACTATTTTGGTTGTTTTTACCACTTTTCTAGCTGATTTTTTTGGAGCCATTTTTGTGGGTTTTGTTTCGAAATATGAATGGAGGGAAAAATTGAGTGTATAAGTACAATTGGAAGGGTGTTGTAGAGAATGCCACGTGGGGACACGTGTCAAGTTGTGTTGATACGTGGGGTAAATGTAAAAGATGGGAGATCGGTACTTCTTGGGTGAGTCACTTTGTAACTTGTTGTAAAAAGATTTGCAATTGGTAAATCACGTGTATGTGGAAAGTATTTATTGGTTTATGATTCTAATGATTTCATTTTTCTTTTTTTGTTTTGATTATTTTATTAGTCTTTCTTTTGTCTTTTTGTGTGATTTACAAATCACCGTGATTGACTTAGATTTTCTTAAAAATGTTGCTACAAGTATAATTTGTAACTTATGACTAGAGGTGTTCATTTAGATTTTAGGTTATTAGGATGGTTTTAAGTTAAGTTTTTGGGTTGATTTAGAATCTTGTATGTGTTTGGTTTTTACATTTTGAAGTTGGATCAAGTTAGATTCGTTTATGTTACGGGGGTCAATAATAAATCCGTAATTTATTTAGTCAAACCATAAATCGTCCAACTTGGTCCAATAACTTCCTAAAATAACTACCCACTACTAACTGACTATAACTTCCCACTATCATCTAAAATAACCTCCACTCTCCCAGAAATAACTCCCTCTTTAGTATTATAAATAGATGTTACGTACATCATTTACACCCAACTAAGCTTTGACATTCTTACCATACTCCACATAAATACATCACCTTCTTTCTTGCATCTTTACTTTAATCAAATATCCTTCAATTGATCTGAACTCATCCTACAATCTGTTATCTTGTTTTCATTAATTATTATATATCCATTTTTTTTCTTAAAAAAACTTTCACATTCTCTTTGATTCAGTTCTAATAGGCCCATAAAGAAAAATGTAAAGTAAAAGTAAACATTAAACTTTAATGTACGAACTTAAAATACATCTTTCAGAGTGACAGACTCTCAACTCTCAAGAGATTGAGTGATTTTTCTTAAATTACAAGGTTTGTTGAAGGGAAAGTAATGCTAGATAACAATCAAGTCTAAAACCTTGTCTAGCAAAAACGATACTAACTTTAATTGATATAAGATTTGATTCTCTCAATAAAAGTAAACATTATACTTCTTCCGTTACATAATACTTGGTACATTTTATTTTTGGTTACTATTCAATATTCATCGTTTAAGCTTATTTTATATATTGCGGCTAATATGTTAGTAATAATATAATCAAGTGGGATCTTGTTTGAATTGTTTAATCGCATACTTTCATAATATAAACTTTTTATAAATTTTAAATGTATATAATACAACATATAAATGAATAAAATAATACATTAAATTGCGAAAAAAAGTTAAGATCCAGCAAATATTATGCAAACGAGAGAGTAAGTTATAACAATATTCTATACAATTCTCTATGGCCATGATTCATCCACATCAACCCCACATTTCAAAGCAAAAACTACATAAATTGTCTACCCACTAAAAAACCTAAAAACCCAACCCCAACAACATAATCACCATCTTTTTCTTCATCATCAATCACAAATCATCAAAAATGTTGATAGAATCAATCAAATATTGGTTAGTAAATCACCCAACAATCACAAATTTCCAATGGAATCTCCAAACAACACCATTTTCTTCACCCCAATTCCTCATCTTCACCATCCTTTCTTATCTCTTCCTCACTTTCCTCCTCTCTCACTCCCCTCTCCCCCCTCTCCCTCCCCTTCTCCTCCGCTCAATCTCAGCCGTCCATAATCTCCTCATCCTCCTCCTCTCCCTCACAATGGCCGTCGGATGCACTCTCTCCACCCTATCCCAAACACCTTCACCACACTGGATCTTCTGTTTCCCAGCCAATCAAACTCCGCCACGTGGACCCGTCTTCTTCTGGGCTTACATCTTCTACTTATCCAAAATCCTTGAATTCATAGACACACTCCTTATCATCCTCAGTAAAAGCATCAAACGCCTCTCGTTCTTACACGTGTACCATCACTCAACGGTTCTGATTATGTGCTACATTTGGCTTTACACGTCACAATCATTGTTCCCTATTGCGTTGGTGACGAATGCGAGTGTACATACTGTGATGTATGCGTATTATTTCATGTGTACGGTTGGGATTCGGCCGTCATGGAAGAGATTGGTGACCGACTGTCAGATTATACAGTTTGTATTTAGTTTTTGTATTTCTGGGGTTATGTTGTATTACCATTTTAGTGGTACAAAATGTTCTGGGTTTTTGGGTTGGTGTTTTAATGCGGTTTTTAATGCCTCACTTTTGTATTTATTTATTAGTTTTCATACTCAAAATTATAAAAAGAAAAAGGAATTGAAAATGGGTATTGAAGATAAGGATAAGGTTAGGGATAAGATTTTGTAGTTCTCTCAATTTGATTTTTGTTATTTGTAATTGTTTTTTTATTTGATTTTGTTTTGATCATTGTTACATACATTCTCCGTTCTGAAATACTCGCTACATTTTGATGATGTGTTCTATTTATCGCTACATTTTGATGATGTGTTCTATTTATCGTTCAAGCTTATTTATAGTTAATTGGATCTTGTTTGAATCGTCTAATCGCATACTTTCATAATAATAACTTTTTATTATTTTTAGACTTTGTATAATTCAACATATAAATAAACAAAATAACGTATTGAAATAGTAAAAAAGTGAAATGTAACAAGTATAACGAAACGGAGAAAGTATTTAGTTGTTCTATGCTGCTAATTTGTGCAAAGTTGTATACTACTCCGTCCCTCATAATTTTAAAGCAAAGGGAAAATAGTTGTTTTTAAGAAAAAAGTGAATAATAGTAATATATGAGGAGAGAGAATGAATTGTGTGGTTGAAATTAAAAGATAGTTAAAATGTATGAATGAGAGAGTAAAAGAAAATGGTAGACCATACTCTATAAATAAAAATGATTCAAATTAAATGAAACGAATTAAAATAAAAAATACTCAAATTAAATGGGACGGAGGGAGGATGAGGTTTGCGTTTATAAATCAATCAAAAATCTATTTAGTTTCTTTTTATAACACTTGTACAGTTGTACTATTTTGGTTTTATATAAGTATCAAGAAATAATTGGATGATAGCAAATGTATTACCACTATTGTCTTAAAAAATATAAAAAATGTAATCGTTAACGAGGTATGGAACAGGACTAACTAACATAAAAAGGACAGTTAACAAGTTACTTACGACCCGTTTGGTTAGTGGTATTAAATCGCGATAATGAGAATGATTTATAGTGTAAATTTCATCAAAAGTTTCATATCATTCTCGTGGTAATGAAACTTTGATCATAAAAAAGTTTTTTTCTTTGCAAATTTCCATTAGTACTTATTACCACATCTCCCAATGGTAATGCATTAGAATGAATTTTGTGAAGAGAATGAGATGATTGAAGTTGGACAAGCATGTCATCAAGGTAACCAAGAATTTTTCAATCAAAATTACACTTGTTTTTCATGCTCATTACCATCGTTTATTACCACCTACCAAATGGGCCGTTAAAGAACTATATAACGAGTATGTGAAATAAATTAAAAATGAAAGTGTAGCAAGTGGTCTATCCAAGATCAACTCATAGTCATACATATGATTTGCTCACTATCATCCTCTCACCCAAAAAACTCATTAACAGGGTCATTCTTGACCCTATGACCCTAGGCAATGTAAGCATTTGCCTATGAATTCAGAGCTAAAAAGGCTTCAACATCAGAAGATTTTGGTTGATGAAGTGTATAGGACACAACTAAGCTACATATATAATGATAATTATAATATAGACGATTTATCTATGTTATTTAGCCAAATACCCGTTAAAGTATAGGACACAACAGGGTCATTTTTGTTCTTTTGTATATGTAAGTGAACAAAAATCCTTCTTATCTTCCTTATCTTAAAATCATTCTCATTTGATCACATACACACACACCACACACACTTCTATATATATATATATATATATAGATTTAGGATCAAATAAGAAGGATTTTAAAATGAGAAGGATGAGAAGAATTTTGTTTGATTTTTTCTAATTACTGTATATACAAAAAAGGATACTATGTTACAAAAAAAAAAAAAACACTTTAAAATTTATGTCATAGTTACTTTTCTGTGTAACATAGTTACTTTTACAATTATGTGTTTTTGGCACAATCGTGACCATAGATTTTTTTATTGTAGTGAAATAAAGGGTGTAAAGTCCTTCTCACCCTTCTCATTTTCAACACCCTTCTAATTGGATCCCTTCCATATATATATATATATATATATATATATATATATATATATATATATATATATATATATATATATATATATATATATATATATATATATATATATATATATATATATATATAATTTTTTAAAAGGAATAGAGTTTAAAGTTTGTCATGCCCATAATATAGGATCCATGAATCATGTATGCTATAATTTTTAAAATCATATACTTACATCATGCATTAATTTCTTCACCAATCTTTTCTCCAATCTTTTAGACATTATTTTTGTTATAAACACATGATTATATATATATAAATATATGAACCTTTAGCTAATTAAATTTCATAATTAAATATTATAATTATAATTATGGAGCCCACTATGATAGTAAGTGATGAAGATATAGAAAAAGAAAAAGTAGTCACATTAATATCTCCAAAACATCCAATCCCTCATAAAATGTTTTTATCAAATATTGATCAAGCCGTGAGTTTTCCGGTTGAAACTTTATTTTTTTTTCAAGTTGAAAAAGAAAAAAAATTATTAACTTGTGATATAAATGAAAGAATTAAAAAGGCAATATGTAAACTTCTTATTCCTTATTATTTTATGGCTGGTAGACTTTATTTTAATTCTGAAAATAAAAGGTTAGAAATATTATGTAATAATGCTGGAGTTTTATTTGTGGGTGCAAAATCTAAACTTGAATTGGTTCATCTTGGAAATCTTTCTCTTCCTAATGCTTCTTTTGGTCATTTTATACATCGTCAAGCTTTGTATAAGGGTTTGGATCAAACTAGCTTGTTGACTATTCAGGTATGTATGCTTTATTTTGCGAAAATTTGAAATAGATAAGATTAATTATCAAAAAAAAGTATAAAATAAGGGTGAAATAAACGTATTTTCATTTATAAGTGCTTACAGCCCTAGAGCTTAGGTTTGGTACTGTTCGCAATTACTAACTGCGAATAAAGGGTTGAATAAGTCAAAAAGTCAAACAGAGGAGAAGTTGGTCAGCCAGGGTCAACCCTTTGTTCGTAGTTAGAGTGGACGCTATAATCATCAGTGTAAGTTATTGATTGAGGTAGTTAGTTGGCATAGTATTAGAAGTCAACATGATGAAAAACTCTTTATTTTAAGAGAAATATAATTAGCATAGCGGGTGAGGAGTAAATTAATGTTTTGTAACCACAATTTAGCCAAAATTAATGTTAAGTGACATGATGGAGTAATAGAGTATGAGTGTGTTTAGCAAATGATTTTTTAATAATCTCTAAGCTTTTTGGTTTTTCAAATGGCTAAATAAAATTGTTTGCTAATTGGTTTAAATTTAGCTTGTTATAATGTCTTGTTATAAGCAACATAAAAAAGCCAAAGAGTAGCTTTATTGACTTTTGGGTTTTAGCTCAATTTTTACTTTATTAAACAGTCAATAACTATTAACTTATTTTTACCAAATATTTCTATAAAAAGTGACTTAAAGAGTTGGTTTACAGATCACAAATCAATACCAATTTGCCAAACATACGCATAGTGTAGGGCTATAGCTATCACCTTAACTTTTGATCGTCTTGGTTTGTTAACCATTAGTATATGAATAATTTCAGAAAATGAAAAAAAAGTTTCATTAGTATAACCTAATTATTTACATCTAAAGTTTTATAAAAAATTATAATGTTAGAATTTGATTTTTCATATATTTAAGCTTAATAACATCAAAATGTGTATATGGATATATAACTCAATGAGATTTATACTTCTTTAATTTCCGATTAAATAATAAAAATGTCAAATAATTGCACATAATGTTGCCACAAAGCATCAATCGAAAACAACTTCTTATTAGAATTATTACTTATCACCAATAACAAACTGAGTAAGATTGCATACTTCCAACCTCTAAACCCCACCCTAGATGGTACTCATTAATAGCATCGAATATAATATAACAATGTAACAAAATACTCCCTCCATTTTTTTTTATTGTCCACTTTTCTTATTTGGTCAGTTCATCCAAATTGTCCACTATCTATTTTTGGCTAACATTTTTTATCTAAATACCCTATATTCACACAAATAAAGATCATAATACCCCACTTATATTATTTAAAATACCCAAACTACAACCTTTACAATTATTATAATCATTTAAAATACTTAACTACCACTTTGTTCCCAACCCAAAATGGACAATAAAAAAGAACCGGACGGAATATAACATATTAATCCTTCAAAATCTTATATTGGACAGGTAACAAGATTCAAGTGTGGAGGATTTGCAGTTGGATTCCTAACAAACCATGTAACCCTAGATGGAAAAGCAGCTAGTCACATGTTCCTTAATCTTGCTTCAATATGTAAAGATGGTACCTTAAAAATCCCATCTTTATACCTTGATAGAACCTTTATCAAAGCTAGAAATCCTCCAATTGTAACCTTTCCCCATCAAGAATACATTATGTTACCCAAAATTTCTTCATTACCCACTGCATTTACCACTTCTTTTGAATCATCCCCATCCCCATTAATCTTCAAAAAAAAATATTCCCAAAAACTTTTTAATTTTAATAAAAAAATGATAAATACCCTTAAATCTAAAATACCCACAAATTGTTCTACCTTTGAAGTTTTAGTTGCCCATATTTGGAAACAAAGAACAAAAGTTATGTTTGATGATTTAGAACAAGTTTCAACTGTATTGTTTGCTGTTGATATTAGGTCAAAAATTTCACCCCCTTTACAAGATGGGTTTGTAGGAAATGCTGTAATTACTGCATTTGCAAGTTCAAAAGTGATGGATTTGATTGAAAATGGTGTTTCATATGGTGTTGAATTGATCAAAAATGGTAAAGAAAGGGTTACACAAGAGTATGTGAGAAGTGTGATTGATTGGTTAGAGATTTATAAAGGAATTCCTGCTACACAAAATGGGAATTTTTATGTGTCAGCTTGGTGTAAACTTCCATTTGGGGATCTTGATTTTGGGTTTGGGGTGCCACAACATGTGAGTCCTATTGTTGCTGGGAATGATGAGTTTGTGTTGTTGCTTTCTGAGGCAAATTCGAGGGGACAGATGGGTGAAGCAAATTTGTGGGGACAGATGGGTGAAGCAAATTTGAGGGGACAAATGAGTGAAGCAAACTCGTGGAGGGGACAAATGGGTGAAGCAAATTTGAGGGGACAGATGGGTGAAGCAAACTCGAAGGGACAGATAGGTGAAGCAAACTCGAAGGGACAGATGGGTGAAGCAAATTTGAGGGGACAGATGGGTGAAGCAAATTTGAGGGGACAGATAGGTGAAGCAAACTCGAAGGGACAAATGGACGAAGCAAACTCGAAAGGACGAATGGGTGTTGGGCAGTGTAAAGAACGTGGGGGTGTTAATGCTTGGATAACCCTCGAGCCTGAGAAGATGGATCGATTTGAAAATTATATTTTTGATTTTTGATTTTAATGTTTTATTATGGGAAATGATGGGTTTGTGTTGTTGGTTTATGAAGCAAATTCAAAGAGATAGATGTGTGCTGGACAACATACAAAACAAGGTGTGGTTATTAATGCTTGGATATCCCTTGAGTTTGAAAAGATAGATCGATTTGAAAATAATATTTTTAATTTATGAATTATATATTTTGTTTGATTGCTTTTTTTTATTTCCTTTGAAAAATAATGTTTATTTATGTATTAATTCCAAGTGTAAAACCTACATTATGAAAAATATACTTCAAGGTTATTAATCATTTTCTTTCTTGTGTATGAATTAGATTTTAGAGGAATTGTTATCATTAAAATCAATGGGTATGAGTTGCTTTCTCTTTTGGAAGGCCATTCTCGAGTCAAGGGACTATTTGATCGTACTCTCTTTCATGGATATAAGTTGTCGTCGTTCTTCTCTCCTCAGACCCTGATCATACTTTACTATGAGCGGGATATACGGGGTATGATGATGATGATAAATGGTATATTGTCTTGATTGGAATTTTGAAATTGAAAATTTGAGGGAATATAATTCAATACAAGAACATGAAATTAAAAGCATAAATATCAACAAAAGAGACGTTCTCTCAAAAGAGGGTCTGTATTTATTTATTTGATGACTCATATTCAAAGTGCTCTATGTTGTTTTTACTTCATTAAACGGTCAACTATCAACTTAATTTTACCAAATATCTTCATAAAAAATGACTTAAAGAGTTGGTTTGACAGATCACAAATCAATCGATACCAATTTGCCAAACATACGCATAGTGTAGGGCTATCTATAGCTATCACCTTAACTTTTGATTGTCTTGGTTTGTTAACCATTAGTATATGAATAATTTCACAAAATGAAAAAAAAGTTTCATTAGTATAACCTAATTATTTATATCTAAAGTTTTATAAAAAAATTATAATGTTAGAATTTGATTTTTCATATATTTAAGCTTAATAACATCAAAATGTGTATATGCATATACAACTCAAATGAGATTTATACTTCTTTAATTTCAGATTAAATAATAAAAATGTCAAATTACACATAATGTTTGCTACAAAGCATCAATCGAGAACAATCTCTTTATTAGAATTATTACTTATCACCAATAACTAACTGAGTAAGGTTGCATACTTCCAACCTCTTTATTAGATGTTACTTATCATCAATCGAAAATATTATTTATTCACAAATTTTTACTTGAGATCGTCTATACAATAGACGTCTTAAGTTTTGGGGCTGCCCAATTAATAAATTTAAAAAAAACTGATTGGTGGTCTTGTAAGTTAAAAGAGAGATATGAGTTGGGCTCTTAAGAGACGTCTATAGTATAGACGGTATCTGAAGAGAGCATCTGTTATTTATTTGATGACTCATATTCAAAGTGCTCTATGTTGTCAAATATAGTGGGATGACCACATTTAAATAATGATGTGTGTATAATGAATGAGTATCCAATAAAATGTTACAAATCAACATCAAAGCATAAGAAAGTACTGAAAAGGCCTAATTTAGATTCTTGGTGCATCGAGACAAGTCTATGCCTCGAGAATGTATTAAGTTAGTACTTTCTCAATTCTAATTTATTTGCTGCTGATTTATTTGCTACTATTGCATGGGCACAAAGATTAAGAAGTTACTGTGCAATGATGAACAGTAGATGAAAAATTGCTTTTTTGGAATTTTTTAATATTATTTGTTGAAAAATGAAAAAGAAAAATAGGAGTAATTAGATATAGAGTAGGATAAAAATAGAAGTATAACTTTAAATGATTGGTGTTTTACTAAAAAAGAAAATGTAGCAAGTAATATAAAATTCCCTAAAATGGAAAATGTAGCGAGTATTATGAAACGGAGAAAGTATCTCCAAAGGCTTACATTAATAAGAAATGAGATATAAGAGAATAAATCACTAACATTTTAAAAGTCATTTATAACTTTAAAATTATTACTCACAGTCAGAGGTGAAACCGGATTGGTTACATTTTAACGGGTTATTAGCGGGTCTGCTTAATAACGGGTCGGTTCATTAGCGGGCCTTTGTCTAAAGGGTCGAGTAGGGTCGGATAATTATAAAAATTGGTTGTAAAAAAATGTTTTACCACTAATTTTTTTATATTTTTATATGATATTATTATATACGTATTAGAATTGACCCAAAAGTATAATAAAAAACTATTTTATGAACTTTTGAAAAATGGGTCAAAGAGGGTCGTATTTGAATGGGCTTCGACCCGCCCCGCCCCGACCCATTTAAATTTTGTCCCGACCTGCCATCAACCCGGTCCGTCGAACACCAGTACTCACAATTTTAAAGTGATTAATTTTTATATTCATAAAATGATCACATGTAATCTTTAAAGTGATAAGTGACAATTTTTAAGTAATCACTTTTTAAATTCTAATAAAGTAATTACTTTTAAATCAAGTGATTACTTATAATCTTAAATTAATTACTTAAATTGATTAGTTAGAAAAATAAATTAATTATATAAATTGATGTTAGGATAAGACCGTCTGTTGGTTAGCAAATAAACTCCACATATATTTTTGGACATATATAAATAATAATTACATTCTAACTTTTGTTGGGTAGCAAATTAACTCCACATAATAAAATTACTTTTTATTTAAATAATAATAAAGTACCAAGTTTCCCAAATTTCACATCAAGCTTACACTTAAGCGTCTTTACATTGATATCAAACTACCAAAACCAACAAATTTTCACTTAAGACGGTACTCACTAACTATAGGGAAAGACGAGTGGTAGCAGTTTTTAAATTTTTTTTCCACAAAATAGCACTTAAGTCTTTGAAAATTCACTACCATAACAATATAATGCAAAAAACATTATGTAGCCATTAAATGGTAGAATGATACAAATACCCTTGTTTAATTTCAATAAAAGACGGTTCTTAAATTCATGCTATTTTGTGGAAAAAAAATTTAAGAATTGCTACCACTCGTTTTTCCTTATAAATTGGTGTTAACCATGTAGAATTTCCCTTATTGAAATTAAACAAGGGTATTTGTGTTCTTTCACCATTTAAGGGCTACATAATGTTTTTGCATTATATTGTTACGGTTGTGAGTTTTCAAAGAGTTGAATGCTATTTTGTGGAAAAAAAAAAATTAAGAATGGCTACCACTCGTCTTTCCCTATAGTTGATGCTTACCATGTAGAATTTTCCTTTAAGAAAAATGTAAATATTTAATAATGAATGTGGAGAGGTTGAATTTTGTGTACGAAATTCAAAGGAAGTTAAAATGTAATAAGATAAGATTAGAGAAAAGTCGTGGATATATTGAGCTAACCCAATGTAGAGTTACTGATTAAAATTGATCACTTTAACCTTAAATTAATCGCTCACAATTTTAAAGTGATCACTCTTTAGAGTGTTAATTAAAGTAATCACTTATATTATATAGATTCGTGCGGTCTTATACAATACTTGCTTATGTAATGAATACGATAATTAAAAATAAAAAATATACAAATTAAAATTATTTAATATTTATTATTTAATACATTAAAATAGGATTATTTTATCCATTTATTGAATTCGATGTAATAGAGCTAATATTTCAGTATTAAATCTCCTGATCATGACCTTTTCTATATAGAATTTTGTTTAAATAAAATTGTTATGTACTTGATCGATTATTACAATATTGTATGACATTTTTATCGATAAATTATTAGAAACTTTTTTAAAAAAATACATTAAAATTTTTTAAAAGAAAAAAACATTAAAGTTGCCATAATGAAATGATGGTCTAATACAAATTACAATATTTGTTCAATTTCCTTTTTCTCTCTCTCAGGTCTCTCATTTTTCTTCCAGGATCATCAATCTCAATTCCAATCTCAATTAACTCTCAATTGTGATGCAAATGTCTCCATTTCCTTCCGAAAATGGCGTCGATGGTGATGATGAAAGGGATGAGGAAGAAGAAGAAGACGATGTATCAGAAGAAGAAGAAGAAGAAGAGCCGAAATTAAAGTATCAAAGAATGGGAGGAAGTTTATCTTCATTGTTATCTACTGATGCCGCTACTTGTATTGCTGTTTCGGAACGTATGATCGCGCTTGGTACTCTCTCTGGTTCACTTCACCTTCTCGATTTTCTCGGCAATCAGGTTTTCGTTTTTCCCTCCTTAACATCGTTATTTTTGTTCAATTTTGATTATCGATATGATACTTTAAATACTCCGATTTATGTTTTGTGAATTTCGTATTGCGTGTGAGAGTTATATGCTAAGTTATTAGCAATTGAATTTTGTAATTATCTGATAATTTTCTTTTTTGTTTTCGGAAATTGATGATTACTTGTTCAAATTAGACTATAACCTTTGCAATTGATTTGGGATGGAATATAGGTTGTTTCCCAAAAGGTGTGATTGTATGCAAAAGACGGAAGTTTATTGATATGATTATTATTGTGTTGTTATGTGAAAGTGATGTATATTGATTAATGAGTGTTGGTAGTTGTTAATTGTTTGACTATTAAGTGGTGATACATGTTTATACTGCTACTATTATTCTTCTTCAGAAACATTGTTAGTTGATTGGCACCAAAAGAAGAAATTTATGTATTTCATTTTATCTATGACAAGTCAACAATGCCAAAAGGCAAACGATTAGGGTAGGCTACATGAAGCAGTAGATTGGTGGTCTTCCATATGAATTTTTCTTTCTCCATTCATTTTGATTTTCTACCATCTCAACTTACAAATCTTAATCTTTAATGTCCTTTTCGGCTCCTACCTTGGAGGTCATCTTCAATTTTCCTCACACACTTAAACTGCTTCTTTATTTCAGTTTATCTGCTCCAAAAAATTCAATTATCTTCAAAAAAAAACTGTTGTAACAATTTTGTATTTTTTTCTAATTTACTCCTGTTTGAAGTAGTACTTAATTTTGCTTCTACTTTTGATGGGAATTTCCTTAAATATAAAAGTCAGAAGAAAAGATAATGTCTGACTTTATATGGCAAATTTTATCTAGCTGATAATCAGGAGCATGTGATCTGTTCATGACTTTAGATTTACTTTCTAGTGTGCGTACCTCAGCTGTGTTAAGCTATAGGCCCATATTCTGCTTGCGTTGATGAAAATTTCATGGCCTACATACCCTCCTTCTATTCCAAAAGAAAAAAGAAAGGTTGTTGTTAAAGATGACTACCAACTCTACGATATTAAAGTTTTACTTCATTAACTTTATGATACTGATTAGTTCATTATTGATTTTTTGTGTTCACATCGTAAATCATTATTCAACTTTAGCAGTATCATGATTCACGAAAGTTACCACTATATCTAGTGGGGTTGTTGCCCGGGGGGGGGGGGGGGGGGTGGCGGCTGGGGTTGACTTGTGTATCAGCATATCACTTCTGTGATGGTAAAATCCCAAATGTAAGGATAGTTTGATGCTTCACAGAATAACAAGTGATGGAGAAAGCTGAATATGATAATTTTTGTTTAGTTATCATTAAGAACTGAAGTTAGTGACTCGTTTGGTTCCATTTGTTATGACCTTTCAAAGGTTTAAAGTTTCCAAAAAAAATTGAAGTAAAAAAATCACCCTCCCTTTCCTGTTAGATTTGTTGTTTGGAGAGGGGGTGGGGGGTTTAGGGGTTTATAACCTTTCTAAGGGTCTAAAACTGGCCCAAAAGAAAGTCACAAAATCACCCTCCCTCTTCTTTTTGTTTTTGGTGTTTGGAGGAGGGGAGGGGGAAGGTGTTAAGTTTATAAAAAATGCATGTAAAACCAGGACCTCCAACATTTCACACTTAGCTTCGACCTTTGAATTTCCTATTCAATTATCATCATTTGTTTGTGTGTAAAGGTTTTTCATTGTTTTGTTATTATCGAATCATCTTGCTTTTAGATAGTTCAATTTTTTATCCTAGAAGAAGTATTTACCTAAAAATATATGATTTAATTTTATAGGTGAAAGAATTCCGTGCTCATAAGGCTGCAGTAAATGACCTCAGCTTTGACATAGATGGCGAATTTTTAGGAAGTTGCTCAGATGATGGATCAGTTGTTATAAGCAGTCTCTTTACTGATGAGAAACGTAAATTTGAGTATCATAGACCAATGAAGGCAATAGCTCTTGATCCTGATTATGCAAGAAAGTCGTTAAGAAGATTTGTGGCCGGTGGATTAGCTGGTCAATTAGTATTTTACACCAAGAAATGGTTTGGATATCAAGAGCAGGTTGAAAACTGTGTTTTTTTTTTAAAATTTTATCTTATGATAGTTACATGAGATGCTTTCGTACATCGTGCTGTCTTTGTGACTATTGATGTACACTGCTTGCAGATACTGCACTCCGGTGAGGGTCCGATACATGCAGTGGCATGGAGGACGAGTCTCATTGCTTGGGCTAATGATCTTGGTGTGAAGGTCTATGATGCTGCGAGTGACCAGCGTGTGACTTTTATTGAGAGACCACGTGGAAGTCCACACCCTGAGCTCTTGCTTCCACACTTGGTGTGGCAGGTTGTAATGTTTGTACCTTATGTTTATCATTTTAGGAGTTAATACTTTGCCGTTCGAACATTTTGGTATATATATATGTATATATTAAAGGCCTGTTATATGTGTCCCACTTTTGACTTCATGCCTTTTCTTACTTGATTTAGTTGAATTCAGGATGATACACTTCTGATTATTGGCTGGGGCACATCTGTAAAGATTGCTTCACTAAAAGGCTTTCAGCATGGAGGAGTCAATGGATCATATAAGCCTGTTCCGATGTCAAACATGAGGCAGGTAGATATTGTTGCCTCGTTCCAGACAAACTATTACATTTCAGGTGTTGCTCCATTTGGTGACTGCTTGGCTATTCTTGCCTATATCCCTGGAGACGAAGATGGAGAAAAGGACTTTAGCAGTACAACTCCATTGCGGCAGGTACTTCTTTATGATGATTATGGTCGGTCTAAGGAATTTCGAGTGTCTAATCTTGTATTGTGTAGATGTTTGTTTGCTGTCTGAAATCTTTCATTCATATAGTCATTTTACCAAGTAACATTTTCTTAAGTTTATATCATGCTAATCTTCACTTTCGATTCACAGTTATACATGATGTTTTAATAGATTACTTCAGTGCAGTAACTCATCTACTCTTGTGCTCAGCATTAGTTCCAATTTACTTTATCGGTATTTCATGTGGGGTCTAACCTACATGAGATGAATATGTCTCCTCTAGTAACAAAAAAACTCATTATATTTACAAATTTTCCTTGGTATCTTTAGGTTTCTCTATAAGGTTTCTTCAAGATGCAAATGCTCCTTTATTGTAATTTTGTGTGGCTCTTTTTCCAATTTCGAATTTCTCCGTCTTGATTTGCCACATCCTTCTGATGAATTAAGTTTCCCCTCATTTGGAACTTCTTTCTCTCATTACTTATGACTAGGGTAACCATGATGTCCTTGTCACTCTTAAACAAGAACCTCAAACCATTTATAGAACCACAATTGTCATATCCATCCACTGACCACCTATAAAAATGACTCTGTCCTACTGAAAATATTGACCATCTATCTCCACTGTGTTCCCTGTTTGTTGTCTCTTCATGTTACACACCGGCCAATACTAAGTCTAAGAGTTTGACACAAATCACGAAGTACTCTTGATGATCTTAATTCAGTATTTGAACTGTCATGATCGACTATGCCCAAGTTCTCATATCTAGAATCTCCGGCCGAATTTAACCAGCAGGAAGACTAAGGTGGTGTCAATGATTCGATGATTGTGGTGATTAATCTCATGGTAGGAGATGACTGGCGAGTAGATTGTGAATCATGGTGGTTGAGAAGTAGTGGTGGTAGCAGGTGTTAGTGATGATGCTCTCTTGCTCATTGTTGCATTTTGGGTCATGATGTTTTTATTGCTCGCCGCTGATTTATTAGGACTTAGGAGGAAATGGGAAGAGGGGGTTTCTAATGATTTCTCTCTCTCCCTTTCTCTTTTTTCCAACCAAAAACATAATGAGGAATTGTTTTACTTGAAATTCAGATTAATGATCACTTACTATATAAAGTAGTTTGGCTGCTTATTGCCAAGGACATGTTTGTCAAAATGACATGATAAATTTTGTGTTCCATTGCTCTCTAGTCCTGTATGTTCTTGAGTATCCAATTTTATAGATTTAACACTGGCTACCTAACACTTTATACGTTTAATATTTGGCAAGTGATTTTGGATAGTGATGACTAACATGGTTTATATGTTGGCTCTTAAGTAGGCTAATGCACAAAGACCAGAAGTACGCATTGTTACATGGACTAATGATGAGCTAGCAACTGATGCTTTACCTGTTAATGGTTTTGAACATTACAAAGCAAAAGATTATTCTCTTTCGCACACTCCCCTCTCAGGTTTAGTTTATTTTCTCCTATTCTCCAATATTTGTTTTTTAGTGTTCTAAATTTGTCTTTTGTTTTGTGAATCTGAGTTTTTGTTTGTTGGTGGATGAGGGTGGGGGAAGAAAGGGATAATTGGTGGATGGATGTTGTTAGGTGTGGGATGGGACTCACCTTTTATTTTGAATATACTTCCACTTATCACTTTACTTAGAATATGTAATTGATGCAGGGAGTAACTTTAACAATGGCCGATGGGCAGCAGGTGATGAACCTCTATATTATGTGGTATCCCCAAAAGACATTGTAATTGCTAAACCAAGGTGAGTTTTTCTTGTTCCACCTGCTCCCCTCTGTTTACCACCCTTCACGTCATCCCCTCGTATCTCTTTTTGCTTTAAAAATTGAGGTTAAATTTGATTGAAAGTGGTTCTCTTGCTGTTTATCTTGTTGTCTTTTTCTTCTTACTGTTTAAAGACACTGACGAAGATGATCGAAGTGATGTCTCAATCATCATCAGAATTTAACTGTTATTAGTTTTGTTTTTATATTTATTACCCTCTAGTTTTTGACATATTTTTAAGTTGGATTATTTTGGGTTTGAAAATGTATAATCTTAGGAAATCAATGAGCTGTTTAATATGTGTCCATTTCTGATGCAATCAGAAGATTAAGGGTTCTGGGTTTCAGATTATAAGAGTTGAGTGAAATGTCTCATAAAGTTTGTGCATTTCTTATATATGGAGCTGGAGATAGAGTTTTAAAGTCGTGGGTCAATTGAACCCCCTTTTTGTTTTAATAAGGGGGTAATTGCGTACATTTGACCTCTCCCTTTTCCTCAAATTGGCGGGAACTATATCTATGGTATTGGGGCAATGTAATGCTGGGAATGAGCTGTTTAATATGATCATTTCCTAGACATACACTTACCCTTACTATCTAATATTGTCCACAGCTGTTTAATTAGATGGTTGTTTTGATGATTTTTTGTTTGTGAACTTTTTTCAATGAAATTCTTCATTGTAATTACTCAGAAACAAAAATATCTGTTAACTCTTAGTATCCTTCAAACAAATGTATTTGCAAGTAATTTGACTTGGTGCATTTGAAAAGCTACAGGTGCACGACAAAGATAACACAAACTAGTTTGGACATTTATGCTAGTCTGTGAGAATGTGGAAAGTCACTATGTCATGCTTAATGTCTTTTATGTTTCAACTTTTATGTAACTAGGCACTTGCAGGCTTTGGGCTTCTAGACAGTCGTTGTCTTTGGCTATATTATTTCCAGACTGCATGGAACTTTCTCTTGCAGTATGAGACCAGATACTATGATAGCTTACTGAGACATATGCAAATCATGCTGTAACATATCAGTCGGACCCGTTATCGAAACCAATAGATGGACACTTCGAGTCTGCCCACTAACTCCTAAAAAGGACATTTCCTTTATTAATTCTGCTGTTGAAATTTAATTCTGAGGAACCCTATAAATCATTTTGTTCTGCTTCTCCATAACTCGGTATAAGCTTTTATTTTGGTTGTTATGAAACTGTGATTGATCAGGGATGCTGAAGATCACATCAATTGGCTTCTTGAACATGGATGGTATGACAAAGCTCTAGCGGAAGTTGAAGCAACACAGGGAAGGAAAGAACTTTTTGAAGAGGTTAGTTTTCTTTTTCGATTTAGTTAGCAATAGAGGTTTATTGCTGAAATTTCTCTTAATCTTATCCTTCCATATCTCTTATTTGCTTCATTGATTATCTTAATACCTGATATTCTGATATGTTGATACCAATGCGTGGAAAAGGTTTTTGTTTCTTGCAATAGTAAGACTGATTCTTATGAGTTCATAAAAATATATTTCTGTTTCATGCAAGAGCCTGATTGCCTCTTATATTAAAAAAACATAAAATATATCATTGAAACTGTCACAATTTTGAGTTTAAAAGCTTGACTTTGTTAGCAACTTTTTATAGTTTTTTAGTTCTTGTCAGTTTTGTATAGGATCGTTATTTACGTTGTTATACACAGGTGGGATCAAGGTATCTTGAACATTTACTTGCTGAGAAAAGATATGATGAAGCTGCGGCTTTGTGTCCCAAACTGCTCCGGGGGTCTGCTTCCGCATGGGAAAGGTACAATTACTCTAGTTCATGGTATTGAACTGATTTTTTCTCTCCTGTGTTACTGAGGATTGGTTTCTCTTAATAGATGGATTATCCATTTTGCTCAGCTTCGTCAACTGCCAGTTTTATCCCGTTACTTGCCAACAGAGAACCCTAAACTCAGTGATACTTTATACGAGGTTTGTTTACCACAAATCAAGTTTCAAATTTGATCAATCGTCATATACTCAAACTCTTGTCTTGCATCTCTATCACGATCCAGCTTGCACTTGTGGCTCTTGCAACAAATCCTGTATACCACAAGGATTTCTTATCAGCCGTGAAGTCTTGGCCACGGTCAGTTTATTCTCCCATGACAGTCTTGTCAGAGATAGAGCCCCAACTCAGAGCTTCTTTGATGACTGACGATCTGAAAGACGTAATATACTCATTCTCTTTTCTTTTAATAATGTGCTTTTTCATTATGGTATGTTAGTGTTCTTTTATTGACGATATTGGATACTTCAGGCACTTGCGGAGTTATATGTGAGAACTGGGCAAAATGAGAAAGCATTTTCATTCTTTGCTGATGTAAGTATGTTGATTTCAACATTAGTTCAAGCTTATAAGATATGTTAACATGTAATTTTGTATTGTCCACTATAATGCTTATTGCTTCTGTAACTTTTTTCTGGTTCGTCACTTCTACAGCTTTTGAAACCTGATGTTTTTGACTTCATTGAGAGGCATAATCTGCATGCTGCTGTTCGTGAAAAGGTACTGCAGTGTTTTCCCGAGTTTAAATTTTGATTTGAGTCGGTAGTGTACTTTGTGTTTAGATTGTCTTTTGGCATTGAATTATAATGTTTTATTTTAAATGCTCTGTACTTAATTTGAAGACATTGTTGCACATAATTTATGTTGGTTTGGTAAGTGGTAACCATGTTTCCTTGGCCATTTGAATTTTCTCTCTGAAATGTTTTCTTTACACATAACAGGTTGTCCAACTGATGATGCTTGATACCAAACGTGCCACATCCTTGCTGACACAGCAGAGGGATTTGATTACCCCATATGATGTAGTGTCGCAGCTTTCAAAGGCTGGCGATAAATGTGATTTCAGATACTTTTTGTATCTGTATTTACATGCTTTGTTCGAGGCCAGCCCCCATGCAGGAAGGGATTTTCATGACATGCAGGTATCATGGAAATCGTGAAACATGTTCCTAATTACTAATATAACTTTCATATAATGGCAACTTTAAAGCTCATAATAATAGTTTTTTTGGCGGTAAAGTCAATTTTTTAATAATTACGAGGTCATTAGTTCAAACCTTTGGCGCCCTTGATTTTTAACCTTAGTTATGGTTTAACTTTTAACTTAAGTTTATAGATTAAATGTGAAAGAATTCAGTTCTTCTGTGATGATTATCTTCTCCCTAATATTGTCTTTGTACTAATTAGCTAGGATTCCATTCCCTCTAGTTCCTTCTTCACTTTTCGCGACCTGATTCCCAAACTTCAATGTAATTCCCATGATATAAACTTATAATTAATTCATTCTGAAGCTTATATTTAAGGTTTCAGCTCTCCTCCTTTCTGTATCTGTATTTCTCAGGTCAAAAGTGATCCTGAGAACATTGTGAAGAGTTATTTTCATTTCTTAGTTTCTCCATAAGCTTTTAGATTTCTTCATTTCTATATTCTTTTTTAAAATATATCTATCAGCTTCATGCTCTAGCTCTTTTATTTTCTGAGCTCTTTGTTTCGGTTTACCTATCAGTTTATAGCTTTTTATATGTTCCCATTCACGGGACTTTTATTTTTGTCTTTTAGATTACTATTGTTGAAAATCAATGGGTAGTAGTTTGCAGTAGTGAGTCTATAAGTTTTCATGCTCTTTAGTGGCTCCAGTGCCCACTATCTAATCTCGCCTGTTTATATGAAGTTCTCTATTGATTCCAAACTTTCAATTGTTGAATTAAGCTTTCGAGTATGAGCTGATAGTATCAGCGTATAGTTTATTTCAGTTGTTGAATGCCTGCTCTTATGGTTTCTCAACTTTTGCTAATAGGTGGAGCTATATGCAGATTATGATTTAAAGATGCTTCTTCCGTTTCTTCGTAGTAGTCAACATTATACTCTGGAGAAGGTAGCTGAATCTTTGAGCTACTATCTTGAATTTGGATTTACCTCACAATGAAATGCAAAGTAATGACTTCTTGAATGCAGGCATATGAAATTTGTGTGCGAAAAGGCCTATTGAAAGAGCAAGCATTCATTCTTGGAAGAATGGGAAATGCAAAACAAGCCCTTGGTGTTATCATTAATGAATTAGGTGACATGGAAGAGGTAATTTCCTTCCGTCATTACTTAATTAATTTCCTTCCTCCATATAATATTGTTTCCCTGTTATTTATTGACTAAGTTGTTTATACTTCATATTCATATTTTTGTTATGATTGTGTGACAACATGGTTGTGTATGCTTTTCTGTTTGAGTATCTTTTTGGTAATAAATGAGGAGGATTGCTGCTCACATTTGCAGGCTTTAGAATTTGCAAGTATGCAGAATGATGATGAAATATGGGAAGAATTGATCAAGCAATCCACCCAAAGGCCTGAAATGGTATGATTGTGTTGTATTCTAAAAATTATGTCCATTGATGCTTTCATGCTGGAAATTGTCTTCTCTATTTTTCACATTCATCCTTTTCGCTGTTTTCAGGTTGGGATGTTGCTGGAGCACACTGTTGGCAACCTTGATCCTCTTCATATTGTAAATGTTGTTCCTGATGGACTGGAGATACCTCGGTCAGTATTGTCTTGTCCTTATGATATAGCTGCATATACAGTTGCCCCTTTTTGTCAGATTACAGAAATTAGGTTGTCTTCATTAGTGTGACTGTTTGCAGACTGCATTCTGTGTCAATTCCTGTTTGTCTTTATGGAGCTCCATCTGCCGCTTTTCCTCTAACACCTTTGTTTGTATGGAGGCACTTGAAGGGATATAATTTCCATTTTTGAATACTAATCTTAGAGGGAAAAAGGATTTGGAAGGAAGGGATTTGAAGGGATATACTGCCCCTTCTAAACAAACAAGAGGGGCTCCTTTTTTCCCTACCCTCCTCCCTTCCCCTTCCCCTTTCGTTCCCTTCCCTTCGTTTCCCCCATGGACTTTTATCCAAACACAATTTAAAGTGTAGATGTTGGAATGTAATCCTCTTTCAGGTTTTTGCTTTTGCCTGCTCTCCTTTGCCCCCATCCCTCTAATTTCCCTATCTTGTGGATAGTGCCAAAACAAGGCCGCATCGCATCACGTTGGTCGCATTGTAAACGTGTAAAAGAACGCATTTTGGGTCGTTTTGTGGGATGTTTTCAACCATTATTTGGCGTTACGACAACTGCATCCGCATCATCATATCGTTACCGCGATCGCGACCATTATTTTTTTACACTCCTGTCCTATAGTGAGCTTTAGACAGGTTGGGGTATCATCATTTTTCTTTGGTACATATAGGAATTGATTTTAATTGAAGGTTTGATCGAGATACGTCTCTTATTCAATAGGACCTAAGATTTATAGCTCTTTGGTTTTGAATTATAATGGACTATACTCATTTATTCATATGAAGTTGCAGATGATGTTTACTTCTAAGGGTCAATAGGAAAAAGCCTCTTTATTATCACTAACAAGTGTATCACTGTAGTCTATTTGGAGAAATTATCCTTAAAGTACCGAGTTTAATTGTATGGTTTTTCTTAATTGATTGTGAAAATTTGGAGTTTATACGATTATGTTACAAAAGACTGGAGATGGTTGTTCCTTTGGCTCTTTGATAATATGGTGGGTTGCGGGAATTGTCATCGAGAAAAACCGTGGGATTTTTGCGCAGTCTTTGTAAATCAATCTTTTAAATTCCGTTCTGTGAGTCCTTTTCTAGTTGCTGCATTTGGTTAATTTATTTTTCGTTTTGTGCAATAAATGTTACGTGTGCTGCTTAAGAGCTTTTGTTAATGGTTGATGTGGCTTGCCTTTTGTACATCAAGAATTCAGATGATAAAAATAAAACCCGATATTTCCGAATGAAGTTTTGGATTTCTATGGTTTTTACTTTATAGTAATCATGTAAAAACTGTTCTACCAAAAATAGAATTTACATCTTGTTAAAATATTTATACATGCGTAAAATTCATAGTTTTTCATTCTTTTGGTTCAACTCGTGGATTTGAGAGTGAAGTTAAATACCTTTGCTTTAAAAAGCTCACTGTTTTACTGTGATTCTTTTCTTTGGGGTCATTGTTTTTTTTTACTTTTCACCAAAGTTTCATGACAATTTCAGGCTTAGGGATCGTTTGGTCAAAATCATTACCGACTATAGAACAGAAACTTCACTTAGACATGGTTGTAATGATATCTTGAAGGTAATCTTTCAATTCAATGGTCTTGGTGGTTATATTGTATTTTCAACGTTATGAAATTACTGTTACTTGATGTGGAACAACAGGCCGATATAGTCAATCTTTTGGTTAAATACTACAAGGAAGCAAGACATGCAATTTATTTAAGCAACGAAGAGGATGAAGCAAGAACGAAGAGAGATGATAAGAGGATGGCAGATTCCCTAACAAAAGCACCAAGTCTGAGAAACATGGACTTGAAGTCCAAGACGCGGGCTGGAGGCAGATGTTGCATGTGTTTTGATCCTTTTTCTATCCAAAGTGTCTCGGTTGTCATTTTCTTTTGTTGCCATGCTTACCACATGACTTGTTACAATGATTCACTCAACACGTTTAATGATGAGAAAGAAGCTCCGAATGGTTCTCTTGATTTCGGGTATGATGACTATGATGACGATGAAAAGAACGATGAAAATCAATCGGATTCTTCACGAATGAGGTGTATTTTGTGTACTAATGCGGCAAGATGACTCCGATGTTAGACGAGGTGTTTTTGTTGTATCTTCTGTAATTTTTTTCTGTTTTTATGCCTTCTCATTGGTTGATAGATTCATTTTTCGAGCGAGAAAGAGTTAGAATTGACCGCTTGCTTGTTGTGCCGCTCTTGTGAAAGCAAGGTTTTTGGTCATTCAGCTTGAATGTATATTATTTGTCGAATATTATTAATGGCATCAATTATTGTAGTGATTGTTTGATCATCAAATTTGTGAAGGTGAAATAAATTGCTTTGTTTATAAGAATTAAAAGTACATTGGAGAGAATAAGTCTTATTCTTTTGAGATTTCTATGAATCGTTCTTCAAACTCTTCATAATTTTTATGAATGTGAATCGTTCTTCAAACTCTTCATAATTTTTATGAATGTGATACATTGGGGTATGTTAATTATAACGGCATAAAAACTAGAGATTAAACACCATCGAAATGATGCTTATACCACATTTTAAGCTATATAGTTAACAACATTAATTTTTCAAAAATCAAAGTATTAAGAATTTTTCAATCAAATTGGATGAAAGCAATTTATTGGACAAGGGGAAAGATGGAAACAATAAACAAGAAAAGAAAACAAACAAAAGTATAAATTCAAAAATTTTTAAAAAAATTATTAGGGTTGTACTTTAAAGAACTAGGATGTCATTTAGAGATGATGTTAATAAAACAAACCCTACAGCCACTCTGGACCTTAAATGAGAAACTGTCCCAAGTATTTAGAGGATATAAAAAAAAAAAAACTAAAGTTAATCATCGTCTATCTATAAGTAGTGAGTTGTTTTTCATAACGTATAAAATTTGATCGAGCCTGGTCTGTCTGATAAAATTATTAAAAGAAACACTAATAACCTCAATCGCTATGATTATAGGATTTAGTTAATCGGTCTCTGCCATAAAAAATGTTTATAAAGAAGGATTGTTATTTTCTACCAAAAAGAAAATAAAATTATTGTTTTCACAATTATTAAAATTTATACAAAAAAATATTAATATAATTTAAACAAACAATACTAATATGAAATTATAATAGATACCACACATTATATATTAACATAATTTATTCTAAAATTTTCATTTTCTCTTGAAAAATTCTTGTATAAAAAATGAAAATGTAATAACTCCACCAAATATTATATACTTACTCCCTCCAAATCATTTTAGATGTCCCATTTGGGTTTTCACGGTTATTAAGGATGGTGTGGGGTCCATTAAAAATGTGGTAGTTGAGTATTTTAATTGATTAAATTAATTGTAAAGGTGATAGTTGGGTATTGAGAGGGGTAAAAGTGGGGATATTTAGGTAAAAAAAGATAGACAAAAAAGGAAATGTGACAATTGATATGAATTTGCCAAATAAGAAAATGAGACAACTAAAAAGATTCGGAGGTAGTATGATAATTCTATAATGGTCAACCAGCACAATCAAACAATCTCAAGCATTACTAATTAGAAAAAAAAATTGCAATTAAATAATTTAAGCATAGTAAATGACTTTTCTAAAATATTGTTTTTCAATACGTAAATTAAATATTATTTATAAATAAATGTCAAAAATAATTTAAAATCTTTATAGATTAGTATTTTTTTAAATCTATCTATCTATCTATAATAATAATAACTATTACTAAAACAAAACACTGATGGCATCGTCACTTTTAAAATTGCTTATGTGTCACAATCCCAACAAAAGTTTTCCCTCCAAAACACATAGTTATTACGACTAATATATTTAAATTTTTGACTTTACTGTAATTATGACTATTATATTATTCATATTGATTGATTTTTTACTTTTTAGGTTATATACTTATACTATTTGATGTATTAGAAAACCATATATTTTATTTTTTCAATTATTTATAAAATCTTTATAATTTTATTTAATAAATAATAATAAAATCTTAATTTATAGAAATATGTCAGAAATTTTAATAAAACACTATCTAGTTTATTAAGAAAGAAAATTACTCCATCAAGTAGGAGTGAAAGTGAGGACACTTGAAAGAATGGATGCATTAGGTTTGGGAGGTTCATCTTCATGGTGGAGCAACCATCCTTTCAATAATATCCGCCATAGACAAAGAGGAAGAAAACCTAGAAACAGCAAGCACAGAGCTTCTTCTTCAGAGTCTTCAGTTAAGCCAAACACAGGTTTCCATTTCCCATTAAAGCAAGCTCTGACTGCTGGTTCTCTTGCCTTCGCTGGTGACACAATTGCTCAACTCCGACATCGTTGGACTTCTCTCAACCAAGAATCTGAATCTCTTGCCGATGATTCTCATAAGGTTTTTGAGCTTTGATCTCCTCCATTTCTCCTTTTGAGTTTGAACCAATTCGGCTGTCAATTTTCTGAGTTATATGTCATGCAATTCAATATTAATAGAGTTTTTAGTCGCATAACCCTAGATTCCCCATTAGGTTGTTGGTGAAAGGCTAAATTGGGGTTTTACTATCTTCTGAATTGTAATTTTGGTATTTTTTTAATTGGCTACAAATTGTTGGTTTGAAGAATGATTTCCCCCTTTTGTAGTCTTTAATTGTTTTCAGTGATGCCTTGAAAAAGCTGCCGAGTTTGTCATGAGCTAATGACATTGCAGATTATATGACTGTTTTCCATCGCACATTGTTGTTGTTTTGATTGTTCGTATGTATGTGTGCTAATTGTAGAATTTTGAAGAATGAGACTTTGGCAATTGACCGGTTTACAAAGAACAAGGGATATTAAAGGGGTTTGTACTTTGACTATGAGTATCAAAGAATTGATATGGACTGGTATAGTGGCAACTATAGCTGTTTTGTGTGGAAACTCACTTGTTTTGCTATGACTTTATGGAAATAGAAAATTTATCATAGTGGGAAAAACATCCGTCGGTCTTCTATGAGACCATTTTACGGTGAGACGACCTCAAAACAAGAAGCACAAAAACTAAAAGTTTTTATTATTGGGCTTTTTAACCTAAGTATGAAGCACATCTCACGGTGGGACCGTCTCATACAAGAATTCGTGGAAAAACATAGGTGATGACCATTTGAACGTTTCTGGGTATAGTATGTAATCTTGTTTATCAACGTTTTCAAATGTGTGTTATAGAAGGGAAAGTAGGACATTTTGTATGCTCCACTTAATAGGTATTACATCCTCACTTAGGCTAGGTTAAGGATGATGCAAGTGTATACAATTTTATCCCTAACCTATAATTGAAGTAATGTTTAGTGTTTCTTGGTCATAATGTATCTGCTTATGTGCTTCTTACACGCCTTCTTTCACATGGAATCGTGAGATACCCATTTTGAGCTTGTTTTTTCACTTTCCTCGCAGCTAAATGTGATAACGTTTATCTATTTAGTGTCTTTTTACGGATGGATCAAAGCATTTCTGTGAGAGTGGTAGCATGAGGTTGAAGTCTAAAAATACTACCCCAAATACCTTACACACAAAGGCACCTGGGATTTGCTAGAATACTTATGTTGGATTGCTTATTTTATTGAAGGTGATATTGAGTGCCATGCAGACTGATGTTTGTTCAATACCTCATTGAGGGTGTTTGGCCATATTTTATGTAATAGGAGTATATTATATACACTATGCATTGACACAATGTAGTTTAAAGTTTTGACTTTGTTGCTGCAGGATAATATCCAAAGGCTTCTTTCAGATCATGACTGGATACGAGCCCTTCGTATGACTTCCTATGGGTTTTTGCTCTATGGGCCAGGATCATATGTGTGGTATCAAACCCTAGATAAATATTTACCTCAGCCGACTGCTCAAAACCTAGTATTGAAGGTACTTCTTCAAATGTTCTTATTGTTTGTTATTTGTTGGATTTGTTTCTTCAGCTTCTTTGATGCTTATTATTTTCTTATTCTTGAATGATTCCTGGGATTTGCATGTTCTCTTTGATGAATGATTTAATTGAATAAGTAAAATATTTGGGTAATAACCAACACAAACATTGATAAAGGTATGTTTGCTAAGGGAACACTATTATTACAAAGGTGGCCCAAAACCAGATTTTTGGGTTCATTTGTGCCAAGCTCTACACGCTCATTTGATTATTTCACCCATAATTAAGCTCACCGATTACTCACAAGAATGAATAAAAAACAGGAAGATAGCTTTTTGCAAACTAATTGAAAACTCAATTTATAACTTGAAATTCTGTTCATTACCGAGGTTGAGCACAATGTCACATGATTCGCGGTTCGCTTTGATGTGTTGTACAAATTTGGGTTCGTGATTCGGTAGTATTTAGATTTCCTGTTCCCTGGGTTGAAATGTTTAATTCAATTTTTAAGTTTATGATTTGTTTAAGTCATATTATCTCTAAATATATAACCTAAAAAAACATGATATCCAAACATAATGTAACCTTACCCTTGTTAGTAATAACAAAGAGATTATCTCCAATCGCCACAAACGAAAACATAACTTCTTAGAAAAACCTTCTTTTGTTACACTAAAACAAAGAAAAGACTCAAATGATAGGTTTTGTTTTACATTCCCTTAGCCAAACTATAGATGCTCTTGAAAAGACGCTGAATTTGGTTCACCGTACATTTGAAATCTGAAGTTGATAATGGAACAATGTTTAGGTTGTGTTGAATCAAATAATTCTCGGTCCAGCAGTTATTGCTGTTGTATTTGCATGGAATAGTTTATGGCAAAGGAAGCTGGACGAGCTACCTAGTAAATACCAGAGGGATGCCTTTCCTACACTGCTAATCGGTAAGTTTCTAATCCAATTGCTTTTACTTCTATGCTGCATATGTTTAAGGTTGATATACCCTATCCAGCTTACCTGGACTCTGATGTTTGATGTGTCTTTGATTGCAGGATTTAGATTCTGGATTCCCTATAGTGCAATAAACTTCGGGTATTATTTCCTTGTCCCTTATGATTACAATATCTATCAAGGAAAAATTTACTTTAAAGCTGTGTTACTTAAACTCATATATTCATGTCTGACACGAATACGTAACCAAGTATTCCACTTCGAGTTTTTAATGAAAAAATCCCAAAATTCTGAACCAAATTGAAGTGTTTAAGTGTCCTACCCTTGTCCGAGTTTCAAAGATTCGACATGGGTACTTAAGTTATTGTGAAGCGCCCGACTAACTGAGCTTTAAAGCTAATTACTGGGTTCTCAGATTAGTTGAGATTTCTATGGTGTAGAATTCAAATTTTCTGCTACCCGATTACGTTGATTTTATTCTTTTTGCTACCCTTTGACAATTTACTTTCGCGATGTGTTCTTCCGGATGTGGTTTAAGTTACCTTTTACATTTGTTAAAACCCAATCTGCTCATCATTCTGTTCACACCCGTCTTTATACTGAACGAATTTATTTCCCGTCAATTATTGTAGGGTTATTCCTCTTCATGCACGGGTGGGTTTCATGTCATTGGGTTCCATCTTTTGGAACTTTATCCTATCTTCAACAATGAGCAAGTAACACTGCCTACAAGATCATGATCCTCCCCTGAGAAATATTTTGCAACCCATATGGAGCTTTCTATAATTGGTGCAGCTTTGCGTATCCTGACGAGTTTCCTGTATTTCTAGTGGATGATCGTGCAGACTGCTCTAGATTGAGAATCTTAAGCCTGAAACAAGGTAATTAAACAGCTTCAAATAAGCCAAGTTGAGAAGTATCGCTCTTCGTTGTTATTGGATAATTTTAGTGCACAACTCAAAGCATGAGCCAATTTCAGAGTAGGATATAGATTTCTTCTTTTTGGTCGGATTCGTCGTGTTTGACAGGCCAGGTTCTTTTGGATATTGCTTTGCTTTAGACTGTAATTGCTTTGGCAAGTTTTGTTCTCAACTTTGCTTTCCATTTACCTCTACTATACCCGTCAGCTTTTGACAATAGTATGGAGTAATATGGACATGTAAGATGTAAAACATAGTACAATACTCCATGACCCTAATTTTATGAAGGCTCCATTTGGTACTTGGTCATAAATTATAATCATAGTGCAAAAACAAGGATGTATCGTTTTGTATCGTATCGGTCGTATTGTAAAGGTGTTCAAATTTACCAAACCGATATTACTCGTGAGGCGTGTCGTAAAGGTGTGAAATTCACGTTATAGACCTTTTCAAGCGATATTTCAGGGTTTAGGCTGAAAAATTGACGGTTTCAGTAATCGTGTTGCCGTGTCTGTTACCTCAACTGTGACCTTTATCTATTTTTGCACCATGGTCATTATTAGAGGCTAGAGAATGAATTTTAGCGTAAGTTTTCATAAAAGTATTGTCATTCTCATGATAATGGAAACTCTTATTTTTATATTTGTGTTTTCTTTGTAACTATTCATTACCATCTACGCCCCTCTTTGATTAGTAATGAATTTGAATAAATTTTTTGAAGTAAAATATAATTAGCGCAAGATAAATATGATCTTGATTCATGAAATTGTTAAATATTTTATGAACTAAATTACATTAAATATCCACTATTATTTTTATTATTCAATATCAATAAACAAATAAGTAAAAAAGTGGCGAGGTTAGTAACTAATGATGATTTGTATTATAGTTACATGCATATGGACCCATCAAAGGATGGAAGATAGGAATAGTCACTAATGAAGGAATTAGCATGTTAAATCTGAGTTGAGGGATGGAAGATAGGAATAGTCACTAATGAAGGAATCAGCATGTTAAATCTGAGTTGAGAGATTTATTAGCCGTGATCTCCTTTATAAGTATGAGTTGTTGTCGTTCTTCTCTTTTCAGACCCTACTCATGATTGTATGGGTGGGTGGGATACAATGGATAAGATGATGACGATGAGCATGTTACATCTGAAATTTGTACCCATGAGTTTGAGCCACCCCTTCTAGTAAATATGAGCACTTTTCGTAGTGTACAGGGCAAACTCATAAGAACGAAGGAAGTATTAGTTACGAGTTACAAAGTCCATGAATAAATAGGCAACCCGTTTTCTATGACACCGTCTCATCGTCACGGGCCCATATAAAACGTCTATTAGTAAAAAACATTAAGAAAACAATAAAAAATGAATTTTCACTTATACAGGAAGCAACTTTTTTATAAATAATTTAGGCTAATTCAATTGAAGTCGTCTCACGGCGAGATCTCAATAAAAAATTAGTGATATATATTTGCTAGAGAATCAGGTCGACCACTTTTTTTTGTAAATGTCGTGTATTTGATTCTTACCTACTTTTTCCTATCTTTAACCTACCCTGTAATAAAGAAAAATTACAAAATTGCAAAATTAGTGTGAGAGGGGAATAGATACCTTTCTTCTGAATTGCTGGTTTCACATATGAAAAGAACCTTCTCTTTGGGTATGCTATTGGTGAATGGTGATTATCAATCAACATGAGATAAATAATATTTGTCAGAACTGATGACTTCTTAAGGACTTAGATTCTTTAATAATTCAATCTTTTCACGATTTTTTTTACAATAATCTCACGTATTGATTAACCACGAATATTCCCAACTTTGAATGATATTTTCCTAGAGTAAAAACCGATAACTTGATGACTTGCTAGAACAAGTTTTTTTTTCTTTAATTACATTGATTTCCAGTTTACTTTTTGGTGAATTACCTATTATAGCAGGTCATCGTGTTACCTATGTTCACTCTAGACAAATACCCCTTAAAGTTGAGATTATTCATAGTTAATCAATAGGTGGGATTATTGTAGGAAAATCATGAAAAAGTTGGATTATTCTAAGTAAAGTATTTTTTAATACTTCTGCTGTCAATGTTGCAATCTCTTAGAGACAGAAAGAGCATCTACCAATGTCATTTTCTCTTGCACACACAATGCATTACAGGGTATCTTTCTATTTCAGAATATAAACTTTCACTTGGAATAAAGTTGCACAACACTAATTTCAAAAAAAAAAACAATTTGAAAAGACATCATACTATGTCCGTTTCTTTTTAATAGCTACACTTCAGAATACGAGGACAGTAAATCCTTTCTTCAAAAAGATAAGGGAAATTAAGGTGCAATGAACAGGGGCAATAGTAATAGAGATGGGCTACTCAGATGGGATCAACATTACAATTCTCAATATGTAAGGCAATTTCTTGGTTTTTTAAGCTTTTTTTCAAATTTTACATGTCTTTATAAACATTTTTTTGATGTATGATTGCAGAACCAAAGAAATGGTGCACCACTTGGATATAGGTCGTTTGAGGAAAGACCACCTATCTTACGACCCTCGAGTTTGACAAGGTACGTCGAGTTTTTGACATTCGCTTTCTTTTATGGTAGTCTTTTTGTCCCTTTGAGTTTGACACACTGTTGCATGATTTGCTTCTCTTCTCGTGATTTATGAATCGAGAAAAGCGAATTATGGTTGGTTTTGGGCTATTTTTGGACGAATTTGAGCGAATCGTGAATTCAAAAGGCAAATTAGCTAGCAAATCATGTTATACTGATTTGACACGCTTATTGTGAAAAGCTCTCACATTGATTTTTGAAGTGCGTCAAACATAAATATCACACCCAGATAGATAATATGATAGTTATAAAGTTATTGTTCTACCTTTCTTGAGTTACGTGGAATTAATGTGGACGACCATTGGAACTGATTTATTGGTTCATGTAGTCGATTTCAATTCTTATCGTCGTTAATAGGGAACTAATACAAGCCTTATCGTTTTGTAAACATTTCAGTGTTCCCTTGGATCCTTATCCAGCAACTCGAATCATCGTTGTTGGCAATAACACGGGGCATGGAGTGAGCCCTGTGTTTCCGTTATACTCACAACCGCAACTGATACCTACACAAACAGATAACTCAAAGCTAACGAAAGACGAGCAAGAAATGGCCTTAAAGAAACTCAAGAAGGAAATCTACAATCCTATGCCTAAGATCCTTGCAAGAAGAGTGAGCCTATACTATAGAGACCTTAACAAAGGAGTTAATACAAAGACGTTTGATAAACACAACGATGAAGATCGAAAAAGTTGTGCGGTTTGTTTAGAGGATTTTAACCCTAGAGAAGAAGTAATGCTTACACCTTGCAATCATATGTTTCATGAAGAATGCATTGTACCTTGGGTCAAGGATAATGGATTGTGTCCGATTTGTAGGACTACGTTTTACGAAAGAACCCTAAATCGCTTAGATTCGAGCAACAACACACCGGCTGTTCAGCTTCCACCTCCACCTGCTCAGTTTCATGATGATTTGTTTTCTCTTATTCGGGTTATCGATGAATTTATTCCTTGGGGACTTTAGATTTCAAGAGAATTTTCAAGGTTTTGGTGTTTGGTAGAAGGGATTTGGGGGGGAGGGAATGAGAATTTTTATTGAGACTTTTAAATGCCTTCGTTTGTTAAGAGGGAATGAGAATTTAGAGAGGTATGGGAATGAGACTTTTTAATGGTAAAGTCCCTAAGAAAAAAGTCCTTGGGGGAGGTGGTAATTGAAGTTGGGACTTGGAACTTGGGATTTTGAGATAAAATTTAATCAATTTTTAATCTAGTCTCATCCTTTACAAAAAAATGACATGAGACATTTTATCTTAAGTCTCACTTAAAGTTTCTACCTTAAGTCTCACCTCTAAGTCTCACAATTCCCATTCCTTTCTACCAAACACCCCATAGGGGTAATGAATGCAAGTTATTGTATTACGATTTAATGCTCCATAATTTTGAGTTTTGGTAAAAACAACTCTCACATAATAATAAACTATATATAATGTAACAAATTATAAGAGACAGAGAAATATGTATTATACAACAGTTTAGTAATGTATTGTACTTCAAACAGGTTATCTTATGTGTCAAAATAAAACTTTTACAATATACGATCAAATATGTCGGGTATTTATGTAAGACAAGGAATAATTTTGGGAGGTAATAATAAAGTTAATAATTATTATAGTAGTTGGAGTCAAGGTATGGACATAAACAAAATGTGGATTAATTTCTATATAAAACATCTTTTGTAATGTACTAATAAATTAATTATAATTAGCTACTCTCAGAGTTAATTGTAATTTTCAAATCATAAATTATTGTCAATTTGTCATAGGTGAAATATGGATTTTTCATGAATCCATGACATTATCTTTGTAATTTATGATTTTGCCGTATATTTTTTATAGTCTATTTTTTTTATTTTGCTACAATTTTTATTTATAAAAATATTCTTATTACTTTTATTATTATCATCCACACGTTTTAACTCCCCTTAATACCATTTAATATCTTCACATTGTTGCAAATAGCAATGTGAGAGGGAGCTATTGAATGATGCTGCCAATCTTATATTTCACAAGTAAACTTACTTCAATTATTTTTAAAGAAATACTTTAGTGTCCCACTAAGAAATTAGCAATGAGAAAATAATTGTTTTTTAAGGAAAAAATAGATATTTAATAATAAATCAAAAAAGAGAATGAACTGTGTTGGTAGAATTAAAAGAGAAATAAAATGTATGGATAAGATTAAAAGAAAATGGTGAGATCATTTTTTAAAAAATAAAAGTAATATAAAATAAGATGAACCACCTAAAATAAAAAATAATGCTAAATAAAAGTTACTAAGAGAGTTAAATTGTCAAACTTACAAGAACTTATCATTTTGCACATAAAAATGTTAGTGAACGTTAATTTCGAAGCTTTAAGGCTGGTGTACGCCTATTTATGGGATTCACCATTTCAAATGTCATCAGTTTTAACCTTTTCTCCAAAACATAAATCTTAACTCTACAATATTTGAATTTAGGGGAAAAGATATGATTTGGATGAAATATGGTAGATTTGGGGTTTGAGTTTTAGGGTAAAAGATTGCAACTGATAACATTTGAAATATGGAAATTTTTTTTTATTATCTTTTGGCTTATTAACTAATTTTTTCTCTAATCAAAAATTGATAATCATATGTAATTTTAGCACCAAGCATGTCCCTAAACAGCTTAGCAATTAGCATTGTGAAATTCGAACATCCCCAAATCTCATATAAATTCCGCCATTGTTTATTTAGTGTCGAAGCTTAAGCTTAAGCGCAATGTACTTGACATTGTATATACTAACTTCTTTTCATTTTTAGGGTGCACCACCGGTCTCCATAATAAGATCCGCCATTGTTTGTTTGAATTGGTACTAAGACGAATTTGCACTGGTAATAGTTAACGATGAACCTGGTTACATGGACAAGCTTCATTTGAGATCGTTTTGCTTCATTACCCAGAAGAGTTATAGAAAATCATACAGCTGGTTTTGTTCTTTTTCTACTCAAACTTCGTACACCTCTTGTGCCAAAGAAATAACTTATCTCTGCTCAAAGGGAGCCATCAAAGAAGCTTTCGAGAGGTTTAAATCTCAAATATGGTCAGACCCGAATCTTTTTTCTCATTTAATTCATGGTTGTATCTCTACAAAGTCCCTTTCATGGGCAAAACAACTTCATTCAGTGATAATCACTTCTGGGTGTTATTTAGACAAGTTTACCAACAATCATTTGATGAACATGTATGGAAAACTTGGGGAATTAGATACTGCTTTAGTTTTGTACAATGTAATGCCAAAGAAAAATTTGATGTCTAGTAATATTTTGATTAATTGTTATGTTGGTAATGGTGATTTAGTGAGTGCCCAGAAGGTGTTCGATGAAATGCCTGAACGAAATGTTGCAACTTGGAATGCTATTGTTACAGGGATGATACAACATGAGTATAATGAGAAAGGATTGGAGTTGTTTTCGAGGATGCATCAGTTGGGGTTTAGTCCTGATGAGTTTACATTGAGCAGCGTGTTTCGAGGTTGTGCTGGTTTGAGAGCTTTGTTCTGTGGAAGGGAAGTACATGCTTATGCCATAAAAAGTGGCCATGATCTGAGCTTGGTTGTTGGAAGTGCATTAGCCAATATGTATATGAGGTGTAAAAGCTTGAATGAGGGAGAGAAAATCATTCAAGGGATGTCCATTCATAATACGGTGGCTTGCAATACTCTTATTGCTGGAAGAGTTCAAAATGGGTACCCTGAGGGTGCTTTAGAGCAGTATCATTTGATGAAAAAGTCGGGTTTTCACCCCGATAAAATCACATTTGTTAGTGTCCTTAGTTCGTGCTCTGAACTCGCAACTCTCGGACAAGGGCAGCAAATACACGCTGAAGTGATAAAACGCCAGGCTACTCTAGCAGTCCCTGTAGTTAGTTCATTGATAAGCATGTATTCTAGATGCGGATGCTTGGAAGATTCGATCAAAGCTTTTATGCAGCATAAAGATGCAGATATTGTCCTGTGGAGCTCTATGATTTCTGCTTACGGGTTCCATGGAAAAGGCTATGAAGCCCTTGAACTTTTCGAGCAAATCGAGCGTAAAGGATTGGAGGCGAATGAAGTAACTTTCCTGTGTTTGCTATATGCTTGTAGTCATTGTGGATTGAAGGACGAAGGGCTTGAATACTTTGACCTAATGGTAAAGAAATACAGATTAAAACCTAGTATAGAGCATTACACGTGTATTGTCGACCTACTTGGTCGATCTGGTTGTCTCGTGGAAGCACGAGGTATGATAAGATCAATGCCTGTAAAACCCGATGCTGTTATATGGAAAACGTTGTTATCTGCTTGTAAGATCCACAAAAATGTCGATATGGCTAAGAGTATTGCCGAAGAGATCCTAAAGCTCGATCCAATGGATTCATCTTCCTACGTTTTGCTCGCAAACATTCAGTCAGCCGCAAAGAGGTGGGATGAAGTCTCGATTGTGAGAAAAGCGATGAGGGATCGTGGGGTAAAGAAAGAACCCGGTCTTAGCTGGTTCGAGTTCAAGAACGAGGTTCACCAGTTCACCATGGGAGCTAAGTCCCATCCTAGGTCATCGGAGATATACTTGTACCTAAAAGAACTAATCGTAGACATTAAGAAACATGGGTATGTTCCACATACTGAATCGGTTTTGCAAGACATGGATGAAAACGAAAAGGAATACAATTTGGCTCAGCACAGCGAGAAATTGGCTATTGTGTTTGCGTTAATGATCACACCTTCGGGTTTTCCTATCAGAGTGATGAAGAATCTGCGCGTCTGTGCTGATTGTCATATTGCTATCAAGTACATATCGAAGATTAAGGACAGGGAGATTATTGTGCGCGATACTAGTAGGTTTCATCATTTCAAGAATGGTGAATGTTCTTGTCGCGATTACTGGTGAGATGTAATCGGTGGCTATAAGTATTGATCGTTTATACGAATCTGTTCGTGTTTTATACATAAATTACCCTACAACAGTAGACATTCTTGATGAGGGCAGCTTATGGATAGCTGCAAAAGATGAAAATTCTTTATAACTTAGCATAGATATGCTGTTTTTAGAAGGCCATATATCGAAATTTATCGGAGTGTATGTTGATCACATTTACGGCGATTTCTCTTTCTATCAACTTTGATGTTTTCAACCATTCTCATATGCACATCGATGAGCTTCCTGTGCACATGTTCAAACCATTTTAATATACTTTCACTCTTTTTTGTTGAGATGGATGCAAGTCAAAGTCTTTTTCTTGAAATCCGGTTCCTAATTTAAATTTATTGTAGTGTGAAAAAAGTTTGATTTTCAAAAGAAATAGTTAATTTGTTGTTAGATTAAAACAAAATAAAAAAATTATACATTTGAAAAAAAATACCCAAATAACATAAAATGGTGTTTTTGAAAAAAAAAATCATCCCATGATTTTTATGTAAATTCACCAAGACAATGACATTCTTTCAAAGATAACATAATTTTTATATTGATTTTATGTAATTAAATTATGTAATTATTAAAGGTGCTCTTTTGAGATACCGTCTTTTGTAAAGATAACTCTCAAAAGTTCAGCCCAAATCTATATTTAGAGTTTTAACAATATATATTTAGAATTAGACTGGGCTTTTGAGAGCCGTCTTTACAAATGACGGTCCCAAGTAAAAATTTGTGAATTAAATTTGATGTAAATATTTTTAATTAAATACCCAAATAAAATAAAATGGACTTTTTGAAAAAAAAAAATTATCCCATGATTTTTTAAATCGCCATCGAGGTGCATATTTTTCAAAATTTGGAATCAAAATTCTCATTTCTTTGATTTAAAAAAAATTCAACATTGGCATCTAAGAAATTCTTCATACCCACAAATCTAGAATAAAAAAGATAAAATGAAAAAAAAAATATGAATAGAATGACTATAAAAATAAAGGAATGACCCATTAAGAAAAGTAGGGTTTTAAATTTTTTACATGGAGGATTGGATTACCAATTGAACGAGTCTTATCTTATTTAGAGAGTAAATATCACTTTTTCTAATAATATTTTATATTTAATTTTCCGTCCCTAAAAATTTGAATTTTAGTGTCGATTCACCAATAATTAATAAATTTAAGTCTGAAATCTGAATCCAATTAAACTCGACTCATAAACACCCCTATCCACAACTAATGATGCATATGCGTGTGAAATACGATCCAAAAACAGTCCTATATCCTAATAGGCACGACATAGTGACATCCATTTTTTTTTGAAATGACATAGTGACATCCTCATATTTGAAGATTTGGTTTTGATTCCATTATCCATATTCCTATCCACATATTTTGTCCTTGTAGATTTTGTCAACCAATTCTCATTCTTGTTCACTAATACTCCTACCTACACTTCTCTTACAATTGTTGTGTTCATTCGGGTCATCGGGTTGATTTCGGGTTAGATATTTCGGGTCGGTTCAAAATCGGGTTTTGTATTTACATTGATTTTTACATATTATAGATCCATTTTTAAGTCGGGTCAAATCGAGTTCGATTATATAATCGGGTGTCTATCGGATCATCGGGCCTGTTTTAAACACCTCTAAATTCAATGAAATGATATAACTAAATAGGCATTTGATACATGATTTTTTTAGTAAACTATTAATATTTTGGTTGTAAAATCGCTAAAAACGGTTTGGTAGATGGCTATAAAACTACCTAAAAATATGATTTTAAGCCAAAATCCAAAACGCTACTAGTTTATCAATTAATACTTCTAGTTGGTCAAACCAGCCAACAACTCGTTAGAGGTATTCATTCATGTCATCAGGTCAATTTCAAGTCAGATGTTTCGCGTCAGTTCAAAATCGAATCTTGTATCCACATTAATTTTTACATTATTTTAAAATCATTTTGAACTCGGATCAAATCGGGTTTGGTTCCAAAGTCGTGTAAATATCGAACCATCAACTGTTTTGAACACCTCTGGCTCCACTAACAGCTCTACCTAACAGTCATTGCCTATCGGACTCGGGCATAATAAAAATGAAAAGCATCAATGAACTCGAGGGAAACAAAATGAAAACCAGAGAATAGGAACATAAATGTATAGACAATTTTATTAAGAGTTTGAAAGCTCTGAAAACTCAGCAAGAGATTGAAGCACAAGTCTAACTTCAGAAGTATCATTCACAAAAAATTGAGCCTTGCTAGGCTTTTGACCAACTGTACAAGCAAACACTGATGCATTTGAACACAACATGTCTCTTGAAACTGCTGTGTCCACTATCTGGAACATGTCCTCGTCCGATCTATCATCCCCTATACACAGCACAAAATCGGCTGTCCTCCCTTTCTTCCCCATTGACATGAACACTTTCTCCGCAACCATACCTTTAGTTACCCCCTGGGATCATAATATATCGACAACAATTATATCTACCAATAACGCATGAGAAAAAGTCACACTCATTCATCATCATCATCGTACCCAGTGTATCCCGCTCATAAGAAACTATGATCAGGATCTGGGGAGGGAAGGAAGGAATTACAACCCATACCATAAAGGAGGATGTGGCCAAGGAGTCTAAGTAGTTCACATACATTACATAGAGTAATTTGGATCGGTGGGATTTGAGGTCAAAATTCAAAGTCGGTTTTAATTAAATCGGTTATGCACAAACAAACTTGTCGGTAAGAGTTAGATGTGGATTAATTAATACTTGTGTTTTTAAAGTCAAGGAGACGATTTAATCACAATAGTTCATGTAAACATTATGTTGTTTAGAGAATGAGTTGGATTCAATTTCCATTCGAGTTCGTTTTTCAATTGGTTGGACTTATTCTAACTAATAGTTGAGCCGGTTATAACTCAACTAGGATTTGAAAAATTCGATTTGGTTACAAAACTAGGGTTCACGTCGGTTTATTTATCCGAACAGATTACCTTTCGGTTTGGATATCCACCCTTGGTAGTTTTCATTCAGGTCAGTTGAATATCATGTCGGTTCAGATAACACAATTTGAATTACTTTTTGCGTTAGTTATCCGCTTACAAAGAATCAGGTTGGGGATTGAAATATCGGTCGGGTCTATCTTGTATAGCTCTATATAACACAACAAAAGTAAAATTCTTAAGTCAAAAGATGAAGAGTATATACCTGAGGCTTTACTTCGACAATGAGCTCACCCTTCTTGACAGCCACGGGTTCATTGGCTAAAACACTTTCGAGGTGATCTAGCATCTCTTTGGCCTGAGCAGATCCAAAGACTGGATCTGCATCTTGATAATGCCAAACAAGAGCACTTTCCTTGTATTCTATTGTTGAACCATCCGTCGAGTCGGTGTACAACTTCATTACAGGCTCAGTAATCTCCATCCATGTAAAGTCAGAACTTTGACCACATGTTTCCCATTCCTTACTCTCGGGCCATCTAAAACACGCGAATGAAAACAATATGTTAATATGAATTGGTTAACAAATTAAGGGATATATCCCTGCAAATCCCTTCTGTCCAAATCCAATCTCCTCCAAAATTGGTATTTGAACAAAAAAAATTATATCCCTCTGAATCCCTTTCCTTATTCGCTTCAACAAAGTGTAATAGTGAGTTAATCTAGATCATAATAAACATCGAAAAAAGGTATCGGTTTTCTTGGATGTGTTAACTTCAATACTATTAAAATTGTCTCCATTTTCAAAGAGCAACACCCACAAAAGAATGACTGATATAAAAGAGAAAAAAAAAGAAAAAGTTGTCAGGATAGCCGACTTGATCTCACAACCTTAAGAGTCATCTCTGCATGTGTGTTGAACCAATTCATCAGCTATTTTTCTATGTTATTATGTGACACAAATTAATATTAGTAAAATAATTATCGAATGACCTAGGACATAGTCTACGTGGGCCTAGATTCGCCCTAACATGAGAGGAGTAAAGTGAGCTAGAACGAGAAAGAGACAACAAGCCAAATAAAGAAAAACGAGATAAGATTGAGGGTGTTCCAATTTTTCATATATAGGGCACTAGGGTGGATATCAATTATCTATCACTCCATTGTCTCTGAGTTTGCAACATTTTTCATTATTGTTCATTCCACTTAATTTGCTACATTTCCTCATATAATAACGTCCCACGACTGTATTAACCCATCCACACAATGCATTAGGCAGAGCATCTACTACCACACTAGAGATTCAAAAGTGTTATGCTTTCTACTCGATCTCTACATAGACGCGGTCCAAGTCTCCAAATATGAGCAAAAAAGTAGGAAAACAATAAACTACAAGTAGGGATGGGGTAGAAAAGAAACAAACCTTAAGAAATAGCCATGCTCCGCAGCAATACCGAGCTTCTCGCAAGACGAAAACCAATTACTCAAGCTCTCCTTCCCTCTTCCGCTAACTATAAAGACGGTATTTCTAGGATCAGCACATAAAGTCCTTAAAATTCTGATAATTTCAAGACTCGGAATCTTGCTAAGGCAATTTTGAGGCACTAGAGTTCCATCATAATCAAAAAGAATAGCCCTATTTTGTGAATATCTATAAGCCGATGCAATAGCATCCATAGAAAGCTTTCGGAAATTAGGATCAATAGAAATAACCCTAAACCCAAAACCGAAACCAGTACACCAATATCTTCTCAGAGAATGCTCGGAACAAGTTCTTTCCAAATCTTGCAAAAAGCTTTTTGACCAATACGCCACATTATGTGCTTCAACATATCGATAATGTTTCTCATGACGCAGTTCTTTATCCGAGTCTCTTACCGAGATAGCCTCATTCATGCCCTCACCGGTAGCCTCAACATCCCATGGATTTATCCGAATAGCTCCACTAAGAGAAGGAGAGCACCCGATAAATTCCGAGATCACAAGCATACTCTTTTTTGGACTAACATTCTTAAAGCTAGACTCTGCGTCCGATATCCCCTCTCTGCACACTATGTACTCGTACGGTGTAAGGTTTAAACCGTCTCGAACAGCTGTGACAACAACACATTCTGCAATGGTGAAGTAAGCGATCCTCTCGGTCAAAGAAACTGGCCGATGAATTAAAACCACGGGTTCATATCCAGGTTGTCCATATTCCTTGTTTATCCTCAAACAAATCTGGTCTATTTCGGACTGGATCTCCTCAATATCGCTTCCTGCGGTTTGTGCCGGGTTTACAATCTGAACCAATACAGCCTTACCCCGCCATTTAGGCTGCTTCTTAAGCATCTGCTCCATTGCAAGAAGCTTCAAATCGATTCCTTGAAACAAATCCATGTCGTCAGCCCCAAGTAAAACCGTCATACCATCAAATTTATGCTTCAGTTCAGCAATCTTCCGCTCCTGATCTGAAAGCCTTATAGCTGACTTGATCCGACCCATATGAATCCCGACAGGCATGATCTTTATACCAACAATTCTTCCATGATATTCCAACCCTAAATAACCCCTCTTCGACTCATATTCCAAACCCAACATACGGCTACAACACGAGAGGAAATGTCGGGCATAATCAAATGTGTGGAAACCAATCAAATCTGTATTAAGCAAAGCTCTAATGATTTCCTCTCGAACGGGAAGTGCACGATAAATCTCAGAAGATGGAAAAGGGCTATGGAGAAAAAACCCCATTCTTATTCGACTAAAACGCCTTCTAAGAAACGAAGGCATAGCCATCAAATGATAATCATGTATCCAAATATAATCATCGTCGGGTTGAAGAACCTCAATAACCTTCTGTGCAAACAATCTATTTACAGACACATAATCCTCCCACAACGATTTATCAAACCGTTCACCATTAACAGCTGAAAATGGAAGCTTATAGTGAAAAAGTGGCCACAACTGCTTCTTACAAAACCCATTGTAATACCGATCCAACAAATCAGGTTCAATAAACGTAGGTACACACTTGAAGCTCCTAAAAAGAATCTGTGATACATTATCTTGTTCACTTTTATCTACATTTTCTCGAAGTGAACCGACATATATTACTTCCATCTCATCAGGTAAACCATCCTTAAGTTGTAAGAGCAACGAATCTTCGTCCCAACTAAATATCCATCCGCTACCATCTAATCCCCGGCTCGCGATTATGGGTAATGTATTAGCTACAATTATCATTCTATCTTGAACAATAGTTGATGGATTATCTGATGAAACACTTTTGGTTCTCTCTGTATCAAGTTCACTAACATTTCCTGGTACTGTCATTATTCTACTTAGCCTTTTCCTTTTTTCCCATTTCATTTGGGGTGGCGTATCCCCATTCATTAAGTCTAACAAATTTGCATATGATTTCGACATCATTATTACCCTTCAATTGCAACAATTAGAACACAAAAAATCCCCTCAAATATATGTACACCAATCTGCATCAAAATAACCAATTCTGTTTATAAATATATGCAATAATTGGACATTACAACCCACATAAGTGTCACATGATTCGCTAATCTCCTTCTAAATCGCGAATTGAAAAACAGTGAATTATGATTAGTTTTGGGCTATTCTTGGGCGAATCACGAATTCAAAAAGCAAATTAGCCTGCAAATCATGTTACACTGATCCATATCATCATCCCAGCATTTCCCACTCGCAATATTATTATCTATGATCAGGTGAGAAAAGAAAGACGATAAACCATACCCTTAGCAAAGGAGGTTGCGGCCGGATAGACCCTTGCTCAAACAAACACAGTCCACACATTATCTAATTCAATTCAAAGAACCCTAAAATAGATAACCCAAAATTGATCAATGGTTTTAAATAATCAAACAATTACCCAAAAAAGAATTGAAAAACAACAATGGGTAAACCTAATATATGCTCAACAAGATTATATATTAAACCATAGATCAAATAAATTCAAAATTAAATATGAATTTCCAACATGACCAACACTCAATAGACATGCAATTCAAAAAAAAGCAAATCAAGAACACATTTTTTAAATAAAATTACCAAAATTAAATGAAGAACAAATTACAAACCTTATCAAAGCGCAAAAATTGGATCTTTACAATTATACCCAGATGGGTAAATTGTTGATAAACAAATAGAAAATTAAGGGTTTTGTTCTTTTCTTGTAATCCCCTTCTTTCTCTATAATTTATGTGCAAAAAAAGAAAAAAAAAAACAGCAAATTTTAGAACATGAATATTCTGAGAATATAAGAATTAATATTTCAACTTTCTTTTAACCCACCTAGTTTGAACTTTGAAAATTGAAACCCACTTTACAAAAATAAAGAAAACCATTAATGGAAATAAATAATAAATATTTTCTTTATTTATTGATTTATTACCAAATAAAAATGAAAAAACGTGGGAACATATTAGGAAGGATGGAAGGAAACCAATTACCGGTCTGTCACCTTTGCTAACGTCACCCAACCAAATTAAGATTTGATGTGGTTGGTCAAAATAAATGAAGGGCGGGTGACGTAACTGACTTTTTCTTTTTATATAATTAAAAAAAATAAAAATAAAAAGTTGGATAAGGTAATTGCCAGCTAAGATTGACGCGTTTATGTTCTCACGTGTGAGCACGCGCGGAACGTGTGTTAAGGAATTGGCCAGTTAAGATTTGTGGGAAATGAGTGGAATACACGTGGATTTTGTTTTTAAAATAAATAAATAATAAATTGACTGATTTTGTAGGTGAGTTGCTAAAAGTACGAGATTTTGACTTTTATGGATTAGATGTGGTTTTGGTCTACCTATTTATGTATGTAAGCTTCCTTAACATTGGATTGAATGATTCTTAATGTCATCTTGTCCTACCAAAATCAAATTAGTGATCATCATCATACCCATAAGGAGATATTGCATGTGGTTTTGGTCTGAGAGGGAAGATAGACGGCGTCTCATACCCATAAAGAGAGGGCGGTCGAGAGAGTCCCCCGGCTCAAGAAGGGCCTTCAAGAGAGGAACCTGCAAGAAAACCGAAATCTTGCATCTTACATAAAATAAAGAGTTTATATGTTACAATTGTATTATTTGGATTATTCAACTCATGTATGAATAACGCCTCATAGTGAGATCGTCTAATACAAAAATTGTGATTGAAATATATGGGTTATTTGTCAAATACTCCTTCAATTCACAACTATTGTCTCATTTCTTTATTGGGTTAGTTCACCTCAAATGTCTCATTTTTATTTTTAGTAATGATTTTTTTACCTAAATACCCCATGTTTATAGAAATAATGACCAAAATACCTTCACTTTTACTACTTACAATACTCCAACTACTATTTTTACAATTAATTAATTTAATCAATTAAAATACATCAATTACAACCTTTTTGTTAGACCTCATCTCACTCTTGATATTCGTGCCCAACTAAATGGGATAATAGATGTAAAATGGAGAGAGTAGTTAATTATTATTTTTTAGTTGACTTTTGATTGTTGGCTTGTATATTGGTTAATAGACTAAAAAAGTATTTGATACAAGAGTTTTTAAATTAACTAAAAAGCTACTTATAAGGTAAAATCAAAAAGCTATTATTAGTAGGTTTTTCATTCTTTTTTACTTTTGATTTATTACTCTAGTAAATAGCTAACAACTAGCGAATAACTTTTAATTAACATCTTCTTAACAGGCAACTTAAACAGCTGACTTATCTATCAATATTTTTAGCTAGTTAAATCAATCAAAAATTTTGGAGCTTTCAGCCAATTGATTCAGCTTGTAGTCATTTATCAAACAAGCTTACGTATTTATAAAAATAAATTAAATAAATTTAGTTTGGATAGGATGACTTTGTTCTACTTGCTACACTCTTTTTAGCAAATTATGATCATTTTTATTATTTTCTTTAGAAAAATAAGAAGGTTTTTTGAATTTTATTTTCTTAAGAAAATAGGTTGCATAGTTTTTGTAAAAAAATACTCAAATTCTGCAAAGAGATGATCTTTTAGGCCTGACCAAATAATAAAAAAGGTACAAATTTTAAAAGCAAAACAACAAAAAAAAGCGAAAACTTTTAAAAATAAATACACGCTATACTTTACTACTCTTTTATCGGATATCAATATTATTTTCGTCATTTATTCGCCCTTATTAACAAATTTACGCCTTCAAAAATCGCTCAATGTCATCAGTTGATTGTTTCTTCTCCAATCTAAATTACAGGTAATGTTTATGTTGATTTGATCTTCTCTAAGATGAATCATATGGTTAACACAAGTAAAAAATAATTAGGCATTTAAACTACTACAATACGTCTTTCACATATTTAACTAGGCAATCTACTATAACTATTAATAGTAGGTGTTTTTACCTAATAAAGTAGGTTGTTCAAACGCATCCAAATGAGCAATATGGAGTAGTAAGTAGGCATTATATGAAGTTATAATTTACTTAAACTCATCTTTGACTTGCATACGATTGATTTAGATTTTCCCAATATAATTTACACCTCTTTGGTGAATTTATGTCATACAAAAAAGTCATTTTATACGAAATAAACATAAATCCAAACTATAATTAGATTCATAATTTAAACGTAAAGCAGATTTAGAATTAGATAGTTTTCGATTCATTTTCAACTCGATTCTTTTTAAACTCTTGAAATCAAGGGTTGGATAAGGGCCTCTAACAGGTCCCGACCCATTGCACAACTCTACTTTTAAGTATGACCAATTTAAAGATAGTGAGAGAAAGAAGAGTATTTTCTGTTTGATAAAAAAAAATGTGAAAAATGGTTTATAAAGAAAAAAGTTTCTTACGAAAAATTATGTAATAGTAAATGCATTTAATAATACAACCCGTTTTGTATAAGAACGTCTCACGGTGAGACAACTTCAAAACAAGAAGCCAATAAGTTAAAAGTTTCTATTATTGGGCTTTTTGACCCTAATATAAAATATTTTTCACGATGAAACCGTTTCATACAAGAATTTATGTTAATAAAAATAAGAAAATGAGAAAAAAAAGGAAAATTTGCTCAAATTAATCCCAACTATCACCCGTTGGCCAAAAATAATCCCAACTATCAATTATTTTTTAATAATCCCAACTATTCTTAGAATTTGTTGAAAACATAACCACCTCCATTTTAACCGGCTGCAACATGTAACTTTTCCACTTTTTTCTTTCTTTTTTGATTAATAGATAAAGGGGAATGGTTAATTTTAAACAGTTAAGTAAAAAAACAAAAAAAATAGAAAAGTTACCTTTTCCCGCCAATAACAAGGGGTGGGTATGTTTTCAACAAATTATGAGAATAGTTAGAGTTATTAAAAAATAATTGATAATTGAGATTATTTTTGGCCAATAGATAATAGTTGAGATTATTTTGAACAAATTTTCAAAAAAAAATAAAATAAGTGAGATACAAAATAGCAAAATATGGCAATCAGGATAGTACTTGCTTTGTATCACATAGTAAAGCAAAGACTAAGGGTGCAATTGGTATAAATGCTTCTACTCTAAGGGTCATTCTTGAGACAAAACTTACCAATAATGTGTACTTTGTTTAAAATATTTCCTCCGTTCCAAATTAGTCGTAACATTGGTAAAAATGACATTATTCATTCATCACTCTTAATTTGTGATTAGTTATTAATCTATAGATTAAAATATAGTCAAGTGAGATCTTGTTTGATTCGTCTCATTGCAAAAATTATTAATATTAAATTTTTATAATTTTTTATCATTCATAGTTATAGATATTAAGAATTGAATTAGTATGTTAGATCGTGTGAAAAAACAAATATTGCAAGTAAATTGAAACCGAGAAAGTAGGAATGAAGTTTTTGAAATCCAAAACTCACTTTGAAATTTTTGTGGGCCCTTTTATAGATCAATTGCAAACCCTTTTGAAGAGTCTTGTATGATTCTAAACACTTCCTACGTTCTAATTGGCTTGGTACCATATAATTTTGCACAAAATTTAAAAAATTTGTATCTTTGTGTTTTGCACAAAAAATTTGAACAAAAATTTAAAATTTTTGCACAACCTCATACTGTATCTTTGGAAAAATAGAGACAAATTAGCCATTTACTTAGTTATTTTTTGTCAAAAATAAAAAAGTCGCAAGTAATTTCTAACAAAACAAAAAGAAAAATATAATGGAACGAAAGAAATACTAAATAAAAGTCGATAAAAGTCGGTGGAATGGAAATATAATGTGATAGAGTTTAAAGATTCAGTTTGTTTGACAATTGGCTTTTTATTAGCTTTATAGTTGACGTTTGACTTTTAACTTTTTAATTTGTTAAAAAAATAATAAAAAAAATTTAATAAATGACCTTTTAGCTAAAATCAAAAGTTACTCATTGCAATTTTTTTATAAGCTTTGGCTTTTTGAGAGCCTTTTCTCTAACGAACAATCAATATCCAACCAATAACTTTTTAACAAACATTTTCATAAAAATTAGGTTAAAAAACTAGATTAAACATTTTTCTTAAAAAAAACTAGGTTAAAAATTAACTTTTAGAATAAATAACCAGGAATAATTTTTTGCTTATTTCTCTAAATAATACCAACTTTTGATTAATCATTAATAATACCAAATTTAGAGGGTGTTTTTCTAAAATATCCTTAACTAACATGCAGTATTAAAAATCAAACTCTAAGAGATTATATGACAAAAAAATAATAAATTGATTAAAAAACTAAATCTGATATTATTTTAGGAAGAAACCCTCTAAATTTGTTGGGATTTTGTGACTCAAATTGAGTCTAAGATCGGGTTGAAGATGATGAAACAAAAAATTTGGGTCAAAAGGCGTTACAAGTTTTTTGGTGGTTATTTTATTTGTCCATGGGTGGTTACTACATGTTCCCATTATGTTGTGGTGGTTAGTTGGTTACTCCATGTTCCTACGATGTAATTATGGGTAGCTACTTTGTAACATTATGCTTAATTTCTTCTTATATGAGATATATTATATAAAGCTACTCAATCGATTCTGGGCAAAACCCATTTCTGTAAAACGGTGCAATTTGGTAAATTTCAAGGTCGAGAAATGGGAGGTGACAAAGCAGATGATGATTATGATTACTTATTTAAACTTGTTCTAATTGGTGATTCTTGAGTTGGTAAGTCTAATTTGTTGTCAAGGTTTACAAAGAATGAGTTTAATTAAGAGTCTAAGTCTACTATTGGGGTTGAATTTACTACTTGTAGTTTGAGTATTGAAGGGAAGGTTATTAAAGCGCAAATTTGGGATACTGCTGGTCAAGAGAGGTAATTTTTTTCTTGTGTTATGGTCCATTGTAAGGTATGGAACTTGTCCAATATCGGCTGTAAAGTGCAACTGGTGTGGCGTTTGATAGAAGTTTTGGGCACACGCGGAAATATAGTTGGACCCAAATAGATATTGTATTACATTTACTGAATACAAATATTTAATTACATCATAATTTGTACAACAATATTTTTGATGGGACTCTTATTTCGCACCTATATACTCTTTAATAATATTATTTTTGTGAGCTCATATCTCAGTAATTTTTCTTGTGTACTCGCTTCTTATTTTTTTTTTAGCACTATGAGTCCTTCTTTAAGTAGCATTATACTTGAGTACACAAATATGTATAGCTACTATTAATGTCGGTGAGTGAACCACCACCATTGCTCTAGAATTTTCTAAAATATTTTATTACTTACCTATATAACTAGAACATTCTAAGTGAACAAATATCTAAATTAACAAGATTTTTTATTATTTCTAACACTTTCCCTAATAAAAAATCTTGTAAAAATAGTAATTTGACAAATATCTTGATCGAGTTATTGTTGATCGTAACACTTGCCGATCTCGTATCTTGGGTTTTCTTTTCTGACACCTTTGTCACCAATTGTCATTTGTCATCAAAGTGCATTTGTCTTGTTATGTCTTCATGTTGGTACTCTTGTTACCAAACGTCTTGCAACTGCTATATGTTTGTAGCATGCAGTCTTCTTGTAGACTGTGTTCATGTTGTAGCATGTCTTCACCGGTCATTTTCTAAAATATTTTATTTCACTGAAATTTTTAATTATTGGTGCCCATGTACCCCATGTCATACAGATAACAATCTTATGTTCTCATCCTAAACTTCACAATAATTCCATGTTTCCTTTTTACTTATTTTTCTTCTCTTAATTTTTAGGTAATCTTATTACCAACAATCACAAACTTTTCAACTTTTTTTTTTCTTTATCTCTAAATTATTTGGGTTCATTTTTTTTTTGTCTTCTCCCTCTTATTAGTCTTGTTATCAACTCATCCCACCAATTTTTCTTCAAATTTTCTTTTAATTTTTTTTTTCTCTAGTTAGTGTTTATGTCACCAACTTTTCATGATCCTTTTATAAATCTTAATTTCTCAATCTTCTCATTTTTTTAATTTTTTTAAATTCTTTTGTTAATGTCCATGTCATTAACATTCTCCATAATTTCTTCTTCAATATCTTTTAATAATTTTTCACATTTTTTGATGTTAATATTTATGTCATTAACCTCCCCCATTTTTATATTTTTATTATATTTTTATTAGTGCTCTTGTCACTAACCTACTTAATTTATTAAATTATCTTTTTATTTTTTCAATTAATTTTTTTCTCTTAGTAATTTTATTTAAACTATTAAAATACTTACCACAACCTTGTTGTGGTTCTTCAATCCCTCTCTTTGATTGCTTCATCGTCCATTATTCTCGATCTTCCGATCTTTCAGCTCTGATACCATGATAGAAGTTTTGGGCGCACGCGAAAATATAGTTGGACCCAAATAGATTTTGTACTACATTCACTGAATACAAATATTTAATTACATCATAATTTGTACAACAATATTTTTGGTGGGACTCTTATTCCGCACCTATATACTCTTCAATAATATAATTTCTGTGAGCTCATGTCACACTAATTTTTGTTTCTTATTTTTTTGAGCACTATGAGTACTTCTTAAGTAGCATTATACTTGAGTACACAAATATATATAGCTACTATTAATGTCGGTGAGTGAACAACCAACATTGCTCTAGAATTTTCTAAAATATTTTATTACTTATCTATATAACTAGAACATTCTAAGTGAACAAATATCTAAGTTAACAAGATTTTTTATTATTTCTAACAGGCTTTATAGGCAAATGAGCACTCTCACCTAATAGGCTGGTCTTTTGGTGAGCTCTTTTGTTTGTGTTTGTCCTATAACAGTGATATCAAAGCCGGACTCGAAGTGGGTAGCCTACAGAGTGGATGGCTTGCTGGGTGGCTAGGAAGAGCCGGCCGTGACGCAACATAACCGTGACCCAACAAGGACGTTGGCCTTATGGGGGTCGATTATTATAGTCCATTGCAAGGTATGAGACTTATCCCACATCAGTTGTAAAGTGCAATCGGTGTGGGATTTATAGGCAAATGGGTTCTCTCACCTAATAGACTAGTCTTTTGGGTGAGCTCTCCTATTTGTCCTATAACATCTTGTTCTTTCTCTTTCTATTTGCTTTAATTTGGGAGTAGGTTAAGATGGATTTTTGTTGAGAATTCTTTGTTGAAGTTTTGGGTGTTACTGTGTTAGGGTATTAGTTTTTTTTTACTAGTTTTTATGAAATGGGTATTTCTTTATTGGGCTGAAAATTGGATGTAGAAAGTGTGATTACAATTTGAGATTAATGATTGTTGGGTGGTAAACTATTTTGTTAGTGTCTTCATTGCTGACTAGTCTACAACATTTCATTAGTGTCTTCATTGTTGACTAGATCAACATTTTGATACAATGATTACTCATATTAGTGAGTTATTGTCCAGAACCAACTAAACTAAAAGTTTGAGTTGATAATTAAAGCATCAGAATACCTTATATACTCTATCATGCCCGCTCACACGCACAATGCAACACATGTCCTCCTCATACACGATGCTAGACTTGTAATATGTCACGTTGACTATATACTATGTTAAGGAATCAACTCCTCCAAAAGCTTAAGCTAATAGTTAAAGTCGTAATATATCTTATATACTCTAACTCTATCGGTTATTGCTAACTGAAGTGAAGAATTGTTTGCCTTAGTAGTGTTCTGGGTTGTTTGGTTGTCATGGAGCAATCATAAATATATCAGTATTACAATATGTGAAGTGGGGTGACCAGTGACCCATTGATGGATGTCTAGGGTTTCATATGTGTTGTGTGTTCTTCACTCCTACAGTCCTACTTTTCAGTTGATTGTTAGGGGCATCTTCCCTTCGTTTTATAGGGTAGTACAACACTGCAACCTGTATTTGTGAAATTTAAAATCGTCTCCTGGTTGTGAAGAGTGTCCCAAGGAGATTGATCTATGGCTAGTGGCATGTGACGTCTATTGTCAATTGTCCACATTAGTCTTTCCATAGTGAAAAAAGGTCTTTAACGACCAGAAATGTCTAGTTGCGTGTTGAAAAGATCGATAAGTGTAAATCGGCAGTTTTGTGCTAAGATAAGCAAACTCATTCTGTTACCCCATCACATTATCTGACGTGAGAGCAATTTTTTGGTGAGAGAGACACTTCCTATTTTCATGTCTGCACTTTGTCCGTTCTATCAATTGCTTTGCACGTGTGCGTATGTAGCTCGTAAAGTGAATTATCAACTGATTGTTAAGATGTTGTTGATTGTTTCAAAGGGTGTGTGTTCATATAGTTCATGAAACATCTAGCACAATCTTGGCTTGCTGTTTTATCATGGTATTGTTGTTGTATTTTCCTTTTATAGTAGTTCGAAGCACATTTTGAAATAGTTTAAGCCAATGGCACACAATCTCGAGGCACCATCCGTAAGGACCTCCCAACTGAGGTCAAACTGTTGGCTAAGGAGGCAGAAGCGCCACTCATGCACTCCTATGCCACAGTAAGTGCAACCTCAGGTCTAAGGACCATGCTCACGTCGTGTGGCAGCCTCCTATGGAACTCAGCCATAGCCATAACCTTTTTCTGCATTAAACAAAAATTGGCGTTAAATAAATATACAAACACATAATCAAATGACATAAAAAGGAAACATATTAGCAAAGTGTCTTGAGTCAGCTTATAACTAGGAGTCGCCTGCTCGAGAGGTGTGATGAGTAGCCGGGTGGTACATTGATACTAACTAAAGTAGCTGCCCAGATCACCTGTTGGTGGTATACGGTGAACAACCAACCCCTTGATCTGAAACCATAGGTCGATCCACTGTGCGTGGATCCAAGAATAGTCTCTGAGAATGAGAGAAACTGATGGAAAAAGGGTGAATTTCGGGAGGAAAACGAAGAGATTGAAAACGGAGAAATGAAGAAAGGTAAGTTCATGTATTGTTAGTCATCTAAGAATCACCGATGTTGTGAGTGCTTGTTGAATCATTGGCAACGTATATTGTTCATTTAATTGTTCATTAAATTGATTCGTCAACACTGAGAAAAGAAACCACTTTTCGATCCTACGGGGACAATATAATGGAAATCATTAAAAGGAGGTTGTAGAGTGAGAATTTTGGGTATGTACCTGCACCTGGATTTGGTGGATTTCAAAAAATAAGACCCAGACCCTTAAAAAGAGGTGAATCTGGGGCAGGTCCAACTGACTCCTGAATCCATGACCATTCCTACTGTTGATGAAATCTCACCAAGTAATTTTCTTCCCCATTTGTGTATTCTCCTATTGATTGCGGATCATTATTCCAATTTGTGTATAGATACCGTGCCATCACGAGTGCCTACTATAGAGGAGTTGTTGGTGCGTTGCTCGTGTATGATATCACCCGAAAAGCTACATTTGAGAATTCTATAAGGTGGCTGAGAGCTCCGAGAACACACTGATCCGAATATGGTAGTCATGCTCATTGGTAACAAGTCAGATCTTCGACATCTTGTGGCCGTTTGTACCAACGAGGAAAGGCTTTTGTGGAGCAGGAGGGGCTCTACTTCATGGAGACTTCCGCTCTTGAAGCAACCAATGTGGGACTTCCGAACTTGCTTTTACTGAGGTTCTTGCTCAGATAATTCACTTTCTGAGCAAGAAGGCAGTCGAGGCCGGTGATGCATCTTCAATTCTTCATCGGTTGTACCGTCCCAGGGAGAAAGTATAAACTTAAAAAACGAGGGCTCAACTTGGAAGAACATAGGAAACTGCTCAAACTAACTAGTGGGTGATCATAGTTAGTCATCTTTGCTATAACTTTTTGCTTCCCCGGGAAAGTTTTTTACAGGTCGAAGTTCAGCAGGAGAGTTACCCGCCACCCCTTCCCTCGACAAAACAGAAAGATGAGTAGGCGTCTTTATCGTCTATATACCGATATAGTAGTAGATTAGTAGTAACGCCTAGACGTTTACACATATTACTAGAAGTGAATTGCAAATATTTTTTCTGCAAGATTTGGCTTCAAAATTGTTTTATAGCTATATTTGTTTTATAGAAAAAGAAAGAATTTTGCATCCCTTATTGCTTAGTTTATCATACCACAATATGTGGTCTTTCTTTTTCTGCATTCATATCTCTTATGAGTGCTGGCTGTTGGTTGGAAAAAAAATGTATGTCAAAACAAAGTTTCATTACTTTGAGAGATTCTGACCGAAAGTAGATTTTGAGGATCGGATGTACGCAACTTTACTCGTGGTAATGATAATAGAGTGCGTGGTTGTTTCCCATTGACATTTGGTAGAAAGCATCATACGCAAAGTGCACTTAATTTTAATGAGTCGTTTTAATATGGTTCATTATAATCCGAAACCAAATAACTACAAATCTTTGACTGCAACGAAATACAATTGATGAATGTCAAATACATGGCTTAACTTATGTTAGAGAATTTGAGACAACTTTAATCACAAACTTAATTGAACGTTATTGGAAACTTGTATACATATAATTCACCTCAACTGAAAACTTGACTAGATAGTTGGTGTTAAAGATGTATTCTACTTTTTCGCGAATGTAACAAATTTTCATGAACTTGAAAAATTGAAGACATTATAAAAGAAATAAATGAGATTTAAATCCGTAACCCAACTTCGTAATATCATATCAATTTTCAACGAATTAAAATCATCAAAAGATTAAATAAATTATCAATTCTCTATATACTCCCTTCGTTCTTATTTCTTCACGGTTTTCCTAAAAGAAAATTTCTCAAAATTCTTTTCATTATGAATTTTTTTTTTGGACAACTTTGTGGACAAAATTAATTTCATTTGTCTGATATATTTTATTAAAAGTCATCATATTTTTTGTAAATTTTCAATGCTGAAAAATTACATAGTCTTTTTCATATAATAAAACTTTTCTCCTCATTACAACTATTTTCTCTTTTTATTAAACATTTCTTCTATTTAATTTTGAACTATATTAAAAAGTTTAGTCAAAAGAAAAAATTTCTTCACATAATAAAACTTTTCTCCTCGTGACAACTCTTTGGAAAAGAAAAAACTTTGTAAAGGTAGTTTTTGACAAAACTTTTTTTATTAGATATTTCCTAAAAATTTTTTTTGTTAGGTACTTTTTAACAATTTTTCCTAATATTATTTATTTCAATTAGTAATGTCTCCTAATAAAATATTGTTCATTTTACTTTTCTTGGTTCTTCACTTAATTCAAATGGGAAGAAAAAAAAAGAGGAAGTACAATTATTTACTCCCTTCGTCCAATTTAATTTACAACATTTTCTATTTTAATCTGTCTCATTTAATTTGCATTATTTCTATTTTCGAACAATGAGTCACTACTTCCCTCTAATCTCATCCGTACATTTTAACTCTCTCCTAGTTTTAATCACGTAATTCATTCTCTCACCTTATTTAGTACCTACCTTCTTATTAATAAATAATAACTTTTTCTTGTTTCCCTTGGTCAATTTGAAATGAGCATACTTTCAAAAAGTAAATTTGGATGTTTGTTCAGTAGATAAGTTATCGGCAGACGGCAGAGGCAGACGGCAGACGACAGAAGGCAGACGGCAGACGGCAGACGGCAGACGGCAGAAGGTAGAGGCAGACGGCAGACGGCAGACGACAGACGACAGACGGAAAACGGCAAACGGCAGCCAGACGATTACTGGAATTTCAAACAGTCAAAGGTCGGAAATGATCAGCTTGTAGTTGGCCATTTCTGGACTTAATTATTCTGGTATCCTCTTCTCTTTGCTGTTCCTACTTGTCTTTTTCTTAATCAGCCCTTAAAAATTCATTATATTTGCTCAATTTAACCGTTTTTTTGAAGTTTCTAATACCCCAAGTATGTATTTTACATAGGGTTTTCATAATAATCTGAATATTATAGTTTATAGTGAATTTTGATGATATTAAATACTTCCATTTGTGCTCTGTAATTATTGCTGTATTGTTAAGACTCAACACTTCCTTTGAAATTTGCTCAAAAGTTCGGTTTGTTGGTTAGGATTACCACTGTGCTTTTGTTGTGGTGTATATTAGCATATTATGAATGATATCAACATTCCATTACCGCCATTAAGTGGCTCCCACGGTGGTGTCTGGGTTTGGATTTGGATTTACAATTTGGATTTGGATTTGGGTTCGGATCTAAGCAACCTTACCATTGCTATACAGTGATGATAAAGAGGTGCTTTCGGTTCAGGGCATTTTAGTGTAGTTCATTACTCCTTTTATTTTTCTTAGAAGTCCTGTTTACCTTTTTTAACACGAGATAATATTTTAACCCTATTATCTCTAACTAGTATACAAACTCGTGCAATACACGAATTTATTAGTATAAAATATATAAAAATATCTTTAAAGAATAAGGCAAGTATATATTATCATGATTAAATTTATCGAATACATGACTTTTTTAAAGCAAAAATTAAATAATGATTTTTAAAAATTATTTATTGAATACATCAGTTTTTCTTTCGATTAAATATATCAAATTTTAGGTAATTTATATAGATTTTCTATAATAAATTATACTCCATATTATACCTAATTTAGCTTCAATTTTAAAAATAATGAAATTCTAAATTAGGTAAATATTGTCATATAAACAACTATTATCCACTAAAATAATTACATTTGTCAAGCCTCTTTAGAGGATGACACTTGGAATTTTCCATCATTTTTACAGTATTGTATGATATGATGATTTAGCTCCAATTTTAAAAATAATCAAATTCTAAATAAGGTAAATATTGTCATGTAAACAACTATTATCCACTAAACTAATTACATTTGTCAAGCCTTCTTAGAGGATGACACTTGGAATTTCCCATCATTTTTACAGTATTGTATGATTTTAAAAATAATCAAATTCTAAATTAGGTAAATATTATCATGTAAACAACTATTACCCATTAAAATAATTACATTTGTCAAGCCTCTTTAGAGGATGACACTTACTATTACCCATTAAAATAATTACATTTGTCAAGCCTCTTTAGAGGATGACACTTTAAATTTTCCATCATTTTTATAGTATTGTATGATATGATTGTGCGTATTGAGACGAATGAAAGAAGATCTCACTTGAATATTTTGAACTTATAGATTAAGAATAAAATACAAATTTTGAGTGATAAGTGAATATTAACCAATAAGTAAATGAGACTAGTAGCAGGAATAGGAGGGAGTATATTTGAAAACCAAAGAAGTATAAATCTTTAGCCCCATTAAAATAAGAAAGGTGTATTAGCATATTATGAATATTTGGTATAATTAGATACTCTATGATTTGTGTATTTATGTATACAATCTTTGTATAGCTTGTGTACATGGGTTGCAATCCCATGATTGAATAAGCAATGGCAATGTGTTCATGAGCAAACAACAAAACATATTCTATCTAAAAGAAATAGGGAAGACAAATGGTTTCAATCATCAAATTGTTTTTGTTAAATGTAATTACCCTCAATTACAACTAAATACAACGCATATAAACACTTTGTAAATGTTTGCCTTATAAGCTCAAACACCTTCAATGGTGTTTGCTCACACATTTAAATACGCACATTCTTAGCTCTCTGTTTTACTCTCTTATACACTATGTTTGGATAAGAGGAAATAAAGGGAATGGGAGGAGAGGGATACGGAGGGGTTGCATTTCCCTCATTTAGATAATAATAGGGAAGGGAGGAAAATGGAGAATTTTCACTTCTCTCATTTAAATACCAACAATAGGGAAGGGAGGGAACTAGAAGGGGGGGGGGGAAAGAAAACATCCTTCACATTTATTAATATTTGGAAGGAAAACACACCAATCTCCCCTCCCTTTTCTTTGCGTCCAAAAAATGTTATCTAAACACAGTGTTAGTGCACTCCGTCACATGTTTTTGGATACTCAATCTTAGCTTCAACAATCCTTTCGCTTGAGCTACCTTCACTCTACAACAATTGAGAAATCTTCAGCAAGAGCTCTTCCCCTCAAAGGTGGTGTTTCCTTCTCAATCTACTCTAGAATTTCGCTAGGAGATCGGTGTGCTTTATTAGGTGTACGTATAATCTTTCCTTAAGTTCCCCAAAGTCAGAATGCGTACAATACACATAAATCCAAAGAGTGCTCATTCAAGCCCCCTTTCCCACGTCTGAGCAAAATCAAGCACACCTTCACTAGGCTCACCCATGCTAGATTTACCTATGCATTCCTGTACATTCTGTTTTGTTTTCCATGCCGGCACTAAATTTCTCTTTGCTCTATCAAAGTTCTCATTTAAACATATATGGTTCCCTTTCAAGCACTTGGTACCTTAAAGTTCCAATTTGCTGCCCACCTCGTGGCTTGCTGTCACCTTGCTCGTTTGAATTCGCAGTAGAGTGTATTCACAGTAGAGTATAACATAATTCGCTAGCCAATTTGTTTTTTGAATTCATGATTCACTCAAAATAGCTCAAAAATAGCCCAAAACTAACCAGAATTCGCTTTTTACGATTTCCGAATCACGAGAAGATTAGTGAATTACGTGACATTATACAGTCTTCCAACGCCCTTTTTTGATGCTTGATCGAAGGAGCTCACTGTTAGTGTGATCAAGAGAAAATACTTAGGCTAAAGACAAGACGAACTCACTAGGCTAAAGGCAACACCCTTTAAAAACCAACTCACAAGACGAACTCAATGAAATGGGATTTAGGCTAAAGACAAGAACACACTCAATCTAAACTAGATTAACACTTAAGACAAACTCAAAGTATTCATGAAATTTTTGATTCTTTGGACATAAAAAGATGAACAAGAGAAATAAACTCAAAGTTTATAATAGGCTTAAAAACATTTTGAATTTAACATTACATCAAGACTCCTATTTATAGCTCTAATACAAGAATCTAAAAGCCTTAGATACATCACCTATTTTTGGTCAACGCATACATGAATGAACAAAGTTTTATGCACCAAAAAGTCTTCATAATAAAAGCAATGTATGTGCTGATTTTTTGAAAGAAAATTCAGCCCCTACATTAACTTAATACAATGTTTTTGCTGATACTAAGAAGAATAGTTCAGCCCCCTTAAGCTAACTTAATACAATGTATTTTGCTGATTATAAGGAAAAAAAAATTCAGCCCCTATGTTCAAAATTTTCGGTCAGCATGCATGTATCCCTTAGTTTTTCTTGCTCTTATATTACATTAACTTAAATAAAACACAAAAATAAAATAGCTGATTTTTGGACTAACCATGCGCCGCCCTTGTTGATTTTTACCATGATATTATTTGTGATCCCAAGTTAAGCACGTCAAAATCCTAGATCAACTTAGAATCTTTTATTTTAAGGTTATGAACATGAAATTGCCCAAAAATTTACTTGAAATTTAAAATAAACCATATCCATAGCCATTGATTTGGTTTTGAATAAGTCGAATGCTCCTGCATCACAAGACCAAAAACACACCTCAGTTGTCGCTCATTTTCTGTATAGAGAGCTGAGAGGCATTATTAAAGATTTTGTCACTTTGCCTGTTCCTGGTTCGTATTGATTTTGAACGGAATGTTTAAACATTTTGTTTTATGTTTTATGATATGATAATTTTGAAAATCCATTGTTTAAGAGACCACCTGTTTGTTTTTAAAGGACTTGTTTACGTTCATATATGGCTTCAACTGGTCAACCATCGTCACTGAAGAGAAGAGATGCTTCGGTCACAAGAGGAGGGGATCAACTTACCATTACTCCGTTAGGTGCTGGCAATGAAGTGGGTCGATCTTGTGTTTATATGTCCTACAAGGGGAAGACTGTATTGGTATGCACATTTTCAAAGTTTTGTCCTAGTATAACCAGTGAAAGTAATGTGTCTTTGCGTTTTCTTATGGATCTTAAGAACTTCCGATTATCATTCCCAGTTTGATTGTGGAATCCACCCCGCATATTCTGGCATGGCTGCTTTGCCTTACTTTGATGAGATTGACCCTTCAACAATCGATGTTCTTCTAGTTACACAGTATTTTCTTCGTCTATTCTGCAGTTACTTTATTTCTAGTGGTAGCATGAGGGCATTTGTAAACAAATTCCTTTTATGTTTACACCTACGTATGTGGTTGTTTCTTGATTTGAGGTGCTTTATCATTGATTTACTTCATTCTCAATGATGTTGCTCTATGCCTGCAGCTTTCACTTGGATCATTCTGCATCTCTTCCATATTTCTTGGAAAAGGTTCATGCTCTAAAAAATGTAATGTTTTAACTATAGATGACCACTTGCTTGTATTGATTTCTTTTTTCTGGATTTCTTATCAGACAACATTCAAAGGCAGAGTTTTCATGACTCATGCTACTAAAGCTATTTACCGATTACTTTTGTCTGATTATGTTAAAGTCAGCAAGGTTTCAGTTGAAGATATGTTGTTTGATGAGCAAGATATACTTCGCTCCATGGAAAGGATTGAGGTTTGTTATCTATTCAAAGTGTAAAGGAATCGTTTTATTATGCCCACATCTCCTTCCTCATATCCTTGCCTCTTAATTTAGTTTATGTTTTGAGTTCTGTAATGAAGATATTGTGTGCAAGCTTGCATTTGTTCTTTTGTGTCTTTGAATGGATAGCATGTAGGCCTTTTGGCTGTTTTGTTTTAGGGTATATGTTATATTGCCTTTGTTCTTGTGGTTGGTTTGTGCTCTTGGGCTTTTTGGGTGCCTCGTTTGTGGCTTGTTCAAGCACCTCATGTGCTCGTTTGAGCAAGCTTCATCCTTGTCCGAGCAGCTTTCACTAGCCTCCCCATACTTTTCTTATTATCCCAGAAACCTGCTCGTTTCACTTTGCTAGCTCCCTCACAAGACTGATCGTTCGATTAACAAGCTCTGCTGCCTTCCACACTACTTGTCCGAGCAGTATGTCTGCTCATTAAAGTAGCTCTGCATTGTGTGTTCTGGCCATCTCTTTGCACCATCCTCTTATAATACAATGTCTTCCATCATTTGGGTATCTTCCCACAGCAAATTCAACCAATCGGTCATTCTCAGTGATCCCTTGAACATGCTCACTTAGTGAAGTTTTACTTTGGGTAGAATGAGTCAATTTCAACTTCTCCAAGCTTCTCCTAAGACCAATTGGTTTTAGGATGATCGGGTTTATGAGCAGCCAACTCTCCTCTTAACGGGTCTTGTTGTGTACTTTGTGTACAAGTGCGCTAACAAATTTATCACTTGGGTCTTCACCCATCAATGCATAAGAATTCTCTTTGGAGGATTTAGTTCTTGAATTGACAGTATCTCTAGAGAGTAATCTGTTATTATGATCAAAAATCAAAACAAAAGTTTTCCAAAACACTAATTCAGCCATATAATGAAGAAGAATCTTCTAAAAATATGATAATTAGAATTTATTTTGCTCTAAAAGTTATCGTTTTTCGTCTTTACTATCTTTATTGCAACTGTCACATTGCATTCTACATGGCAGAGAATAGAGATCTTGGTCATCTAAAAAACAAACTGTCTACTAGTTTTTAATACTTCCTTCCCGTGAGACGGCCGTATATGTGCGACCACTCACAGGTGCAGCCCATAATATTGAAGTTGCCATTTTAAAGCTTGAATTGGACATTTTGGACCTTCTTGAATTTGACAAACTTTAAACCATTGGAATAGACATTCTAAGTTTTGAAATGGATATTTTACGGTTGCAGTAGGTAAGTAAAATATAAAATTAAGGGTTGAAGTAGGGGTTTTAAGAGTTAGAATTGGAATTTTAAGTGGTGGAATTGGTGTTTTAAGGGTTGAAATCAATAGCTAAAAAATTAAATTAAGCCTCGGGAGAAGGAAGCTTAGGCTTGGTGTAAGGATTTTAAGTGTTAGATTTGGCTTTTTAAGTCTTGAAATGGGTGCTTTAAGACATGAATTCGGCATAGACAAAAGTTTTTTGGTCGCATGCGTGAGACGGCCTCATGCAAGTTTTTGTGTTTGTTTTTTTAATAAATGTTTCAATCATCCATAGGTTGTTTTTTAATAACTGTATCTATCATCCATAGGTTGTTGATTTCCATCAAACTGTAGAAGTAAATGGAATTCGTTTCTGGTGTTATACTGCTGGTCATGTCCTTGGTGCAGCCATGTTCATGGTGGACATTGCTGGAGTAAGAGTGCTTTATACCGGAGACTATTCCCGAGAAGAAGACAGGCATTTACGTTCTGCTGAGATTCCTCTGTCACCTGATATATGTATAATTGAATCCACTTATGGAGTCCAACTTCATCAGCCTAGGCACGTTAGAGAGAAGCGCTTCACTGATGTCATTCACTCAACTGTTACCCAAGGGGGTCGAGTCCTTATTCCAGCGTATGCGCTTGGTCGTGCCCAGGAACTATTACTAATTCTCGATGAGTATTGGTCAAGTCACCCTGAACTTCACAACATCCCCATATACTATGCTTCTCCTCTTGCGAAACGATGTATGGCTGTGTATCAGACCTACATAAACTCTATGAATGATAGGATTCGTAGTCAATTTGTTACCTCCAATCCCTTCGACTTCAAGCACATATCTCCGCTAAAGAGCATTGACAATTTCGATGATGTTGGTCCTTCAGTAGTGATGGCAAGCCCCGGTGGTCTTCAAAGTGGGCTGTCGAGACAGCTTTTCGATAAGTGGTGTTCCGACAAGAAAAATGCATGTATCCTTCCTGGATATGTAATTGATGGGACACTAGCAAAAACCATCATAAATGAACCAAAGGAAGTTACCCTGATGAACGGTCTCATGGCTCCGCTCAACATGCAGGTGCATTACATATCCTTCTCTGCCCACGCTGATTCTGCTCAAACGAGTGCTTTCCTCAAGGAGATTAAACCCCCTAACATTATACTCGTTCATGGCGCAGCTAATGAAATGGAAAGGCTAAAACAGAACCTGATCAGCATGTTTTCTGATGGGAACACAAGAATTTTCTCACCGAAGAATTGTCAGTCTGTGGAGATGTTTTTCACGTCTGAAAAAATGGCTAAAACAATCGGAAGGCTCGCTGAAACCCCCCCGGTAGTTGGTGACACTGTAAGTGGGTTATTAGTTAAAAAAGGTTTCACTTACCAGATCATGGCCCCACAAGATCTTCATGTCTTCTCACAATTATGCACAAATAATGTGAACCAACGGATTACAATTCCTTACTCCGGTGTTTTTGTTGTTTTGATGCATCGACTCAAACAAATGTACGATAAAGTTGAATATGTAGTCGATAAAGATTCTGATATTCCTGCACTCGTAGTGCAGGATTCCGTTACTATAAAGCAAGAATCTGAAAAGCACGTATCGCTACATTGGAAATGTGATCCAATTAGTGACATGGTTTCGGATTCTATAGTGGCAATGGTTCTAAATATAACCAAGGATATGGCAAAGGTGACGATTGAATCAAAATCTCTAGAAACCGAAGAAGAAAATCATCGGAAGGTGGAGAAAGTTGTGCATGCGCTTCTGGTGTCTCTGTTCGGAGATGTGAAGGTAGGTGAAGACGGGAGATTGATCATTACCGTTGATGCGAATGTAGCTTATCTCGACAAACAGAGTGGAGATGTTGAGTGTGAAAATGAAGGGCTCAAGGAAAGAGTAACAACGGCATTCAAACGTATCCATTGTGCTGTTAACCCAATTCCTCTTCCTGCTGCATAGTGAATAATCACTACTTAATACCTGGGAAGAAATCAAGATAAACTATAATTACAAAATCGATACTACGAGAGTTGAGTAAAATAATATAAAAATAAAAATTCTATTGATGAAAGTGTAAGTGTAATAATATTATTAAATTTCATTGGGGTATGTAAAGTAAATGCATTGGGAATTAACATGTAAATTAATTCCTAACGATTAGAGTGTAAGTGTAATAATTTCCTTGAATTCTATTGGTTATTAAAATAGAAAGATTCTAAATGGGAAGAACTTTTAAAAATTTTCAAATGGGAAAAGTGAGAAGAACATATGAAAACGGTGATTTTAGCTTAATTTGGATATGTATATTGCGTATTTTAGTTAAATTTAGTGTTTATATTGGATCATGGGTCTCTACTCTCTAAGTTGATGATTAACTCATACAATCATCATCATCAGCATACTCGGTGACTAGGAGTGTTCACTGGTCCAAACCTGAACCGGAAGACCGGAATTTCGCATATGCTAAGACCGGAGACCTGACCGGTTCCATCCGATCCGATCCTAGTCTAACCCGGATTCCTTCCGGTTAGACCGGAAATGTTCTTTGACACCAAAAAATAAATTAAAAAAAGAGAAAATTAATTATTATAAAATTAAAATATTTGAATTAAAAAATTATTTTGTGTTGGAAATAAAATATTTAAAGCCTTTTAAATAAGTATATACATAACAAGCATAAATATTACTCCCCTTCAAACTCACTTTTATGTAAATCCGATCTAACCCGGATTTTTCTAGGTTTAGACCGGACCGGACACTCGAAATGGTGAATAAGTAAGACCCGGAGACCCGACAGGATGCAACCGGTCCGGTCTCATTTTGCACACCCTTACTCAGTGTATCCCACTCATAGAATACTATGATCAGGGCCTAAGGAGGGAAAAATGACGACAACTCATACCCATAAAAGAGAGTGCGATCAAAGAATCTCCGGCTCGAGAAAGGTTTTCAAAGAGAGAGAAATCTCAACTTACAGATATGATAAATAGAAACTCATACAATGATTATAATTTTACCATAATCCTTCTCGAGTTGAGGGTTTTATTGACTGCAATTCCTTAATAAGGACATGGTATGTTGTATTCCAATTATAACTTCTATGAGCACTATGAATTTGGGTATGTTAATGATTAATTGGTGATGATGGTACTCATACCCTATGAACTAATTGACTTGATTAATCATCTAATCTAATTGACTTGATGAATTAATTAGAAATGATAGGGAAATTGAAAGAATTACGATGCAAAGGCGTAATTCCGTAACCATAATTTTGTTATTTTGTTAGATTTGTGACTATTTATGAAGTTTGGATATGTTTAATTTTAAGTCTCCTGAATTATAAGATATCATTTTGTATTTTTTAATTTGAAGAATAATTTATTTTCTGATTTAACGAAATGAAATAGAAATTCTTCTTGCGCCATCTTAGTAATTTCTAAGTGTATATCGTGTTTTCTTAATTTAGAGTTTGCTTTTTGTATACATCGATGCTTGTTTATGGTGAACAAAATATTAACATTAGTATATAATTTGACAATATATAACTAGTTTTATTTCAAAACTCTAATTTACAAAAGAATACAAGAAAAAACTTGTATGTTCATTAATCAAAATTCTTAATCAACAATCAAGAGAAGAAAATAATTTGTGAATTCTTTAACTCTTTGTAGTATATGATAACACATCTTTGTGGTGATGAACAACTAAACAATCACATAGTTTTCAAAAGAAAAAACAAATATGTTAGAAACCAACTACTACTTTCTCGGCGTCAAAATAATTTTTCTCAAAGAAAATAGTAAAAAAAAAAAGGAAAATTGTAAAAAGTAAACTAACTTTTGCTCTATCTGCTGAAAATAAATCTAATTATTGTCTATTTTTAAATAAACCCACCTATTCAGTATAATTGTTTATTCCTCGACTTACAATGAAGTTTTGAACATTGTAATAAACAGTAAGTCGGGTTATTTTTGCAAACATACCTAATACATGGATTTACTTAAAAATAAATAATAAATGGATTTATTTTTAGCAGATCAAACATAGGTCGATTTATTATTAACAATTTACCAAAAACAAAAAAAAAAAGTTTCAAAATCAACATTTTTCTTTAAATTACGTACTACCACATATCGGAGCGGTATTTCTACACCTTTCAATTTTTCCATGGTCCCGACGAAAAACTAAAGAACATTCTGGAAGCTCATCTAAATCTCCAAATAACGATTCATCTTCCTCCTTCATAGAAAATGTTGCTAATTCAAAATCTTCCAATTTAGGTTCGACAAGAGCAGGTGTATCAAACGACAAATCGGAAATCCAATTATATTCAACCCCCAAATTTCCTAGCGTCAATGTGTCGCCGACAAACTCCAATTTGGGTGGATCCCCAAATGGATTAACATGTAACGGGGATGATGGAGACGGAGACGGAGACGGATCGTCGTTGCCGTCGTCATCGACGGAGGTTGGTTGGGTGGTAGAAGTAGGAGGGGTTGTTGGTGGTGGAGTAGTTGTCGGAGAGGGTGATTGATGGTGGTTGTTGTGGTGGTGATGGTAGTGGTGCTTGGTTGTTGGTATAGAATGGTTGTGTTCACAAGCATAGGTGATGATTAGCATAGAGGGATCCAAACGACTTCGTTCCACTTGTTTTCTAGCTGGGCATCCTTTAGAGCTACTACATCGATAATATCCCCTGAAATTAAACAAAATTCATAAATATAAGAAAATTTAAATGATGAAAATTCCTCGTGATAACTCTGAGTTTTTGGATTTTTCACGTGGTAACTTTGAGGTTTTGAGTTTTGTATGTAGTAATTAAAACTTTTAACAAATCGACAGGGTAACCCTGAGTTTTGTCAAATTGTTCCACCGTGACATTTTTTGAACATAAAACGTAAGTAAGCATTAATTTTGATGTTTTAAGGTTGTTATAGGCCTACTTATGTGACTTACCGTTTCAAATATCATCAGTCTCAACCTTTTCCCACAAAAAATGAACCTTAACTATACCATATTTGGATTTGAGGGAAAATATGATTTGGGTGAAATATAGTAGATTTAAGTTTATGTTTTGGGGGGAAAAGGTTGAAACTTAAGACATTTCGAATGGTGAGTCGCATATGCATACAGCAGTCTTAAAGTTTCGAAATTAACGTTTGCTAACGTTTTATGTGCAAAAAAGGTCACGGGAGAACAAGTTCGTAAACTTCATGGTTACCGCGCGGATTTTTTAGAAGTTTTGGTTATCACGTAGAAAACTCAAAACCTTAAAGTTACCATGTGGAATTCTTTCCCTAAATTAATGTTATAGTTTTATGCATTTATTTGTGATAAATTGAAAAAAAATTGTACAAGTGTTCATTCAGATTATCGAGTTGATTTCAGATTAGTTTGAAGTTGGATATTGTGTTCATGTTGCACTTTACATAATTATAAATCAATTTTTAAAGTTGGATTACAAGGTCGAGTAAATATCGTATCATTAAATTTATTTTGAACGGTTAAATAAACAACAATCAAGAGATTTACACAACCGCGCGTGTGATGCTTTGAATGTTGTTTTCCTAGCTTTTAGGATAACGGTCGGCATTGGGCATATAAGTAATTGATTTGATTGAAGTGCATTAATGTTTGCAGAATAGTATACAATAGTTATAGTTGGAGGAAGTCTTGGTAAATAACGGTTATTTGTAAAATTAATAGATCACTCCTATGTGCTGAGATTTGATAGGGTGAGAGTTTTGTGAATTTAATTTAACTTTTTTGATTTTATTTATTTTATTATTATTTTTGTCTTTTTGTGGTTATTTACAAATCACGGTTATTGATTAGGATTTATTGGTTATAGTTGTATGAAGATTTGATTTTGAAGGTTTTTTTTTTTTTTTTGAAGGAATTTATTTTAAAGGTTAATTTTGAATATTTCATATGAGACTAGAGTAATTTAAAATATATTTATAGATATGAGACTTAATAAAAGAAGGGATTATGTTTCAGGTTGTATTTGATAAATGACTATTTTATTGATCATACAGTAGCAAAGTGTTTAATAAATGAATTTTAACTCAGTTGAATGTTGTAACACTTTCTTTTAAGCTAAAATAAAAAAAAACTGACCAATGCGTTTTCTTTTTGACCAACTTTTCTATAATAAAGAAAGAACCAATTCTATAATAATAAACATCTTTATAACCGGCTTAAAAACTAGAAAATCGATCAAAACTTTCAATTAATCAAACTAACCAATAGCTCTAGCATCTAGCCATCAATTTCAGTTAACATTCATTTGCCAAGCAAACCTTGTAAAAAATTTCTATATCAAAAATTGATGATTTTTTGAAAGTTTAGTTTTGTTAGTAGAAAAATAGGATAAATTAAGTGAATATTGGACATATACATATTTTTATTATTTTCCATAGTTATTCGAATAGTTTTTGGTATTTTATAGAGTTAAATAATACACTCATAGTACATAATTAGGTTAATACCAACTAAGGGATTCAATTACCATTACTCCACATATTTTGTTTGGTATGATATTAGATTAATTCAATCCCTTTTTTGACGGTAATGAATACACTTACTTTGTTACCTTTCATTTATGTCAAGTAACAAATTCTCTTTCTATGATCAGTTAAGTGTTTTCCTTATATAATTCATACCAAACAACATATAACTACAACCCATACTCTTACCCTTACTCCTCTTAATCATTTCCCTTTCCATTACATTTTATATTCCCATACCAAACACCCCTAAGTTCTTACTTTTAATGTTCAAATTTCATATAACGAGTTATTTGAATAAATATATTTCGAGCTAAATAAAAAAAATACTACCTAAAGCATATTGAAGTAATTGATTGATTGAATTCTTATTTTTGGTGGTTTAAATTTGTAGAATACTTTTATGTTTCAATAAATTAATTAATAATTTTAAAGAAATGTAGCTTTTAAAATTTTGATTTTTATTAATGAAAGAATAAGATGGAAAAGAAGTCAACGAAAGAATTATATATATATATATATATATATATATATATATATATATATATATAAAACAGAAATTGAGTTTGTAGATAAAATTTATTAAAATAATATAAAAATAAAAAATATAATAAATTCGATGAATCAATATAAAATAAATATTGTACAAGTTCTTTTTGGCCAATAGGTACGTACTTCCACTTTTTATCTTTTCATTTGTATTTTTTTCATACAACATTGTTTGTGTTTATTCAATATTTTCTTACCTATCATTAGAGGTGTTCAAAACAGACTTGATGACCCGATAGACACTCGACTTTATAACCAAACCCGATTTGACCCGACTTAAAAATGAATCTACAATTATGTAAAAACCAATGTGACCCGACCCGAAACACTTGACCTGAAATCAACCCGATGACCAGAATGACACACCTCTACTTATCATATTCTCACTATTTCGTCGTTTAATTTTACCTACTCTCATAATTTATTTCAAGGATTTTAATTTTTCCTTAACCCTCTAAATAATACAATAATATGTATTTTTTGAAAATTATATGTGCTTGTAATGATGTAGACAAATAAAAATTAAACTAATAAATAAATTATTGGATTACACTATGAATTATGGTTATACATTTGAAGCAATATTTTATAATCCTATCATTTCAATTGACAAAACGGCATACGCAACATGTTATACAATATTCTTATGTTCTCTCAACTACCAAAAATCCAAAAATATAAACCTTTGATTGATAAAAGTTTACATTTTAATAATGAGCCGTATAAAATTGCGTATATATGACTTTATAAACTTTATCTTAACTAAAAGCAATTTATAATAATAAAATTAGATCTCATGAATTTTAACATAAATAGCATAAAATCTAAAAGACAATCGAAGAAATTATTTGTAATAAGTTTTTAAAACATAAAAAAACGAAAATTCTATAAAGGTTATAGAATAAAATAAAACTAGAGTTATTTTTACCAAGATATGATATTTTTTTTATAATTTAAAATTCAGCTAGTCTCCTGAAAGACCGTCTTTCTGAGAGACGTCTCTCAAACCTAATTCATTAAAGTTTATTGTATATATTTACTCTACATTTTCCCTAATGGTTCAACACAATTAGAGATGGTCTCTAAAAAACGGTCTCTCACAAGAATTTGTGTTTAAAATTTGATAATTCATGTAATAAAAATGTGATTTATTACCCACCTCGAATATAACGATATTATAAAATTAGACAATTGTTCAAAAGAACAAGACGCGTGCAATACACGCACATTAAAAGGAACGTGACCATCTCCCATGATTAGTTTCCAACCACTCCATTGGATAAGCGTATGTTAGCAAACCCACCTCTATTATTTTTTTATTTTTTTTTTTGAATTGGCAAACCCACCCCTATTCTATCCATCTCTTTTACAAAATTTTTAATATGTTATTTTAATTTTATTTTTTTATATATAAAAAAATTGACATTAATAATCCGACTTTTTGTTCTTCTGCCGTGAAATAATTTCACCTTTAAATTGTTTTCTAGTAATTCAACATTTTTCTTTAATTAGTTTTTTGTGAATAATTCAATCTTTGTCTTAATTTGCTGGCAGCATACTTTATACTACCCGTCACTATTATTATTAGTAATATAGCATGTTGAACGACGAAAAAATTAAATTATTAATATTAATTTTTTGAAAAAAAATTAATTGACATTTATCGAGGAGAAGAAGAGATTTGATCCAGTACAGCAGAGAGTACCATAAAATGATACACACCTTGGATATGGAGAACCCTTAATGGGTTTTTGGCCGTATTTTCTCCAAGCCCATGAATCGGACGGTGGATATGCTTCACTTTTATTTCTTGATCCATCACCATCTCCTATTGGAACTGATATAACTCTTTTTTGTACACCTCTCCTGCTGTAAAATATATTTCTCATTTCCAAAATATAATTTATATAAAAAAAATTAATATAAATTGTCAAAATAACCCTAAATTTTTTGGGTTTATTTTTTTCAGGGTAAGGATAATTCCATACGAAAAAAAAAGAATCAAACTCGATTTTTAGATTCACTTTTAGAAATATGAAAAGTTGTTGAGTGTTGTCTGTTTCATTAAATTTGTTATATTTAAATTTTAATTTAATTATTTTATAGAAAAGAATTTATTATGAAATGGGTTGATAAGCTCGCTATTAATTCCCTCGTGTTTTGCATGACAAAACACAGAGGGATTATGACGAGGTAATTAATCAACCCATAAAAAACAAACATTATATTTTGAACTGACCTTTTCTTCGGAGAAGGGGCGGTGGCGGTTGCAGTGGTGGTGGTTCTTGTTTCGTCACCGGAAAATGGCGAATCGAGCGCATTTTCCGATGAACTTTGAGGATCATCTTGTTCATTAGTAAGATATGAACTTACTCTACCCTTATGATGTTTATTTTGCATAACCATGGTTAATTATATTTATTTTAATCACCCAAAAAAGCCAATAATACCAAAAAAAAATATTTGGTGCTCCTAAAATAATAAAAAGGGTGTCCTTAAAAGTAAAGGGTATGATATTTTTGGGTAAAAATACAAAAAAAAAAGGGAGAATGAAGAAGATTTATATGATATGAGGAAGTGTATAAAGGTGAGAGTTCATGGAGATGGTGGAAGATAGAAAAAAAGAAAAGGTTTAATTAATTAATTAATTAATTATGTTATAATAATTATTATTATAAATAAGCTAAGGTTAGTGGTCATGTTTACAGATTGGCAATTGTCCAATTTTTTTAATTATTTTGAGTCGTGCGAGCAAATACGCAATCATATGATGGTTTTTCATTAATCACTTACTACTTCCTATACTTGTTATTAAAAGCGACATTTTTTCACACAACATATTATAATAAGGTACGAGTATTTTAGAATGAAAAAATATTAATTCACTAAGAAAATAATCGTGCAAGGTAAAAAAAATTAAAGATTCAGACTTACATATTAAGATTGTACAAAAACGAAATGAATAGAGAAAACGAGTTTATATGGATAATAAACCACCGAAATTGATTTATTGATTCATGAAGTTTAGCTTAATCTTTTGAGATTATAATTTTTGTCGTTGCGTCGTTGTTGAATTAATTATTAATTCAGTCCATCTTGTATGATACCATTTCACCATGAGATTAACTCATATAATTGGCTCATTGCTTTAATTAATTACTTTATGATCGTAAGTGTAAAACTATAAAAAATAATTATTTTAAAATTATAAGTAATCACATTAACATTATAAATGAACACTTTAAGACAAAAAATATATATTGGCTAGCTTAATAGAGATGATCTCACTGTGAGACTGTTTCATTTAGAATTAGTGTTATTAATTAATTAATCTTGAGCTTGTCCTTTATGAAACCGTCTCACCATAATCTGAACTCATATAATTAGTCTATTTCTATAATTAATCACTTTAAAATTATAAATAATTACTTTAGACTAACTAAAATGTACACAAACCAACTCAAATGAGATAGTTTCACCATAAAATCGCGTGATTTAAGAATTTGTGATTCATCTTTTCATCATCTTTAGTTAATTTTGGACATAGATAAATATTTGTTCCCACACATAGATAAATTTATGAATAGATAATTTTGTACATTTTATTTTTTTTTATTAAATTGTTATATTTAAATGTTTAATTGGCTGACATATAGTTGAGAAGTAGACATATTCTTAGGCTGTTGGTTTATTTAAAATTTGTTTGATTCAATATTCAACTAAAGGGTTGTTGTTGCTCTCATCGTGGAGGAATCAAGTAAATCATTGATTGATTTTAGGAATTATGAACTTAGAAGTTAGATCATAGCCCCTATATTTTTAATTCTATTTTTCATACTTACATACCAATTATTTGATCTAAAAAAACAAATTTTATTTTCCCTCTTGTACTTAATCTTATAATAAATTATGAACAAATTTTATATCAAAGAACCAACTCAACCAAAAAAGGCCCCAGAATATGTTATATACTCTAACATGCTCCCTCACACGAGAGCCCTTTGGGCTAGAAGTGTGGATGCAACACATGTTTTCCTCATACATGGTGCTAAATATTCCACTTTAAATGAGAGGTGACTGACCTTTTGTCACACTGACTTCTGATACCATGTCAAAAAACCAACTCAACCAAAAACTTAAACTGATAGTTGAGGCCCCAGGATATGTTATATACTCTAACATTTTATTCCCTCTTGTACTTAATGTTATAATTATGTTTTGATGTTCTATGTTTGATCATGTTAAGTAGTGAATTTAGAATTATTAATACCTCAATTTGAATTTAAGATATTTTTTTAGTTGAAATAAAACATGAAACCATCGAGAAAATTTTCTTCATATTTTGAATCATTTGTTTTGTATAATTTTGTGTAGTACTCTTAATTCAAGAAAATTCTTATTTTGTACTTTCTTTGTTCTTTTAAGAAAGTATCATATAATTTAAAAAGTTTGTACATATTTTAGCCATTTGGCGTTTTTTCATATTTGAGTCATATGGTGTTTTCTCATATAAACTACAGAAGTACTTTTTGGTGGGTGGCAATGTGGCATAGTGTTAGGATTTCAACTACATACCCCTTTTGTACAATTATGAATTGCGAAGTTAAAAAAAGTAAAATAATCATTAATTATTATGAGTTAGAAAGAATTATGGGTTCGTTAAACTACAGAAGTACTTTTTGGTGGGTGGCAATGTGGCATAGTGTTAGGATTTCAACTACATACCCCTTTTGTACAATTATGAATTGCGAAGTTAAAAAAAGTAAAATAATCATTAATTATTATTTGAGTTAGAAAGAATTATGGGTTCGTTCGGCACAAAGCAATAGTGAGGATAGTTGTTAGCCTGTTAGTGATCTAAGTAATTGCTATTAGTTGTGTGGGTAATTATAGATGTTAAATATTTATTGTGTAAAATATTACTACATTATTACTCTTCAGTAAACATAGTCTTTGTTGTAGTTGTTGAAAAATAATTACTTTGTTGTTATTATATGCGGTGACAAGCCATTAATAATTTAGTCTGCTAATAATTTTTTTAGCATTTATAAAATATACATAATTCTACACCATTTAGAGTATGGTAGGAATATCCTAAATACCAGAATGTAGTGGGACATAGTAAGTAAGGATCAAAATGCTTTAAATAATCAAAGCAAGTTATAAAACGAAAACTAGGTCAAATTAGTTTTACTTGTTTGCTCGTTCGAGCATTGGAGTGCTCTTCTGATCACCTAGCTAGTGCTCATTTGAGCACTTAGATTTTTCACGAGGCAGAAATTTTTGTGTAGTTTGTTTGCGCTACAACGCTTTGTTTCATATGTTTGTGTAGTTTCGTTTTCAAGTGATCTTTTACACAATTGATGAGCATAAAAGGATAGGATGAAAGCATGTGATTTATAAATACTCATATATTTTGTGCTCAAAACATAAGCAAAAGAATACAATATATTCATTAAACACATATTCATTATGACTACATATTAAGCAATAAATGAGCAATGGGATTGTTTGTATTATTTAAGAAGTTTATTATTCCTTTTTTTCAATTGTTAAAGAAGAAATGTCACTAAAGAAAAGTTTTCATATGCTTATAATTTTTATTGTGATCCCCTAGTAATATTTTTTGTTGGATCTTTTACCAATTTATTAATTTAAATGTACTCAAAAGTTTTATTTGTAATTTGTCATTGCTTTTTGTAACAATATTTTTATTGTTTAGGAATTTAAATGTGACAGTTTTAAGTAGAATTTCATTTAAGTCAGACTTGGACTCAACTTAAACCTGTGTTGTTTAGAAAACTATACATTTATCATTTAAATATGACAATATTTTTATTCTATATATTGCGAATAATATGCAAAAAAATATAAGTTTATCATTTTATAACTTTTAATTTTACATAATTCATATTATAAATGATCAAAATAATACATTAATTAAACCGTGTAAAAAGTGAAACTATTGTCACTCTACTTCAAAGTACTTTCTCTATTTATTTTCTCCCTTCATAAATGATATTCTCATTTGTAATATTGAGTTGTTCCGTTTATTTCTATCCTACAAATTATATATATTACAATTATGGATATAATTAATCTTATTTATCCTAATTTTTTTATATTATTATTAATGCTTATGGTTTCTACGTATGTTTCATTAACTTCATTTTAACACTATTTAAACATTTTTCTATAATTGTAGTCCCCATATTTTTTTCATTAACTTTATTTTAGGTGTAATATTTTTTAATACTTATGGTCTTCATTTTTTCTCTATTAGCTTTATTATTCAATAAAATAAAATAAGATTTAATCTTTTTAACTCTAATGAACATTTTATGAAATAGGAAACGGAGGAATAGAAAAAAATATATTTTATGACACATAAATTCTTACTTGAGACCGTCTTTTGTAAAAATGGCTCTTAAAAGCCCAATCCAGTTTTAAATATACATTGTTAAAACTCTAAATATAGATTTGGGCTGAACTTTTGAGAGTCGTCTTTACAAAAAACGGTCTTTCAAGAGAATACCTGTTTAAGACATGGATTAAATGTCTAAAATAAAAAAGGTCCTAAATAATCAAGCTTATCCAATGATGTAACTGGTGGGGAAACCAATACTACTTATCCTTTCTGACTGCAAGCATCTTCTTCTCTAACTTATACTTAAACCATTTAAATAAATCCTCAACTAATACTAATTTTTGGTTGGTCACCATTTTTTTAAATTAACCTATTTATTTTTTTAATATTTATTTCTCTGTCCCACTGAATGTAAAATTTAATAAATTATTTAAATTAATAATATTACTTCTTCAGTTTCTTTTCAAATGTCTTATTTACTTTTTGTACGTTTGTCAATGTACTAATTCAGTAGTTAGTAGCGATAAATATGTATACTTAAAAATTTTAAAAATTAGATATTAATAAACCTTATGATGAGACGAATCAAACAAGATCTCTTTTGACTATGTTTTAAAGCATGGATTAAGAATAAAATACAAATTAAGAGTGATTGATGAATAGTAATCCAAAACCAAATGAGACATCTGAAAAAAACGGAGGAAGTATGTTGTAAAATGAAATAAATATGTTGATGAGATATAAAAATAAGTTAAATATGTAGATGAAAACTGAAAATAACGTGAACTATATTTAAAAATAAAAAATATAAATTTAATGAAACAAACTAAAAACCGATTTTGTGAGATAGAGGAGTTATGTTTTATTCCTATGTCACAAAATACATAAATTCTTACTTGAGACTTTCTATACAATAAACGTCTCAAGTTTTGGGGCTGGCACAATTGATAAATTAAAAAAACTGATTGGTGGTTTTATAAGTTAAAAGGGAGATATGGGCTGAGCTCTTAAGAGACGTCTATAGTATAGACGGTCTACTGTAGACGTCTCTCGAGAGAGGTTCTGCACAAAATAATGTACTCATTCTTTAGCATGACCTATTCTCTTCATTTAAGCCCAACTCAAATATATAATGCTTCTATGAATGACTTGTTCTCTTGTTTGCATGATGAAGACATTTTGATATTGTAAGATCACAAATCTTCAAGAAAATGATTTCATCTATTTTTGAGTTTAATTTATCAATATTTTTTATTGTATGAATTGGTCCATTTATATTGTAGTCATATTTGTTAGTAAAAAGAATTGTTCAATGAAAATAGAAATCTTTCACATATAAAATATAGTAAAAAATTAAAAAAACTTGAACAGTAGCTTTTCAGATTCTGCATATTAAAAACTAACGCTTTTTTGGCTTGTTTGAATTGAACTTATGAAAGTTTTTGATTTTGAGCTTTTCATTTTTTTACTGTAGTTTTGTTTAGATCGGTCTAAATCGAATTTAATTACCTCTAATCTCAATCCATAGCTTTATACTTATGAAGCTTCCTCTTTCCGGTAAACCATGCTAATTAAACTTCGTACATTATTTCATAATTTTTTATTATGTAGGTTTATTTATATCAGTCCATATTGAACTTAATCAATGTAATATTTTTAGAAATAAAGCAATACAAATTAAGCATCAGACTAAGCTTGCTCGAACGAGCATCAAGTCTCTTCTACAACTTATTCCCATTTCATTTCATTTGCTCGATTAAGCAAATTTTACTGAAACGAGCAATTTTTTGCTCAAACGAGCAATTTATGATTAACATAGCCTTGGAGATTTCCTAACTATATTCAAATGTACAAACATCAATAAGAATTGAGCAAGATGTCATCTACCATTGGCGTTGCACAAGATCTATATGTTATATTTTCTTCATAAGCTCAAAATCTTCAGAAAAATATTTATTGTACATGATTTTGAATTTTGAGGTACAAACATTTTTAAATTAATTTAAAGCAAATTTAATGTAAATTAAATTTAAGGCCTTTGAATTTAAGAGGTCAAGTGTAGTTGGACATTTTACATATGCTCATAATCTCCTCTAAGTTACATTGAAGCGATCCCCGTACACATGGGGTGAATATATAGTAAATCAATGCTGTCAACTAACAACATTTAAGTTATGTATAAAATTATGTACCTATAGATGTTAATATGTGCGCTAGTTAAGTTGGATGGAGCTTTCCTATTTGATAGCATCGGCACAATTTCAAACTTTTAGCGTGAACGTTTTTTTTTGTTTCAAAAGAATACTTCCCTATTTTATGATGATGATAGTATTCTTCACTTTCTGAATATCAAAACTCAGTGACTGATGTGGAAAATTATGGTAATTAAAGTGTTGATGAATTATTTTTTTTATTTATATCATCGACTTCATTTAATTTTGTTTCTAAAACCGTTCATGTCCGTACAAAACTATAAATCAAAACATGTATAAAAATTCTCTTAAAGTGTGATGTGCACCTAAATTTACAATCATAGATTATGCATTAACTTAATAAAAAATAGAAGGAAATTTTTTCAAGGAAAATATAACATTAAAAATAAAATTACTCCTACACATGAAAGAGAATGAAAATATAGGATGCAAAAAATAGGGGAAATAGTAACAAACGAGTAAAAATAATAAAAAAATTTAATAAAAAAGTAAAAAAATATTTAAATTATTTTAGGAGATGGAGGAGATTTTAGTTGTAGACAAGATCTTTCCTAATGGGCAATAGCAGTCCGACGTGAACGTTTTTGCCGCGAAGAACGGAGCGAGAGCCGGTCCCTTCGCTTCCTACAATAAAGTAATAAGTGGAGGTACACTTCCATTAATATGCTCAATTCATCATTTATCAATTTATCATGGCCTTAAACGGCGGTAATGAACATGAATGTGAAAATGAAAATGAAAATTAGAGTAATTTTTATTGAAAATCTTTTAACTACTTTCATGATTATGTATATTCTCATTTTCTTCATAAAATTCATTCTAATGCATTACCTTGAAAAAGGTGATATTAAGTGAAAATAAAAATTTGTAAACAAAAAAATCTTTTTTATGATAAAAAAAATCTCAGCTTCTTATTCAATTTCATTTGAGTGATCCTTGTACTTTGATTCATACTTTCATTTTGCTTCCTTACATTGAAATTAATTGATAGAAATTAATTGATAGAGTAAATTTTATATATTATTATTCAATGCAGTATGTTGATTGTTTATATTTTTAGTTACGCATAAAACCAAATATCATAAAAATAGCTAAAAACAGTGTGAAACTTTTTTGTTGAAATTTTAAGTGTTTTGCCAAAAACATGTGCAATAGTTAACTCAAATAATAAAAACTCACGAAATAATAATAAGTTATAACTCATACATTTTGCTACAACAATCAAGAATTCACCAAATTACAGGAAAAAGGGATAGATCATCATATCATGGTTAGAATGCTAATAATATAAGGTTAGTCCAATATGTTATTCTTGTAATATTTCTACAAATTTCAATGTATGATTTTTGGGCTTATAATTTCTAAGTGGGTAAAAACATAAAAATTTAAATGCGAAATATTATACACGTATTTTTGGAAGTGTAAAGCTACATTATCTTAGTAACATTAGCTTTAATAACACTATGGTTCATCCAATCTTACATGATACTTCAGGAAATAGTTACCAAAAAACTACAATAAAAAAAATTCACCACTCAAAAACAAAAGTGTTCAAGATCCGACAACCAAATATTTACCCAACTATGAACAAACCCGACTTCAAAATGTATTTAAAGTTGAGTAAAATTCAATATGGATACAAGATCCAATCTTAAACTAACCCGATATGTAAACCGAAATTGACTTGATGAACACCTATACCAAGAAATAATTAAAAGCTATTTTAAAATGCAACTTCATAAATAGCAAACAAACGCAGGACGAAAAATCAATTACAGAACAAGTAAAATCCTAGAACCATAGATCCAGCAAAACCCAAATAGATATCAAATAAAAATATGATTTGAACAAAAATTCTAGAACCATAGATCTAGCAGTTCAAAGAAAAAACTACAAAACCGTTAACCTTTTTTTCACTACACATGAGGACGATGACGTTCTTAAGAACCGATATTTTGGGCCTTGTTCAAAATAACTCCCTCGTATTTGACCTGGAACCATTTCATGGCATCTTCCTTAGTGACCCTGTGCTGAATTCCAACACGGGACTTGCACCTTCTACGACGAGCAACACGGTAACCAGGGCGCTCAAGCACAACGTAGAAGTCCATCCCATAGATACCAGTAGATGGATCATACCTGATGTGAGGGAAACAAAATGATCAGAAACTAAGACGAAGTTGGCAAATATTATTAGTGAAACGAATGATCAGAAGTACATGACTAAAACAAGTACAAGGTCACACCGTGTGCTGTAATTATCCAAATTTGCAATAACATGTCATAACAGTGTAACATAATTACAAGATTTGATCATGAACATCATTTGTTATACCCACTAGTACGTAGTAGCTATATTTTGTCATGCGAAACAAGCAAGGAAACCACAGCTATGTGAATGTGACACATCTACAATTATCGCAATCAAAAGCTAGTCTCAAAGGCCAAAGCTACACTGTTATTATGATTTATACAGCATGATTAAACAGTATTAAGAATGACCAATTAAAAAACCACTCAAAAATCGATATAAGCAAAAGATATTATACCCATAACAAAAAACTACTTACTTAATTCCGAGATCAATATGCTCTTGGATACCAAAGCCAAAACAACCAGTGTCACTGAAGTTCCTCCTAAGCAATTCGTATTCCTTTACCTTCAAGCCACTTTCAAGAAGTTGCATTGCCTTCTCTCCTCTGACGGTGACGTAGCAAGCAATTTTTTCATTACGTCTGATACCAAATGATCGGACAGTGTACCTGGCTGTAGATAATAAACAAACCATGATCGATAAATTGCACATCACCCAATCCTTTGCACTTTCTATGAACATAAGTAAAAGTACCAATGCATTCAACATCTTCAAAGTTCAGATTTCAGAATTGTGGTTTTGATTGCAGTCACGATGATCTGGAAACGGGTATACATATAGTGCATGCCAAGTATTTGCTATGACCATTAAATATCCATAGTCTAAACTCAAAGCAGTTTTTAAACCTTTATGATGCAGCTTGTATCTTCTCAGCCTTAAAATCTTATCAACTTGGCAGATACAGTATGATGTAGCCTTATTTTAACACTATGATATAAATGCTATAAACAAAACACAATTGATTGCAACAAGTACTAATACAGATGGAAAACAACAAAACGCTGGTGTACCCAAGTGAGATTAGACATTCCTTTATACAACTTTAAAAAACTAAAAAGAAGGCATCACTAACAATCACAATTTGTCCTCACACAAGAAAATGAAGAACGGTACATTGTAGACTAATACAGCTACACAGAAAACATCAACATGCTTTTTTACACAAATTAGCTAGTCCAGAATCACCACCTAGAACTTAACAGCTCAAAGCCAAACGATACTCATATTAACAATAGATTCTAAACTAAAGATCAAAACATACCTGAAAACATAAACATGGGTGGGCAACACTATTAAAAAGATAGCAAACAGCACTAACATACCATTCTACTACAAAAGTAACCATTCAATTTATCATTTTAGTGCTAAGTGATTGAACAAAAACAAACAATACTGATTCTGAAAAAACCTTCCAGATCTTTACTTTCAATCAAATGTTGCAGTTTCATACATTGAATCATTAGTAGTTTAGTCTTAACTACAAAAACATCTCCAAATTGCACCCCTAAATTTGTACAGCTAGTTATTAATTTACCCATCCTAAATGCTAGCAATATTTTTACCTTACAATATTCAACAATTCATAGCTAAAACCTAAACACACAAAACTTATAACAGTAACCCATTGTCAACTACGGGTAAAATATCTTCAAGAACTAAACCATTGAAGAACAGAGATCTGCAATGAATGGGTAATTCTGATTCCTGGACCCTGGTACAATTAAACTTAAAATCTAAGTGATTGACTTTATTAAGCTCAGCCCATTTCCAATTAATTTATTAATTATAGGCTTAACTCCAAGACAACCAACATATAAATGAATCCAACAAACGCCACAAATCAATCATAACCCTCAAATAACAATATGTCCAATCTAACATTTCTTTAAATCAAAACGGTATTGTAAACTAATATCTACATAACATTCTTACCTTTGGAGTAAACAGGGGTCTGGCCACTGAGTTGTTCCAACACCTTTAACATCAAAACCCCCAAATCAAACCATAGACTAAAAAGTAAAAGACTCAAACTAAATTTCGGTGAAATGATAGAAATAAACCTTAGCAGCTCTAGTAAGACGATCACCACTCTCACCAACAGAAATGTTGAGGACGAGCTTCTGCACCTTGATGTCTCTCATGGGATTCGATAACTTCTTCTCCGGCGCCTACATTTTTCAATTACAAACACAAATAATTAAAATAAACCCTAACAATAATAGCAATAAACCAAGAAATTCAAATCTAATTGAGAAATTGAAATTTTTTGGATAAAAAAATCCACCATTTTTGTGAGTTTGAGGTAGCAGCCGACGGTAGAGGGGGGCGAGAGTGAGGTTAGCGAAGGAGAATAAAAAACCCTAATGTGAAGCGATGCGCAATCTAGGGTTTTATGTGAGGGTGAGAAGGTGGGTTTCTTTTTTTTCGGGCTGGTATGTGATATTGGGCTTTGTATAAAAAGTCGAGAACTCAAAGAAATGAGAAAATTTGAAATAAATAAGATTTTTAATAAAAAAAAAGCATGCAATAAGATCTAAATTAAACTTATTTTAAGAGTAAGTGTGTAATCCGCAAACCTTAGGTTCGGGCTGTTTGCACTTAGTAAGTCCGAACAGACTGAAAAACTGAAACAGGTTGTTCGCTGTTACTAACAGCGAACAACCTGTTTTAGGTTTTCAGACTGTTCGCACTTACTAAGTGCGAACAACTCTTGTCTTAAAATCAGCATGTTGACCCTGTTTGACCTGTTCGCAGTTACTAAGTGCGAACAGACACTTGATTTTTTTTGACCAGTTTAATACTGTTCGCACTTACTAAGTGCGAACAGACCCGAACCTGTGCTTTGGGTATCAGACGCTTATATTTGGAATAAGTTTGATTTGGATCTTATTGCATTCTTTTTTTTGATTAAAAATCTTATCTATTTCAAATTTTCAAGAAATGATTTATACAACACAAATCCTTGTAAACTTTAATGGACTGGGCCTGAGAGGTGTCTCTCAAAAAGGCGGTCTCTCAGGAGACTTGCTGCTTCTTTTATGAGCCGACTCAATTAGAGGTGGTCTCTCAAAGAGACCGTCTCTTATAAGAATTTGTGATTCTAATTACACAAATTATTACTTGAAATCGTGTTTATAAGAAACGCGTCGTAAATAGGCCGGTTCATTATTAGTTAGAAAAAAAATTAACAAAACATGCGCACTGTGTAATCCTATTTGGAGTTGGCGTTATAACCTATTAAAGTTAGTATTATAACCTGTTAGAGTTAGTATTATAACTTATTAAAGTTGGTATCTCCAAATAGGTTATAATACCAACTATAATTGGCTATAACACCAACTCCAAATACCAACTTTAATATGTTAGAATACCAACTTTAATAGGTTATAACACCAACTTAAATAGGTTATAACACAAACTCCAAATAGGCTCAACCGAGCACGTCAATTTTTAGATTTTTTTTTAATTATTAGGCCTAGGCCTAGAGAGTCGTCTCTTATAACGACGGTATCTCAGGAGAGTCGCTGAATTAGAATTCACCTTACATAAAAATTGATTGGTCTATATGATTTGGGCTCTAAAATGGGCTTTTATAAATTAATTATTTTATCTTTAAAGATGAATAATACGTAAATATTTTTATAACATATTTTTATGGAATAAAAATTACTTATTTGATTGCATTAGAATTTTTAATTATTTCATTGCATACAGTAATATGGAAAATACTAAAAATTATCAGACTATTTTTTCAAGTATAATTACCACAGCATTTATTTTCTTAAAGTTCAAGTTTTTACGTATATTTATATCAAAATTTCGTACATTACACGAATTTATATACTAGTAAGTTATAATTATGAATACAATTAATGAGAAGTAATTATAAATTTTATGAATACGATTAATGAGATGTAATTATAAATTTATTTGTTAAGATATCGAGTGTATAATAAAATGTATAACAATATCTTTTATTAAATCTTTAAATCAAATACATATCATAAAAATTATAAAAAAAAAAAAGCACTCATAGATGAGAAAAAAATGAATAATAAGTTATAAATAAATGGCTAAGAACTTATATACATGTAAATAGAGGTATTTAGAACAAATCCGACGATGATTTGTTATTTATCCAATCTTATAACTAAATCCGACTTTAACCCAACTTTAAAACGAATCATCCAATAATGTAAACACAAAAATCGATTGTATAAATCCAATTTGACGATGATCCGAATAGACACCTGTAAAGATGAATGCGGTTATAATAACTTACTAGAGTGAAGTGCCCAAGGAAGGAGAAATGCGAGCACTATGGCTGCTAGTATGAAATTACACAAGGATTTGGTACATTGGTGCTCTTGTGTCTCGTATGTGCGCATCCTTGTAATTTCGGCTGAAGTTATAATGCCAATATCTGTTCCATATGCTCGAAAACCTGTGTCTTCTATTCCTGCTATGTTCTTTGCTGCTTTCCCACATATCTCACATGTCCTATATATAGCATCGTATAATAATGGAGCGTTACTATGGAGAAAATCGGTACAAATTAATATCGGTGAAGTAAGCAAGCTTAAGCTGATTATTGAATTTTCTTATTGGGCCAATTTACTGAAAAATTTTTGTCATTTTTTTTACCTTTTACCTTTACTATAACATTACAACAACACATAAATATCAATATCTTTTATGGAAAAAGAGAGTTTTTCATTCACTTTTAAGTGGTCCCCCACCTCTTTTTGATTTTGGTGCAAAACTCAAATATCTCATTCTTTATGAATTAGAGAGAGTAGTATTATATTTTGTCGGCAATTAAAATCATACATAAGATTTACTAAGGTTCATTCAATGTCCACGGGGTCTTCCTAGATCCTAGATTGGGCTGACCTTAAGTAAGTGTAAGTTGTACCTATGCCCACGACCCCAAAAATTAGTTTTTAAGTAATGTTAAGGTTTGAACTTATCTATAAATATAAGTACAATAGTTTAAGGGTTTATATATAATCTTTTGCCCCGATTCCTAAAAACCTAAGTCCAGCCCTGAATTCCTAGATGCATTTATTGAGTGATGAAATCCCACAAAATTAAACGAAGTAAAATAATAGCTAACAAAATTAACATTTTTATTTTAGCTTAAATACCAATGAAAAACTTTTTTCCTAATTTTTTTTTTTTTTTTTACTTTTTAACCAACCTAATATCTAAAAGTTAAAACTCCACAAAAACTAAATATCCCTTTTCATTGGTTGGATTAGGGTCGAGGGAGTAGGGACCAGGAATGCATTAGTTTGGAGACAAGATGACGTCTAGGCTAGCCCATTAATATTTATTAAAATATTTATTAAAATTAAACTAATCTCATCAATAATGTCTTATTAATCACTAGCAAAACTCCATAAAAATTGTTATTTGTAGAAATCACTTTTTTGAAGTATAATATTTATTAAAATTAAACTAATCTCATCAATAATGTCTTAATAATCACTAGCAATACAATTTGCTCAAATCGTAACTTAACAAAGAATAATAGTTAATTAATTTAGTCTCAAAGTAGTCGGAGTCAAGTTGGGATATTAAATTTTTATGAGATCTAACACCCCTTCTTGAATATGGGGTCAGTCTATTTAAATTCGATTTGGAGTTAGATATATTTACATCGAGTTCGAATCGAGTTATTTCTCTCGAATAGAATTGACTACTCTAATTACACTTCCATCTCACATACAATCTATACTCGTTCCTCTTCAAAAAAGATAGAAGAGATGTAATCAAAGTACTTATTGTATGTTAAAGCGGAATCATAATCATGATTATGAAAAAAAGTGTTTGTCACTACAACATTAATTAGAAAAGTTTGTTAAGGGATGTAAGTTTAGCTTGAGAAGTGTATTAAGCATATATTCTGTCCCATATTAGCAAAATGTTTTAAGTATAGAAAAGGGATTATTCTCCCTTATCTCTAGTTTTGCTACTTTTTCCTCTAAGAAGGATCATACTTTCTCCGTTCTCAAATATTTGCTACTGATGGTGACATGTTCAGTGGAGAAATGTCACTATCAATAGCAAGTATAATGGAACAGAGGAAGTATACTATAGACTAGTATAGTACTCCCTCCTATTCTACTTATTAGTTCCATTAATTTTTTTTTCAATATTCTCTTATCACTCTTAATTTGTATTTTATTCTTAATTTATAAGTTAAAACCAAGTCATGTGGGATTTTGTTTGATTCGTCTCAATACAAAGATTATTAATATCTACTTTTTATAATTTTTTATTAAAAAAAATTAGAGATATTACTGGTTAAAATGTTATATCGGCAAATGTGAAAAACCAAATGGGACTAATGGAGGAGAGCCTATGGACGGATACTCACTCTAGATGTTTGTGTGACAAATCTTGTAATATGATAAGATATTGGCATAATTTGTTATATGAGTTTCTAATTATTTGTTCAAAAGGGTATGAAAAAATAAAATATAATTGTTTTTTTTTGTAATTACACGAATTATTGAATTATACTTCTTTCACTATTTAATTTTAATATTTTTTAAATTTTTTGTAAGAAAATCGATATAATTTATAATTTATAATTTATAATTTATGGATACTCACTCTAGATGTTTGTGTGACAAATCTTGTAATATGATAAGATATTGGCATAATTTGTTATATGAGTTTCTAATTATTTGTTCAAAAGGGTATGAAAAAATAGAATATAATTGATTTTTTTTGTAATTACACGAATTATTGAATTATACTTCCTCCGTTCCATAATAGTCGCTACATTTTCCATTTTGGGAAATTTCATATTACTTTCTACATTTCCCTTTTTAGTAAAAAACCAATCATTTAAAGTTATACATACTCCTATTTTTATCCTACTCTATATCTAATTACTCCTATTTTTCTTTTTCATTTTTTAACAAATAATATTAAAAAAATCCAAAAAGCAACTTTCCACCTACTACTCATCATTGTACAGTAACTTCTTAATCTTCGTGCCCGTGCAATGGTAGCACGTAAATCGAAACGGAAGAAGTATAACACTCTTATTTAAGAAAGTGAGAAACATAGTTTTCAATTGTATTGATGTTTGTTTGATCCTCATATCACAACTCAGGCTTCTTTTTATTTTTCCAATATTACTAAATCAACTCCATCAAAAATTAAATTTATGGTTAACGCTTTAAGATATATGGTATACTCTTCCACACCCCCTTACACTAGAACCTTTTTAAACTAAAAGTGTATATCTTGAACTAAATATTCCACTTGAAACAGGGATGAGATGATTCAGACCTATAACAATGTATCATGTTGGCTTTTACATCATGCTAATAAATCAACTCAACCAAATACCCAAAATCCTGAATACGCCCTAAATCGATTAAAAACTTCCAATCTCAATACTAAATATGCTCAAAATCGAAAAAAAATTCATGTAATATGCTTAATAAAGTAAAATAAAAGGGGATTAGCGTAAGTTATATAATAACTAAATCTGATTTAACTCAACTTTAAAAATAGATTTACAATCATATAAAAGTTAATATAAATACAAAACTCAATTTTGATTCAAAATTTATCCGATAACTCAGAATAACCTCAAATTGTATATTGTGAAGCAGTATTAATTTGTCAACATAACATTGAAAATCGGTACTTGGCACTTGCTAATAGAGTTGTCCATTTCCCATTCCTTGTTGTACGTAAAGACTAAAGACAATGTTTTTTTAAACAAAAAAATAACCATCTTTGCTTTGAAGTGCTAACTAATGATTATTTATTCTGGTGCTCTTTTGAGAGACGGTCTTTGTAAAGACGACTCTCAAAAGTCTATCCCAAATCTATGTTTAGAGTTGTAATAATATATATTTAGAATTGGACTGGGCTTTTGAGAGCATCTTTACAAAAAACGGTCTCAAGTAAGAATTTGTGTTATTTATATGATACTCCTATTTTTCAATGGTCTTGGATGAGACCGTTAATTAGGACCGGCCCATTACGCGCGTGTAATATCCTGGGCATTTTTTCATCTTCTGGGCATTTTTTAATTTTGATCTTAAAGGTATTAATTTTTAAAATTGATACCTTTAAAGTCAAAATTGATAAATGCTTAAAAAATTAAAATATTATTGCACACCAATTAGGCCGACCCAAATTGATGGTTTTATAATGAGACCTTTTCGCTGAAGTTTTTGTGATAAATAAATACATTAAATATTATAGCTCTGACATTTCACATACTTCAAATTTAACCGCTAATATACTCAACTTGCAATTGCAAATTGTATCCCATGTAAACCACGAAACTTTTTAGTGGTTTATTTCGGAATTTTTGTTTAGTGAAATTCTAGATTAACAATTTGAAATGATTTTTAATATTTTTTCAAGCTTAAAATCATATATAATAACAAAATATCTTTTTTTTTTTCTTTATAGTCAATTTCTTTTCTTACTGTTTTCTACTCGTTTTATTTTTATTGTGAAATTAAATCGCACTTACATATTTTTACATTTTGAAAACTTTAAAATTAAAGTTTCTTGACTCCTTTTCTGTTATCGGATCAAATTGTTTTAGATAACAATTCTTTTATTGATGTTATCGAAATTTAGTAGAGCATTCTTTAATCTTATTTTCCTATAAGCGGAATATATTGGATTATATTCATCTATCTTATTTGATTTTATACTTACATGCATTGAAATATAGCAATTTCAGTAGTATAGACTATAGAATAACATATTATCTCTGTCATTAATATATATACAATACAATAGTACCGATTTTCTTATCACAAATTCTTACTCGAGATCGTTTTTTATAAAGACGGCTCTCAAAAGCCCAGTCCAATTCTAAATATTTATTGTTATAACTCTATACAGATTTGGGCTGGACTTTTGATAGTCGTCTTTACAAAAGACGGTCTCTCAAGAGAGACCTGCTTATCTTATATATAAAGATAAAGTGCTATGAACCTATTATATATTGATTATCAATATTGAATAAATCATTTAAAATAGTATTAAGAAGAAAGTTTATTAAATCACATAATGTTATATAAATTACTAATATAGAAGTATTTAATAATTTCTTATTTAGCCCATGGTAGATTAATGCTAGATAAGGATGGTAAATAATATTCTCGTAAATATAAATAACAATGTACATAATAAATTAATTACTACAAAAAAATAAAATATAATTATAAAATTTAAAGGTAAAATCAAAAAGTAAACTTATCAGTTTTTTTAAAATTTTTTAAAATCTCTTATTTTTTATAATTTATATTTCATGTTCACATAAGAAAAGACCAAAATATCCACTTTTACTGCTTATAATACTCCAACTACCACATTTACAATTAATTTAATCAATTAAAATACCCTAACTACCACCTTTTTAATGGACCCCACACTATCCTTAATAACCGTGTCCAAGCAGATGGCACAACTAAATTGGTTTGGAGGGAGTAATTTGAGTTTTTTTTATTGTTAATTTTTTACGCAAAATGAATTTCATAAGTGACCTTGATATAATTAAAATTATTCATAATTAATAAAAAATTAAAATTATTATAGAAAAATTAGTGAAATACTATTGAATTATCATAATTTTTTCTAATTAAAAAAAGGTAAAAAAAAGGAAATGAAACCTGTTTCCCTTGAGTTGAAACCAAAGAAGTGCACAATTATAATGTGAGATGCCAAGTTCACCTCTACAAGCACAACCAAGGAGTACCAGATTAAGATTCCCTGTACCCGCAGGTAGATGATCAGAACTCAATTGACATATTCTGCATACTTTTTCTTTATCCTCCTCATTTCTTACATCAATTATACACATAGAAGTATTATTTTTGTTTCCTTCATCCTCATCATGATCCTCTACACCCTTTTCATCAACCTTATGATGCACCCCACTATTCACACCCTTGATCTTATCATCACCATCATGATCAGTGATTAACGGTGGAGATTGAGTTTCCTGGAGATTTGATGATGAAGTTTTGGTCATTTTGGTTGTTTTTTGGGTGCAGTATCTAAATAGTTTTATGTCTCTTTAATGCCCAAGAATAATAAGGAAGAAGTTTATAAGGGAACCATTATATTTATATATAAGAGGACTGGGATAGGAATGGGATTGGGCCCACTAGCCAAGTCCGGCCCTAAGGATGGGCAAGAGAGATCGTCGTCCAAGGCCCTATGTCAAAAAAAACAAAATTAATAGTTGTAAAAAATTTATATGATTATTAATTACAAAAGAAAAGGGCCCCAATGCACCATTTCGCCTAGGATCCCATGCACCACTAGCTAGGCACTAGTTAAATATGGTTGTAATTATGTTTTTTTAAAGTTATTGTTTATTCAGATTATTATATCGATTTTAAATTATTTTAGAAGTGTTTGGTTTTTCACAAATTTTTACTTGAGACCGTCTTTTGTAAAGACGGCAAAAGACGGTCTCAAAAGCCCAATCTAATTCTAAATATATATTGTTACAACTCTAAATATAGATTTGGGCTGGGTTTTTGAGAGTCGTCTTTATAAAAGACGGTCTCTCAAGAGAGCACTTGGTGGTTTTTAGCTTTTTGGTTGGTTTTGGCTTTTGGCTTGTTGGTTGGTCAAATAGTCAGAAAAAATTTTGTAAATAACATTTAAAGAAGTTAAAAAGATGGTTTTTACACCAAAATGAAAAAAGGTACTCCAGCTAGCTTTTTCGGTTAGCTTTTGGCTTGTTGACCCACTTTTTCTCTAATAAACAGTAATAATCAATACTCAAATTTACTAAACATCACCACAAAACAACTAGCTTTTTCAACTAACTTATAAGTCAACATATTTGGCTGGTCAAACAAGTCAATTCAAAAAGCTAACAACCTATGGTCAATTGTCAAACATCCCCTTAAAATCATATTTATCCCCATGTTGATTTTAAAGTTGGGTTAAAATCAAGTTTGATTACAATATATAGAATACATATTGAATTGTTGGGTTTATCTTGAACAACTTATAGTGTTTCAATTTGTTGGTTACATATTTATCAAAAGTGTGTTAAATTAGACTGGGCTTATTGATGTCAGCATATCAACGGAGAGACACGAGGTGTACATACTTCATAAGCTATCTTTTCACACAAGGAGATGAAATATATATACTATCCCAAAATCATATGTCAATGGAAAGAAGAACTTTATTAAGTTATAAAGTATGCATATTTTCTTTTTAAAATTGTAGATGTTGGATCGATAAAATCATCCTAACAAGGTATAATCAATTAATTGTAACGAAAGAATTTATGATTTATATAGAAAATAATGTATATCGTCCTAAAAATTGTATATGAGAGATTTATTTTATTTCTAAGATAGAATCATCAAACAGGATTTAAAGAAGAATTTCATAGATAACAAATTAAATAACAATGTAATTAATGTATTTTTTTTTAATATTTCAGAAATTACCTTGTTATAGAGTACATGTGATATGAAATCGTTTTAATTAGTTACTCTTATTTTTCATGTTATAATCTATTATTTATACATGTGATATTCTTAGTTGTGCATTTAACATTAATTAACAGTTGATATTAATAAATATTTTATTATGATAAATCAAACAAAATTTTATATATTTATGTTTTGTTGCTAACAAATAATAAGAAACTATTGAGAAAAATAAATAATAAGTCAAGTAAACCAGGTTTTTAGGGGTTCGTTCATACCTCTTTCTATTTCGGAAAAACAATTCCACTTGTTATATACCTCTTGAACAATTTTGAATTAGTAAGTTACTAGATAATGCCCATGCGATGCACAACTTTATTAAAATTTCTGATATATTTGTATAAAAAAAAAAAAATTAACGGCTTTATGTTTTTACCATCTCAAAATATCTTATACTCATTTAATAAAAAAAATTACAAAAAATTTATAAAAACTTGAAAAAAGTAAAATAAAATATACTTCTATGACTTTGTAATACATTAAATGATATGACATAAAAAGTATCAAAATCAATCAATTCGAATTGCTAGTCATACTTAAAAATTAGCAAAATCAAAGATATTAATAGTACTCATTATAACAATGACATCATCTTTAAGTTTTGGAAGGAAATTTTTTATTGAGAGAACGACACGTAAGCCATTTTGATAAGTGATGACATTAGCAAGTGTTTTGTTTTGGTGATAGTTATAGATAGATAGATATATATATATATATATATATATATATAAAACTTAATAAGTATATATAATATACTAAAAGTCGTTAAAGTGGTTAAATTGTTAAAAATTTTCACCTGGGTTGAAATCTCTTTTTTCGAGGATTTAATTTCTAAGGATCATACTTGGGTTAAAGAACTCTTTGGGCGCATCTTTTTTTTCTATATAAGTTGTCATTTTTCTTTCATTTTCAGACCACTACAACATAATTTACTTTTAGTGGGATATATTTAGCGACATTTAATTTAAATGTCGCTATTTTAAATTTCTTATAGTGTATATAAAGGATTTAGTGACATTTATTAGAGTCTTTAGCAGCATATTAAAAAGTCACACTAAAACTTTTAGCGACATAGGATCTAGTGACATTTTTTACAAATGCCACTATAGACTATAGTGATAATTATATATGCCACTAAAGACCTAATAAAGTATCGCTAAATCACTTTATGGTGAAACTTAAAATAAAAACCAATAATTATTACACTAAAAATATAAATCATAAGCATTTTTTTAATATCATTAAATCCAATGTCGCAAAAAGCTAAATTTGTTATAGTAAACCCTGATCATAGTTTCCTATGAGTAGGATATGAATGATGATAAGTATTTTCAAGGGGTAAATATGGGGTATGTTTTCTTTTTTTAGTTTTAAAACAATAAAAGTTAATTGAAAATATATACTCTCAGACTCAGTACGTAAGTAAATATATATCCGTTTAAAATATATGCCCTAAGAGATTAAATATGTGCTCGTAATCTTTAGTTATTTTTACCACTTTAAATGATTTTTACATGATTTTTGTATATATATATATATATATATATATATATATATATATATATATATATATATATATATATATATATATATATATATATATATATATATATATATATATATATATATATATATTGATTGCAGTTTAGGCTAAGAAAATGTAAGACCTAAATTTGGGGATTAATAATCACAAAAATATGAAAGGAAAAGTATTTCATAAATCAATTCAGATAATGTTTCCATTTTAAAGATATGAAAGGAAAAGTATTTCATAAATCAATTCAGATAATGTTTCCACGATTTTTGATATTTGTAATGTTATTGGATTTCTATTACATAACTCAAATTGTGAAGGCATTATTGACATTTTGGTCACAATTTAAAATTATTAGCAGTAAATAAAGATGAACAAATGAATACTAATAAATTAAGATTATTACTAATTAATTAAATACTCGTGTATAATAATCATACAACTAATTAAAAGGCGAGTTAGTATAGGTAAATAACGATTATTTATGAAAGTAGTAGATCACCCTTATGTGTCTTCATTTTATAGGAGGACTTTTAAGATTTTTATTTTATCTTTTTCTTATTTTGTTTATTTTAATATTATGTATTTTGTCATTTTATGGTTATTTGCAAATAACCGTTATTGATTAGGATTTTCTTTTAAAAGGCTGCCAATTATTCCACTTGACATTCTTTTCAATGCGTGCCCAACTAAATGTAGGGATGACAATTCAGTCCGAATCTGACTCTAGTCCGACTCGATCCAAGGAAAATAATCCGATTCGAGTCTGAGGAAAAAGTTATCCTACTCCGATTATATGATCCGAGTCCGAGTTAGAGACGGACCGGAGTTGGAACTTATTAAAAATCCGACACTTCGACCCTGAAGGAAATCCGACTTTAAATTTGACTTTTACTCCTATATTTTGTTTCCTTTAAAAATATAGACGTGACTAATTCAAGCTCTCTCATAGTAATTGTAATTTTCGATTTTGAAAAACTAGTTGGTATTTTTATTTAGATTAATTAATCAAAATACGACAAATCAGATCAAGAGAAATAAATATATGCCTAATCAAAATGTGAGAAAATTTTGTTAAATTGTGGTAGTAGGACTATTTCTCTTGTTAAACGTGAATTCAAAGTACATATTTTTTTGTTAAATTGTATTTGAAAAATATATTTTGCTGATTTTGTATGCTTTAAAATCATTAGTACAATATCACAACGATAAAGTTTGATACTAATCCGACTCCGTTGGAGCTCTGAGAGTCCGAGTCGGGGAAAACTTGGAGTATGCATAATCTGACTCCGAGTGGAGGTGGACTGAAAAAAAAGTCCGACTTTTATCCGGAGCAAAGTCGGAGACTCAGAGTATGTATAATCCAAGTCGAATCCGACCCATTGTCATCCCTAAGTCTGTCTAAATGTCAAGATTTAAGTGGTTCAAATACGTTAAAGTGTAAACTAAAGTACAATTAGGATAAAAAAACATTAGGAAAGGAAAAAATTTAAAAAGATATATTTATAACAACATAATGATGATTATGAATGTTACAATAGTTCTGAATTGATACTCTTTAATTTGACATTTTAGACAATTTTTAGCATATTAAAATTTAAATATTTGACACTTTAAAATTTAAAACTTAACTCAAAAACATATAAAACCCATATTTAAAGAAATAATCAAATGCACTACCATAAATCATATCTAAATTTCTAACGTCTAAGCTTATCCTTTCTCCACCACAAGTTACTTTTATTAAAGGAAGAAGCACCATCCACAACATCATTCTTGTGTTAGGATATTAATTCCTCCGTTCCAAATTAGTTGTAATATTAGAAAAATAATATTATTTATTTATTACTTTTAATTTATAATTAAATTTTTAAAAAAATTACCTAGAATAATCTAAACTATTTACGATTTCCCTACAATAATCTTACCTATTGATTTACCATGAATAATCCCAACTTTGAGAGACATTTTCCTAGAGTAAACCCGGTGACCGGACTTGCTATACTTGCTATAGCAAGTTTTATTTAAAAAAAAAAGATAAATGAAAATAAAATGTCGAAAAAAATGTTTAAAAATGTTCATAAAAAATTTATGATTTTTTTATTATTTAGAATTTTTTATGTAAATTTTCAAAAATGTTTTCTAATTTTAAATTAATATTTAATTTATTTTTTTAGTGAATTACCTACTATAGCAGGTCATCGTGTTACCCAAGTTTACTATAGGAAAATACCTTTCAAAGTTGGGATTATTCATGGTTAATCAATAAGTGGAATTATTGTAGGAAAATCATGAATAGTTTGGATTATTCTAGGTAATTTTTCCTAAATTGTAATCTATAGGTTGAAATATAATCAAGTGAGATCTTGTTTGATTCGTCTCATTGCAAAGATTATTACTATTAAATTTTTATAATTTTTTATCATAAAAAATATTAAGGATTGAATTAGCGCATTGGATTGCGTGAAAAAGCAAACGTTGCGAGTAAATTAGAAAGGAGAAACTATAGGTTTTAGGGGTGTCAAAGTAGATAGATTATAGATCGAGACGATGAGACATCAGTCTACTTCGAAATCTATTCTTACGACTTATTTTTAAGTTTAACCCCTAAAAATTTTTTTATAATATATTGCTATAGTTTTATAGTTTTTTGGCCTCTTATTTTTCAATTTTTGGCTTTGTCTTTGCATACACTTTTTATTCTTCACGATAATCTTCCACATATATACATACAAATGTTATAAAAATGAGATATTTTAAAAAAAAAAATGTTATAAAAATGAGATGGAGAATGAAATGGTTATATATTACTCCTTTCATTCCCTAAAGTTGTTCTCATTTGCCATTACGAGTTTTCTATTTGTTATTCTCACGAAAAATATTTCTATTTATACACAACAATAATTATGGTCCCACAAGATTCATTTTACATTTTTTATTAGTTGTGGTTTTTATATTTTTTCCATTAATTTTCCTTTAATATATTTTTCCATCAAATGTGTTATTCAGTACTAGTATAAAACCCCGTGCAATGCACGGAATTCTTAGTACGAAGATGTATATAAATATATTTTTAAATATACTATATAAAGATGAAATAATAAATAATAAATTGTTAAAATAGGGTAACATGAAATTTTTTATATGTGTTATAAATTGAAATAGTTTGTAGACGAATAAAATAAATAACTGGTTGATTAATTAATTTTATTAGTCACTTAAAGCCAATATCAACAAATAAAATTCTTTAATCTAGCGTGGCTCCAAAAGAATGAACGTGTGATTTTGAGTCTTTTTATTAAATTGTATGATGATTAATTGAAATAATTTCTATACCTAAATCAGTCTAAATTTTAATAAATTATTTAATGTTATCTAAATACTTCTTACTTTATTTTTGTTTTAAAATTTCTCTAGTAGTAATTTATTAAGATATATATGATTAATATTTTATTCCTTAATTTGTAATTTTAACTTTGTTAATATCATCTTAATGATTCTTAATTTAATGTTTTCATTCTCTTATTCAATCTATAGATTAGAGTATTAATTGATTGTCAAATCTTTGATTGAAGTAGATTGGTCAACTATTTAATACATTTAATTTAAATACTTCAATAGAAAAATTACATATGGCAAGTGCTCTAGAAATTTGACACTTGGCTTTTCACAGCTTTTTTAATAGATGTTATGATTATGATTATGATTATGATATGATAATACTCCCTCTTATTCAACCTAAATGTCACATTTAGTTTTTTCACATTTGCCGAGGCAACATTTTAATCCTTAATATCTCAAATTATTCCGAATTAAAAATTATAAAAATTTGATATCAATAATCCTTGTATTGAGACGAATCAAACAAGATCCCACATAACTATGTTTTAACTTATAGATTAAGAGTAAAATACAAATTAAGAGTGATGATGAGTGAATAGTGCCAAAAAACTAAATGAGACATTTAGGCTGGATAGGAGGTAATAATATATACCAAAACTTGTATGCAGCAGTCGCATGGGTGCAACCACTCATAAATTGGCCAAATAGTCCTTTGGTAAAAAATAATTCAAATTTTTTAATACTTTTATACCAAGTAATGATTGTATTGGAAGTATGAGAGAAAAAATAATTAAATAATAGTGTAATGTAATGATTGTATTGGAAGTATGAAAGAGAAAATAATTAAATAGTAGTGTGGAGTAAGGAAAGTGGGATTTTAAGGGGTAAAAGTGGGATGAAAACTTTCCAAAAATGGAAAGTATTCTAAAGTGGAAAAACTTGTGGAACTACCCGTTTTAGTAAGGTGGAAAAACAAAAAGGAACGGAGGGAGTATGATGAAAATATAAACTCTTTGTAGACTCCTTATTTGAAGTCGTCCACTAAGAGACATTATGTCACAAGAATAGCTCAAAAAAATTAATAATTTTTTTTTACTAACTGGATCTTTGTTGAGGTTAATGCTTAAAATTGACAATTTAAATATTATAATTTACATTTTACATTTTAAAATGGATAATTTAAGATTTGGTTTTGGGCGATTTACAAAAATTATTGGATCAAGTTGGTAGAGGTCTCATGTATATGGCCGTTCCGAATAATATATCGACTATTTTAAAAAAATTGTATTTCTCTTAATTTTCGTGAATATTCATATGAAAACTTTACCAAGGATTAAGGAACAAGTGGTGTTTTTCTTTTAAAAAAAATAAAATGTGAGATTTTTAAAAGTATAATTTTAATATGGAAAATGATATAATCTTGTATAATTACTGTGTAATTCATTATTGTTTTTGCTTTGAAAACATAAGATTTAATTATATTTTATTACTTTATTATTAATTCTTTCTTGGAAATTTAAAATAACTTTTAAAAAGTATTAATTATTTCCAATTTTCCATATTAAATTCTTTTGAAAATAAAAAATAATTAATAATAAATACAATTTACTAACTTTTATATAAAGTCCTAAGGGCTCTAAAAATTTTGGAAAGAAAAAAGTCAAAGAGAAGAAAACATAATACTAAAAGTTGAAGTTCGCCCATCTATTTGTCGCCGTGTATCTCCTGTCCATTTATACCCGCGAATCGCCTCTTCTCCTTCCATCTTCAAGCTTTTTCAGTGCAGAAATGGCGGCCCTTCGAGGAGCATCATCCAACATTACTAGAAGAATCTCAGGAAGCAGTATCTATTCCAAAACCAGGCCATCGGAAGCTCGATGGATGTCTTCGTGGTGGAACCATGTGACTCCGGCACCCAAAGACCCTATTCTCGGTGTCACCGAAGCATACTTGGCCGATCCTTCTCCCGAAAAAGTTAATGTCGGAGTTGTATGTTTTTCTCTCGATTTCACTTTTTATTTCTTAATCTGTATAATCATGAATTTTCATTTGAATTTCTATTGTATCTGCGACTTTATGATTGAAATCAATGAAAATGTATGAAAATTCTTCTAAATTCTTTAATATTGTGGATTTTGATGATTTTAGGGTGCATATCGTGATGATAACGGAAAACCTGTCGTATTGGATTGTGTTCGAGAAGCAGAAGCCAGAATTGCTGGTAATCTAAATATGTAGGTCATCCTTATTCTTCTTTTGATAATGCATTACTGATTTCAGGCAATATCCACTGTTAATATAATTTATGTTGTTACTTCAGGCTTAAATTTAGAGCGATTGCTGTTTTTCTCATTTCTTTTAAAGCTTGTGGAGTTACTTAATTGTTTGAATTTCATACATTGATGCTACCATTTGTTAAACATCCGAAAAATTTGAGCAAAGGCAAGGTACTAGGTTAGCTGAATCTAATGATAACTTAGTGTAGGAATTATGCATAAGCCATAATGTATTAGTCGACAGGGGTAGAGCAGAAATTTTTTTTTAAGGCCTTGTGCTTTTTAAAAAATTGTGATATTTTTCTAGACACTAAATATATATTACGTAATTTAATATTGAGGCTCTTAATTTTTCGCGGCCGCTTCTTTCTTGCTTGAGAGGGGGGCTTCCATTCAGCAGCGCAGACTCAAAGTGCGGGCCCTGTGTGGTGGAATATGTTGAACATGGCTCAGAAACTCCCCTGTTAGTCGAATTTAGTTGTGGAGCCATTTTTGCCAAAAATATAATACTCCCTCCTATTCTCCACATGTGTCCCATTTTCTTTTGGGCATTGTTCATCTCTTATTCTTAATTTGCATTTTATTACTCCCTCCGTTTCAGTTTACTTGTCCCATTTCCTTTTTTGGCAATTTCATACTACTTGTCCCATTTCCTTTTTTGACTATCCTTTTCTTATCTAAATACCCCCACTTTTCCAATTCCCAATTCTCCACTACCACCTTTACAATTAATTTAATTAATTAAAATACCCAACTACCACCTTTTTAATGGACCCCACTCAACCCTTAAAATCCGTGAAAAGTCAAATGGGACTAGTCAACTGAAATGAAGGGAGTATTAATCTATAAGATAAAAAATGTAGACAAGTGGGATATTGTTTGATTCGTCTCAATGCAAGGATTATTTATATCAACTTTCAAGGATTATTTATATCAACTTTCCATTATTTTTAATTATGCATAATTAGAAATATTAAGGACTGAATAAGTGTATTGAATAGAGTGTATAAAGTAAATGGGACACTTGTGATGATAGGAGGGAGTAAGACAAAACGATGAGCTCGTGAAGATGTGGTAGGGAAATGAACAATGGTCAAAAAACGAACTAAAGTTGCGCATTTGTGTAAATATTGATGTGTAATTGGACTTTTCTGTGGGTCATTGCTTCAAGTTATCTACTCCGTTGTAATTTATGTGAATCATATTTGTTGATTACTAAATTGTGGACTTTCTTGTCCTGTTTAGGTGGTTTTTAGTGGTGAGTACTATAGTAGTAATCAGATTTGTTCTCTTTTTGGTTAGTCCATAGAGAAATGAAATTGTCAAAACTAATAAAAGTGTATTTATACTTCTGTAAGTAATCTGCTTATATCATCCAAAATTAAAGTTTGTGCCTAAAATGCCATCCGTTTGTGCTAGATTAAATGTGACTTAATTTGGTCAGCAGTAATAAATGATAGGAATATTAATGAAAATTAATTTTTAGTGTTATTATACACTAGATAGATACCCGTGCGATGCACGGTTTTTATAAAATTTAAAATTTATGAAAACTTGTGCTCAAATATATCCATGATTATTTACGACTTGAAAATTGAATTTATGAAGTTTAATGATCATGTATTATAAGTATAAGTATACATTAAAATATTTGATTAATTAGACATACTTAATAAATATTATTTTGAAATTGATTTTAGTTCGAACATTAGCATTTGAAATAAAAAATATGCAAATTAGGCATGCATAACGTTATATTATATTTTTAAAACATTCTTTATTTAACGTGCTATCAAATTATTCTTCTAATATGGAAAGATTATGACCATTTAGATTTCTCACCCAATCAAATAATTAAATTACAAATGGTAAGACATTAAAAAGCTTATCATATGTCATTTTACTTCAAAATTATTAGTATGTATGATATGATGATATGATGTATGATAGGAAGCCTTGTTTTCTTTGTATTTTGAAAAGAGTTTTTAAATGACATGAGAGTTCATTTTTAAAACTACACTAATTTTTTTTTCAGAATATACTACTTCAAATTAAAAAAAAATCTAACTTGGAATAATTTTTTTTTTCTTTTCTTTCAATTGATTTGGGGCCCATGTGCAATGTCTTATAGCCTGATTAAACATTTTCTGATTCAAAGTGTGCAAACTACTATAATCTCAGGCAGTGTTTGTATTCAATCATGATCAGCTGTCCTAGGTTCTTTAGATTCAGGCAGCCTTAAGTACTTGTAAATGCTCCTAGTATACTGTTTTACTTGATAATAACCACATATTACCAATGTTGAAGCTTTAATCCCAAACATGGGTCAACTACTTGAGCAAAGTACAACTTCGGTGAGGGTTTTCTTGTAAGAATAGTTGTGGAACATATCATTTACTTCACACTGTCCCACTTTTTCCTATTCACACCTCATATTAAGCCAAACATCCTTGGGGAAATGCCGTTGAAGAAACTTTTTAGATTACTATCTTCTTTTGGCAAAGAGGATACGGGTTGAGGTGTCTACTAAGGTGGTACTTTTCTTTACATTTGTTGAAGCGTCGAAGGCATATTGATGATTTTGAGAAATATTATTGTAAACAAATCTCTTTTTCCATATTGACTTGCTAGATCTTGTGTACTCCGCAAAGAATTTCCATTTTACTACAAAACAAAATGCTTCATGTTTTCTCTGGCTTTGAGCAATTTTAAAATCCAGGAAGAGTTGGGAATGACTAATGAGGCAAAGTTCTCACTTAAGTATATGTTTATTTTTACCTTACTATCTTCAAGAATGCTCCTAGATTTATTATGATTTCCTAGAGACAATGGGTGACAATGTATGGCAGGTACTGCTGAGAACCTTGATCTATTTCTCATGCTTTCCAACTACAGAATGCCATTTACTGGGAAGTGTAATGGAATGTTGCTAAATTGAAGTATTTTTTCCATGTAAAAGTTTTTTTTGAAAAGGGTTGAATGTAGGCTACTGAATGTACCAAATTTAATGCTGAAAATATCAATTGACCCTCCTTTTACGCTTGATAGGGAATACCTCCCTATGGGTGGAAGTAACCACATGGTTGAGGAAACTTTGAAGCTAGCTTATGGGGATAGCTCGGAGTTTATCAAAGATAAAAAAATTGCAGCTGTGCAGACTCTCTCTGGTACTGGAGCCTGTCGGCTTTTTGCTGACTTTCAAAAACGTTATAAGCCCGAATCTGAAATATACATCCCTACTCCAACTTGGTCCAAGTGAGTTTTCACCCATTCCCAACCAAGAAGGGAAGAGGAAATGTGTGTGTTTCTATTATCAAAGTATAGATATTGACCAGTAATGTGGTTGTGCTATTTTTGAACAGCCATCATAACATTTGGAGGGATGCACAGGTCTCAGAGAAACTATACAAATATTATCACCCAGAATCAAGGGGCTTGGATTTTTCCGGAATGATGAATGACATTAAGGTATAGAAGCGGATGGTATCATACATTCTTCACCTGAAAACTTTGTATATTAGTGTATGCTTAATTTATTTTCCCTCTTAATTATCAGAATGCTCCAAAAGGATCCTTCTTTCTGCTTCATGCATGTGCTCACAATCCTACTGGGGTTGATCCTACGGAGGAAGAGTGGAAAGAGATTTCACAACTGATGAAGGTAAGATCTTCAATAATTTTTATGTTACTCTGCTTTTTAATTTATTATCTTATTTCCTTTTTGATCATATCCAGGAAAAAGGGCATTTCCCTTTCTTTGACATGGCTTATCAAGGTTTTGCAAGTGGTGACCCAGAAAGAGATGCAAAGGCCATTAGGATTTTCCTCCAAGATGGTCATTTACTTGGACTTGCCCAATCCTTCGCAAAAAATATGGGACTTTATGGTCAGAGAGTAGGATGTCTTAGGTAAAAATTTGTGGTTCAATCAAAATTTCTGTCTTTTTGTTGTTATCTATGTTCTGTTTATGTGCTTATGCTTGTTAGTTGTTAGTTATTTGCAGTTGGAATACCAAAGTTTCAGATGTAAAATGTATCTGTCCGTTTAACCTTTGTCCATCCGTTGCCCATTAGTTCACTTTATGTTAAACCCAGTTATATAGAAAATTTTAACGTTGCAACTCCACAAATGACAGAAAATCCTTTATTTTTGTTATTTTAATTCTACCTTTAAAAAATAAACTTGTCAGTTTTCCATTTCTAATAAAAGTCATACCCGTTTCATTCTCCCATGTCTGCTGTTTTGTTCTATGCAAAAGCGCTAAATTAACCAAAGACAATTGTTGTTTCTGGGGATAGCTTTTTTCAGCACTTTGGTCACTCCTACTACATACCATATAGAAGGATAAACTTAAGCTCCCTTAGTCTTTTAGGTTTTCAAACTCTGAAATGGGATTGCTACCATGCCAATGCCCTCTGTAAACTTGAGATTGATTATAATAATCATCAGCATGAAGAGAAGTTATCTCTATGTAACATCGCTGCTTCATTCCTCAACAATTCAAATTGTTATGGGGCTATTGTGCTAATAAGTAGAAGCTTTAAGTTGTATGGCGTTGCAGTTTGCAGTAAATCGGGTCATTCTGAGAGGCCAGCAGCCATATTTGTTGATTGCTGTATGGGTTCTCTTAGCCTGCCACAACTACAACGTTACATTCCCCAACTCCTCTAAAGTGGCTTCCAATTAGATGGGATATAAATCAAAGCGGAAAAATAATATTGCAAAAGTTAGCTTGAATATGCAGGTAATAAAATTGAAGAAGAAAATACGAAGATGAAAATGAGAGGGATGGGGAAGGGGGGAGGGTGAGAGAGATTGTATATTTTTGCAGAAAAGAAGAAAGATTCCAGAAAGGTTACACTCTTCACCGGAGTATTTGAGTACAATCTTCATATATCTCTGTCATAGTCTCCCCTTTTTATTACATTTCTCTATCATCATTTTTGCTTTATCTTTTCCCAAGAAATCAAATCAACTTTCTCCTTGTCACATAATATTACAACATAATTAGGCATTTAGTCTGTACCCCCACATTACCATGCTTGAAGTGGCTTTTCTGACTTCTGTGTAGTCAGATTAGGTTTCTTAGATGTTTTTCCCTAGATTTCGATGTTGGTGAAGGATTGTAGGAGTTGAGGACGAGGGGAAAGAGAGAAGAAATTATTTTGTGATGATTCTACTTGTTGAGAGTTGAGACATGGTTATGGCCACCTAAGAAAGACAAAATGAAATGGTCAAGTATCTTGATCCATATTGGTGGAAGAATCAAAGATAAGGGCAATTCTCGGGATGATGTATGAAATTTAGAAGACATTGTATTTGCAATACTCAAGGAGTTTGTAGGAAAGAGATGGGGAAATACTAAACACTGTATCTGAAAGTAACACAAATAACATGCAATGAAATCGAATTGAAGAACTAAGGGGGTGTTCAGTTAGGGGGAAACATTTTTCATGGGTTTGACAAGGGAAATAAAATGAAAATTGTTTTCCTAATAAGTGTTTTTTTAGTGACAGGGTATATGAATGGTTACTTGATTTCTCCATATAATGGTTACAAGTTATCATACAAAAGAGTACTACTCCCCAACACAAACGACTAGAAAAATTCTATATGGTATTCCAAAACTGATTCTTTACGTTATTTATGCCTTTTCCCGCTAGCTGCTTGCTCAAGCCTTCTGACAAACTACCGACTAGCAATTCTTTAATCCCACTGTCCTTAACAACTACACTCAATTGCTATTGAATGATCCCAGATTTACCCTTGTTTCCCTCCTGCATAATTGTGGCGTATAGTAGGCTGTCAGGTAATCTCTGATTCCTTGAGGAAGATTTGCTGAAGGAGATTGATCGAGTTTTTATGGAGGGAGGGGTCAGAGTGCTGTGAAAGGAGCTTTACATGCTGACCTTGTATAATAATGATTTGAAATAGACTATGACCTTGTATAATGATTTATAACTCTTATACCTTTGCACCAAAAGCATCAAAAAACTAGAATCAGATCATGGTGTGAGTTATAAAATCACAAGTGTACCGTTGTGAAGACTTCTAAATATTTGTCTATCAAAATGAAAGGTAAAAACAGTCAAGGCTTAAATTAGGCTGCCATGTATTTTTCTATTGAAATTGCTATGCTCAGGTCATTAACCAGTTCATGTAGTTTTATCTAAGTCAACAAAATAATTGGAAGTGTTCCATATAAAATGTTTGTAGATCTCTTTTTCTATTTTTGATTCTGATTCCTTGTGTAATCCCAATCTTGCAGTGTGCTTTGTGAAAATGAACAAGAAGCATTGTCTGTTAAAACTCGATTACAGCAAATTGCAAGACCTATGTACAGTAACCCTCCTGTCCATGGGGCACTTCTTGTTTCGATAATCCTAAGTGATCCAAATCTTAAGAACCTATGGCTTAAGGAAGTGAAGGTATGCATCTTGTGCCTAGCTTTGTAGTCTGTTTTGCAATAAGTTTTTACTGGCTACTTACATGTGGAGACATGTGAGGTTAGTTACTGTATGGTTTGATAACTTAGAATAGTATTAACATGAGGACATGTGCCAAACAACAATGCCAAAGCCTTAATCTTACATTTAATAGGTGCAAGGCGCAGTCAGGCGCAAAGGACTTTAGAGTCTGTGGGCAAGGCAACGGTGCTGTGTTTTCATAGGAGATGTATATTTACTATTTGATATTTTGAATGTTTTTTGGGATACATGTGATATGAAAATTTTTAAAAGAGGTTATTTTCTCAAGCAAATATATATATATTTTTAAAATGGTCTAATAACGCTTTTTAAAAAAATTATAGTGATAAAAAAAATTGAGAAGTACTTCAAAAAAAAAATTGAGAAGCAAAAAAGAGAGGGGGACCTCAAATAATATGGATCTTTTTCATGTGAACTAAATGAGCTTGTAAATAAAATACAAGAAAAGATAAAAAAGAAAAGATTAATTTATGATAAAGGGCATCATCACCAGTCAAAATAGAACTAAGAAAAAAAGGGGCAAAACAAAAGGGAATGATAGGTTAAAGTGATAAATGACATAGGGAAAACCTCGGATGTTGTCAAGAAACGACTTTAACAGTTAATGCTGATGGTTTGTCGGTTGTGTCTGCCTATATTTTGGTCACGGTAAACTCAAAAACTTTTTCAATATATTTGTAATGTAGTGTTGGACGTGATAGTTTGCACTATGATAAATAAGGACCAGAAACTTTGAAGAGAGTGAAGTAAAGATGATAACAATATCAAAGAGTGCAAAGAGACTGTCTTACATGGTCTTGCTCTCACCGCTATAAACAAGCTTACTGAACTAGGGTTTTCCTTAACTCAGGGGTTTCAATTTATGGTTCAAATCTAACCAATTTTCTGCAATTGAGGGGTTTTAATGGAATTTGGCTGTTAAAGCTTAGGTAAAATTCATCTTCATAAAATCTCCAGTTTTTTTTCAAGTTTTAAATGAATCCATGTGCGCCTGTAAGTGCGCTCTCGGGGGGCTTCTCTGAGCGTGACCAAAGCATTTTTTCCATCACCTTTTTGCGGTTTTTAAACTAAGGCCTTGATCCTGACATATAGAGTCGACCACACCAATCTAACTAAAACAACATGATTGATTCTTAGTAACAAAGCATATATTTTTTTGGTCTTATCTAATTCGAATTTATAATTACGAAAATCAATTCCAAAGTTCATCCATTTTTCCCTTCAATCATTCTTATTAATATGGTCCTACACATCTCAATTCTACATGTCATTCTTCATTCTTATCATCTAAGTCATTTTTGGCCTACCTCTTATTAAAGTTCTAACCTTCTAAGCTCTAACCTTCTCAAAGTTTTGGCCTTCTGGTGCATTTACGGTCATCTTTGACCTTTCAATGCGAGTAGTTACAGTTCGATGGATTAGAAACCCATTCACGACTTGGCGGATATGATATTATGCAACCTGGTTTTGCACTATGGTCGCAACCCTCCATTTGGGTCCACCCGTATTGACTTGTATGCTTTACAATCTTGATCAATATCTTTTTTGTGAAAAGAAAAAAGATTTAGATTCTGTAACACTTGGAAGGATCTCCTTGGTATGTAACTTTAGAACACCGTAGCAATGATCATTCGCGCAAAAACGACATTCCATATAGAACTTGTTTTGCATCCACGTGTCTTGTTTTGTCCACTAACACGATGTCATCAGCGAATACCATTCACTATAGAACTTTCTTCTGGATAGGTCTTGTTTTTGCATCTAAGACCAAGAATCTTAAATTAGACCAATCGTGAATCGGGATTATCTTTAGTTGCTCCTCCATATATACTAACAATGGTTTGTACATTCTCTCATTCATATCTTGGACTATATTGAATTATTGCCTTATTGGTTTACTTTATAGTAAACTTTTATTTGCCATAATCCACTTAAGTATTTTGTGAGAAAATGAGAGTTACTAAAAAATAACCTTGGTATGAGGGAAGTATGAGATGAAATTTGACTGCCAAGATAATTAAAAAATGAAATTTGATTTCCCTTGCGGAGACAATAGGAGCTGCCTAGTTACCGGTCGAGCTAAGACTGCTCCTTTCACCGAAAAAACCTTTAGCATGAGGTTGACAAGGTAGGAGAATCAAGGTTTGGATCATTGACAAGATAAACGAATATCACTCCATTGAAGCAGTTGGGAGGGAATTTCATTATGAAAGATTGGACCTTAGACCTCATTTTCTTTGTCATGCTGTCATCTTCAAGATTTAAAAACTTTGACTTGATTTACAATTTATTTATATGGATGAAATGAACTTCAGGTCATGGCAGATCGAATCATTGGAATGAGAACAGCACTGCGTGAAAACCTTGAGAAGTTGGGCTCACCTTTGTCATGGGAGCACATCACTAAGCAGGTAAAAAAATATTGCAAAAGTAGCATAAATGATGGCTTAATTTCATTGTCATTAACCTTTTTCCTTCTATTCCTGATAATTCAAATATTATGGTTTGGATGAGCAGATCGGTATGTTCTGCTATAGTGGGATGACAAAAGAGCAGGTCCATCGTTTGACTAGGGAATTCCATATATACATGACCGATAATGGCCGTATCAGGTAATAGTTCATTATCAATTGCATGTACCAAGTATCTTCTATAGTTCTTTACTTGCTTCTGTGGCTAGTTACGTTTTCTTATACCATCTTCTCACGGTGCAGTATGGCTGGTGTTACAACAAAGAATGTCGAATATATGGCAAATGCTATTCATGAGGTCACAAAGTCTTCTTAGAAGGTACATGCAATTGCTGACTGCAAAGGATGCGCATAGGAATTTCTTTGTATACCAATAAAATTGATGTAAACATGAAGCAATTTTGTTGTCCCCTTTAATGATGTTTGGCCTAAGCGGACCGTCCATTTGACAGTGATCCATTGAAGTTCACTTGTAAGAAAACCTTTTTGGAATTATGGTATTATTATTTTCCTGCATTATGGGAAATTTATTGTCATCTGGAGCGTTGCGAAAAGATAAAGATAGTCTGATGGGTAGAGATCAGATCAGGTATCAATAACCAGGTTTTTTTCTTTGATTTGGAGTTCTTTATCACCAACTTTTGCTTGCACCCAATTTGAGATACAGTGAATCTTCATGAAGAACAATGAAAATATGAAAGGATTTTCGGAATTCATGATGTTTGGTTACTGTAGTGAGAACTCTGTTATTTAACTTCAGCACCAGAGCGGGAGAAGGCTGTTTATCAGAAATTTCCTAATATGCATAAGCAAGGTTGTTAAAATCACGATCTAGATTGTAAAATTATACGATTTTACGATTTCAATTATACCTATCAAGTTGAATCGGGGTTATAATCGATCCTGAGTAAAATCGCCGGCAAAATCGTTATAATCGGTTATAATCAGTAAAATCGTAGAATCGTAAAATCGTATCGATTTTACAAAATGGGCATTTCAAGCGACAATTCTGAGATATTATAGGTCATGCGACAATTCTTGACCTATTTGATACTTTAAATTAGAAAAAACATCTTTTCTCATCTTCCTTTCACCTTTATTGTCATTTTTTGTAATTATTCTCATCGGTTTTCTTCTTTTTCATATCTAGTCAAGCTTCTAAGTCATTCTCCTAACCCTACTTGCAAGTGATTTTTGTAATGCACTTAAATCTAAAGTATTGGAAAAAAAGTTCCTTAGTGATGAAAATTAATCTGTACACTCTAATTGTCTAGGTTTGTGTAGACTAACTAAATTCTAAGTCAATTTGTCTGTTTTTTTTGTTAAATGGTATAGAATTACAGCTAAGAATTAGATATTTTATGAATTATATTGCAAAAATAATAGATAAAATAAATCCAAGTGTATTTTATATTGAACATATCTCAACAATAAATACAAACAACAATTAAGTCTTAAACTTGCAAAATTTGTAGAATCAATCGGTTTTACGATTCGTTACAACCCGATTCTGAAAGCTGCTTTAAATTCAAAGTAAAATCCCAATTTTAACAACCTTGTGCATCAATATTGGAAACAATACTTGATGCAGGTGTACATGTGAACTGAAGTGCATCTTACTTCGATTGTCAAGTACATTTATTTAAGCCCTATTTGATACTCTGTTATAAATGATTCCAATTGATGTGATTTTTAATTTTAATTTTTTAAGCATCTTTTAATGTAGTTGTTCACTTTCCTTATTTATATTTGGAGTAGGCCAGACAATCTCTAAAAGCAAGGTTAAGAAGTAATTAATTCTTTCTGTAGATGGTAAAAATAAAATCCTTATTACAATGGTAAAAGAGAAAACTATTAACCCCTAGACTAACTTATAATTTTTGTAATAGAACATTGAACTCGAAAAAGATAGTTACGCTTACTATAGTCCTTGGAAAAAACACGAGACAATTTCGAAAGGAAAACGATGTATAGACTGTAGACCAAGATCTATATTGAAGAATCAAGAATTTTTTGAAAGAATATATAGAAATCTTAGAATATGTAATAAATAAAGCAATATATACTTATAGTAAACTAATCATCATCACACTCGGTGTATCCCGCTCATAAACACTTATAGTAAACTAAGAATCTCAAAAATATCTGTTGGCATCGATTTTGCTCTCCGGAATGAGGTATGGCCCGGGTTGGGATGCCCCGTTCAGCGACTCCAACAGCTACTGCCAACGTCATTAATTTTCACAAGCACAACTAATGGCAGAATATTACTGCAGCAATACTATTGAGAAATCTATCGAACACCGATATCAATGATAGGAATATCGACACTAGAACTATATGATGCCCACCTACAAGAACAAGATACGAGCCTGTCTTTGGTACGGAGCAAGAATTTTATGTAGACACGAGCACATTTTAGATACGGCGCAAAAAAATGTCATACAAGCCATAGCCTGCATACCTTTAAACCCCCTTAATGTTAAGGCTATTCTTCATTGTAGCACCCTACCTAAGCTTAAATATACATTGCATCTTTGTTATATTCCTTCCTGACATGCTTTTACCATGAAAACGATGTAGAGTCTAACATACAGTTACATAGGGACCGAGTTTCTGCAGCGCAAGCCAAAAGGCTAATATATGTATACAATTTTGTAGGGTGAGCTAAAAGCGCTTGATATAGCCCACAAGTTTCACCATTACAAAAGCCGGGAAGTACTCCTTGGAATTTCACCATCCTCCAAAGTTAGATCTATGCTATCCAGGTAGAGAAAAACCCATCTGCCGCCTCATATGTTCCGGTATTAGTCGGTTTATCAGCTCCGGTGGAGTTCCAGTTAACTGTACGAAGATATTAAGAAAATGATTATCATTTTACCGAATCAGATTTCACTACTTACAGCCCATGCCGGGGTTCAAGCTTTCAGATGTAAAAAAGGAGCATAAAAGGAAAAAAGGAAAAAAAAAAAAAAAGTTAGTGATACACGATTGAAGACTTACTTCCTGCTTAAAGTTGAAAAGAGGAGGGAACGGACGCCCGTTAGGAAGACGCGCATTTGGCTCACGAAGTTCATCAAAGAACGGATGAGCACATGCTTCCAACTGTCGGCCAAAAAAGGAAACGGATTTAAAAAAAAAGGTTAAGTTGCAGATCTTACAAAAAAAGTAAAAGTAGCAAATACGACAAAGGTAGCTCTAATTAGTCCGCAATGCCTTAAATGCAACACAACACATCCCGTTCACGTTTCGGAAGAAAGAGGATTTACATCAAGGTAATGCCAAACATACAACACTCAAAATATGATTTATACGATGAATTGTTACTTACTGCAGTGCATCGAAGACTAGGAGAATACTGAAGTAGACGAGAGGCAAGATCAATGGCTTCAGGCGGCATTCTCTTGTGAAAGACCTGTAACAACGGACGACATGTCAACACCTCTAAATATACGGGAAACAAGGCTGACAAATAGCTTCAGAGAACCATGATAGACATTTGCGTAGACGAATGTTACACGCCGAAATAGTGAACATATATAACACTTATATATCAAGTGCAAACAAGGTAGATGTTAATGTGATTTCCTTAGAAACAATAATCATAGAACTACATAGACAAATGGCATATGTAGAAAGACACAAATTTAGACCATGTGTTGTTTGCGTCAAAAAGTTTCAGAGATCAAAGCATTTTACGCCGAAATAGTAAAAATATCCCATCAGTGTAAAAGTGCGGTCGCGATCGCGGTAACCGAAGGGTTGTGCGTTAACGGGAGTGATATAGTTATCATAGCGCCTAAATATCGGTCGAAATCACAAAATATTCCTAGATACGGCTCAACATGCTGTTTTTTTACACCTTTACAACTCAGAAAATATCGGTTTGTTTATTTTGAAAACCTTTACAACACAGCCTGTACGATGCGATGTGATCCGGCCTTGTTTTTACCCTATGGCCATATACATTCCATTATAGGAACATTAACAAATAATGTATATTGAAGTAAGATCCACATTAAAAGAAAAAAGAAAAATGAAAAATATAAGAAAAGGTAGCAAGGGTACCTTGTGCCAAGGATGTGCTTTGATTTGCGGGAACCTAAAATCAGTATAGTTGGGATTCATGCATCGAATCTCCTCTCTAGTTGGAGTACCAAGAACCTGAGAAATAACAAAAATATCAAAACAATCAGTAAAGAGCACGATCACTCCATCAACACAATTTGCAACGGCTTCGACAAGAATATTAGGTTTAGACCTTAATTATCTCCACAAGTTGATCCACAGCGTTCTCACCAGGGAACAATGGCTGTCAAGAAATTACGAAAAAAGAAGTAAGAAAACATAATAATAGCATGGGAGCAGCATCAGCAAACGACCGCACCACTTTACCAAACACAAATTTTAAGCAAAATTTAAGTACAAAGCCAACCTGGCCAAGAAGAAGCTCTGCAAGAACACAACCAGCTGACCATATATCAATAGAAGATGTATATTCTGTTGCACCAAATATTAGTTCTGGTGCTCGGTAATATCGAGAACATATATATGATATGTTTGGTTCTCCCTTAACCTACAATCCCGAGAAGCAAGATTAGTCAGAGTGGAAGGAAATGTTGTGAAAGGCTAGGTACGATAAAAATTGACATCTCTTCCCCTATAAGAATATAGAATAATACCAGAGCTTTAGCACTTCCAAAGTCACAGATTTTGAGCTGGTGTGTAAGGGGATCGACCTGGGAAAGACATAATGCACACATTAGCGCAAAGAGAATCGCTAGATTAATTCATCAAAAGCAAAGTATAAGATGATATAAATCACATACAAGGAGATTTTGTGGTTTGATATCTCTATGGCAAACACCATGGACAGTATGGATGTATGCCAATCCCCGGAAAATCTGCAATATCAGTTGAGCTTATTGATTAGGATAAGAAACAAGATAGGGTCATGTTACGGAAACAAAAACATAACAAAAAGACAAATCATTGATTAAGCGCCGCAACTATAGTTTTCGTCTACAAATCCTTTCGACCCTCGTTTTGCACACCTACGTAACTCTTAACAACCAACGGGAAAAGTAAAATCTGAAAGCATTAACATCAAAAGCACACGGTCTTAAAGTCGTGCAATTTATTCTTAAACACAACATATGGCATATATCCAAACTACCCTTCCGATGTTTTTGACTCTAAGCTAATGGTGCCGGTATTTCTCTCATAATATTATTTCTTACTTCTATCGCCATAAAACTACAAAATTTCCATAGAACTATCCAACGAAATTTTCCTTTTTTACACCGAGGACAACATTCTTCACTCCATGATCACATTGTATTGTTGTGCATTGTGACAAGCATTCTAAATGAAAAATTGAAGTCACGGGTATTTTTTATCATGTCATGTATTGAATTATTACCTTGTAGAGTCTATTAACTTAATAACTAAGATAAATATGGTAACGACACAAAAACGAAAAAAAAAAACAGTAACGGAAAGAGAGAAATTACTTGATATGTGTATAGCTTAACATAAATAAGAGGCATCCTTTGGTTTGCGGTACTATAATGCTTAAGAACACGATACAATGACTCCGGTACATATTCCATTACTAAGTTGAGAAATAGCTCATCTTTACTGGTAGTAGAAAAGAAACAATGCTTGAGGGAGATCACATTGGGATGATCAAGTAAACGCATCAATTGTAATTCTCGATTCTTGTAACGTCTATCCTGCAAGACTTTCTTGATCGCAACGGTTTCACCCGTCTCCAAACACCTTGCCTATAAAATTACAAACATGTCATGAATGAGTTCACACCAAGCAATATAAATTGACATTAAGACTCGAGAAAACTCAAAATCCGTACCTGAAACACGACCCCAAATGATCCAGTTCCAACAACACGTTCCGCCATATAACTGATGGTCTGCCAAATAAAGCCAATAAGACAAATACTCCTTATTCTCTAACAAACTTAACCAATTTTTGCAGTAATTCACAACTGAAAAGAATCATTCTTATTCCTTACCTGTTTTGGCTCACCATTTTTGCCTCCAATGGTTGTGGAAATAATATGGCCAGTAACCTGATCATTTCCTTGTATTACAATAGGAGACATTTCCTGCAGACCAACAAGAGCAAACCCAACCCAATAAGCTCAAATGATTTCACACAAAACAAACCATATTGTGACGAAATTCACAATGAAGCATTAAAATTGTTATGATGAAATTATTAGAATATTTGGCTTCTGTACCATATCAAGGAACCAATTCAACCAAAAGCAAACTTAAGGTTGAGGCCCAGGATATGTTATATACTCTAATACGCCCGCTCACACGAGAAGCCAAATATTCTAATAGAAATTGCCATCTTTAGCATACTCTATCTAAGAACACACCATATTTATTCAAGGAAACATCATTACACAAGAACAAAGACAACTCAAACAACAAAAACAAACTTGATAAATTAGTAAAGAATCTAAGAAAAATGACCTAAAGAAGCAAAAAACACTAACCATATAGAGAAACTAGCTTAACTAATAATAGTTCTTACAATGAACAAAAGCTTTACCTAAGAAGGGGGAAAACTATCAAAAAGCTCACCCACAAGTAAAAAAAGGATACAAAAGCGATAAGTTTTGTAATGTTGTAGCAAGAAGATTCTAACCTAATTTTGTAAACAACCCAGAAGAACTAGAGATCTGGAATAGTGATTCTCAACCGAAAAAAAGGCAAAATTAAAAATTGATGAAACCCTAAATAGCGAATTAGTAAAGTAGCTCAACTGAAATGCAGTCAAATCGATTTCAACAACTATCAGTGACCAAAAACATAACTAATTTTCATGATTCAAACTTAAACAACACAAAATTAGCTGAAAGATCAACTAAAATCAATCACCAGCGTAAAAAATTCAATACCCCAAAACCCCCCAAAAAAACCCAAAAAAACCCATAATTCTTTGCAGCAAAAGAAGCGAAAAATATTGTAGATCCCACAAAATAAACCAAAATCAGCAGATAAAAAAAGTGAAAGTAAAACCTTATCATCAGACATGGAGTGTTGAGAAGGATGAAGAGGTTTGTTAGTAGAAGGGAGAGAATCAGGAGGAGGATTATGGGTTTGATGAGGTACTACTGGCATGGAAGCCATGTGAAATCCAGCTCAAGCTTTCTCTTTCTAACAATTATATTAATGGGTGTTTCTCACTCTAAAATTGCTCAATGGTAGACTCAAAATCACAATTTACAAAGACATAAAGGCTTAAACTTTTTCTACTGCTTACTGGTATGACTGTGTCTCTTAATAGTGTTGTACAAACACCACTGTTTTTCTGTATTTTTTTGATATCTTTCTCTTTCTTACTCACTCATAACATGGATTGGGTGGATAATATTCAACTATTTCTACTTCTACCCTTCTTAGAGAATTTCAGTTATGGCAGGAGTTGTTAAATTCATGTGAATTTTGCATAATTTGGGGAGTGGTCATATGTTTTTGCTTTGACCACCATTCAATAATCATCCTTTCTTCTTATATCGACAAATTTAAGATGGTGAACACACTTTATCAGCTGTTGGAGACTTTCTTCGATTCTTCCCATTGTCATATGGTTTTGGGATGGTATATACTCCTTGGTTTATGAAGTGTGTGCACCTTGTATTTTCCATGTTAATATGTTGATGTTCACAATAAGATTAGCTCAATTTAACATATTATTCGGAATACGCTAGATAATAATTGTTGTAGATAAGAAAAGAGAGAATTGATTGATGGTGGGCAGTGAGAATTGAACTTCTAATCTATGATTTTGATCAATCACCCAATCGTGAATTCTACGTTTTGGATTTTTGAATTTGGAAGAAAAAGATGCAAGGAATGGGTATGTTAAATTGGTAATTTTATAGCTATTTTTTAATTAAATCCCATTCTATTATAAAATTTTACCAAATAAAGACATAAGACATTTCTTCTTAAAGTCACATCCTAAATCTCATTTCAAGTTTCACATATAAGTCTCAGAATTCTCATTCTCATATGTCAAACACCCCATCTAGATAAGAGAAGAGGGAATTGATTATTAGTGGGCACTGAGAATTGAACTTTTGAGATTGAAATACAAAGTTATCGGCCATTGTTGTCCATTATACTAATCCATGATTCTGATCAATCACCAAATCCTCATTTTACGTTTTGGATTTTTGAATTTGGTTGAAATTTGAGCAAGTAGAATAAATGAGATAAGTATAATATTTCATTATGTAAGCGAGTTTAGTTGATAAAATCAGGTTGATTTGAAATTATAACGAGTCTTAGAATAGAAGTTAGATGGTGTTTGTTTAGGTGGACTCTGGAATGGTGATTGTTGCTTTAAAATCGTCTATTTATTTAGGAGTAATGACTAATTAGTATTTGTTGGGGAAATATACTAGTATAAACCTGAAATTTGAGATTTTTTTTTATATAGAGATTATTTTATCTTTTATGAAAAGAAAGGATAAAAATCTAAATATCCATTAATTCCGTTGAGATCTCACATTCAAGTCTTTTTTTTTCCATTACATTTTGCCCAATATGACTCTTGAATGTCCTAGTGTTTTTAATAGCATTATATATATATATATATATATATATTTTAAATTTGTGACCATATAATTAAAATAGATTTCAATGTATTATCATTTAAACTTTTAAGATGTGCAAATTATGCTTTATTATTACTTTGTTTGTAAATTAATGAAAAATAATTTGTTAAAGTGATATAAGGCATCTCAATATTTAGAATAATAATGAAAACAACTATTCTTGTGAGAGACCGTCTTTCAAAGAGACGACCTTAAAACAAGAAGTCCAAATTCTTATTTTCTCTTAAATTTGTGTAAATTAGGCTATTTAACTTATATTTCTAATGCATCTCTTGAAGAGACCGTCTCTCACAACAATTTGTGTAATAAAAAAATTTTTGCATTTGTTTTCACGGTGTCTCAACTTTTATTTCCGATTGACCCAAATTTTCAATATTTACATGATACATTTTGGCCCATTAGTTTGCCTATGTAAGAAAAGTATTAAGGCTCACCAAAATCAGTTGAAATTATCTCTCTCTTAAAAGTCAGAAAATTTTCGTTGTGACTTTGCAAACCACTTCAAAGTTAAAATGTTGTTTTGAGATACCGTTTTTTGTAAAGACGACTCTCAAAAGTCTAGCCTAAATCTATATTTAGAGTTGTAACAATATATTTTTAGAATTGGACTGGACTTTTGAGAACCGTCTTTACAAAAGACTACAAAAGACGGTCTCAAGTAAGAATTTGTGCTTCAGAGCTCAAGTTTCTGTCATTTTATTATTTATATATATATATATATTCATTCATTGTTCTCTTAATGCTAAATAATAGAGAAATTATCTCTTTGTATTTACATAAGCTATTTTTGGTTTAATTCTAGACACATGATGGGAGAAATAAGCTTAAATGAAAACTCAATTATTGCTCAAAGAAGAGTATCAAGTTACTAATTTTACCTTTACAACTTTCTTATTATTTTCATTGTTATTCTTGGTTGTAATCTTGAAGTAATTTCTAAAAGCTCTAATAAATCTAACACGATTCATACTCATATTTACGGTTCAAAATCCATAAGTTTTACTCATATGTCATCCGTGTCAACTAAGTGAGGGAATCAAACGAAAATAGTAAAGTTGTGTCAAAATTGATCCTATTAATGGAAATCGAACATGATTTAAATCGAACCAAACTTGTTTATAAATATCAAATCAAATTATCAACATTTTTACATATACCCAAAACTAATTGATCCAAACCGAAATATTTTACTCGAAACTTGTACGAAAACCCGAATAAAAGTCTTTAGAAAATAGGCACTAAGTAGGAGTACTAAATTGAGATGAATGATCCTTTCAAAAAAAATAAAAAAAAATTGAGATGAATGAATGAGTCAATGAGTCAAATGAAGTAGGTGGTGGTGATTGGTGAATGTAATATTCTAGCTTGGGTCCTGAAGCAAGTAGCCTCCCCTACTAGTACTACAATGATCCAACTATTAAATGAATGAATGATTGAATGAATGGAACAGTGGAATAATCTTTGGTTGTAAGTAGGGATGGTTATGGGCCGAGTTTGGAGCGGGTCCAATCAAATTCGGATCCTTTTAGTTTTTTGAGATTTAGACTCGGATTCGAATCTTAAGGGTCCAAAATTTTTAGACCTAGACCCAAACCCTCCAAATCTGATGGGTCTAAGGTCCTTAATGAGTCTAAAAAAAGTCTCTTTGATTTGTCAAATTTGAACCGTTTGTAAGTCGTTATATTTTATACATTTGTAAGGGAGGTATTGTCGTATTTTACAAATATTTAATGTTAATTTAACAACTAAAGCCACAAAGCGTCATCCATATCCAACAGGGTCCTGTATCCATGATCATCCCTAGTTGTAAAAATGGATTTGGTTCACATTATTTTAATGTACATCAATCATCATACATTCTACTAAAACAATAAGAGAATGTGACACATGTCACTTTTATACATCATATTTTCCCTCCTAAATTTTAAGTAATTAAATATGGAAACATTAAGTTTTAATTAAACTTCATTTCTTAATAAACAATAATTGTAAGAATACTAATGAAGAAACGAGATTGTCATATGTCAAACTCTCCTTCAACGTTTTCCCGTCCATTTACTCCGCATGGCAGGTGATTATTTGGTGAAAATTATTTCCTATAATACTAAAATTTATTTAAGGGTACAGAATAAAAATTGGACAACTTCCATTATAATATAATAAGATTCCTATATTATTTCCAAACTAAAATGTACCAGAATGTTAATCAGTATCATTTATACATATATGATTTCCAATATTATTTCCAAAATAATATTTAATATAGGAAGATTTTTTTCTAAATTTATTAACAACTATATAAAAATATTGTTCTCAAATTTATAGACCAGTGTAAATTATTGATTTTATTTACCAGTCATGAGATAATTACAATAACATCATTTTTGTGGTAAAGCATATAAAATAAACTTTTTATAAATTATTTAAGTACTGCTTTCTTATTCCTTAATCTATAAAATAAAACTATCTATAATCTTCAAAAACTATTAATGAAGAAACAGGACTGACACATGTCAAACTTTCAGCGAAAATTTTCCCGCTTATTTTTATATTGACATAATATGTAAATTTGCAGTGAAAATCATTTTCAAATATAGTACAATTTAACGTGAAAGAAGATTTGGTAAACAATACTATTTCCAAAGTATTTAAATTGGTAAAAGAGAATAACTTCCTAATATAACAAAATGAAATATGACCAAAATTTGTAAACCAATATTACTTCCATAATAAAAGAGAATAATATCTTGATACAGAAAAATTAGTTTTCAAGATTATTCACAAGCTATAGATTATATATCTTCATAATTATATTGACATGCAAATTCATGTCAATTCTACATATCTACAATATAATTTTATTTGATTAAAAAATTAGTTTTATTTAATAAATGAGTCATTTCCTATACAATAAATTTTTTTAAGAAAATATTTATAGAACGGTAATGTTTTTTCAAGATCTATAAAATGAGATCAAATTAAGCTTTATTATTAAAAAAATAAATTTATATTAATTTATCAAAAACATTATAGTATATTTATTTATAAAAATATATTTATAAAAAAATATAAGATCTCACTTGACTATGTTTTAGCTAAGAGGTCAAAGAGTGACTTGTTGTTCCTCAAACAACCAATCGACAGGGGTAAATTGACATAGTTTGAAAATTGGGATAAAGTGACATGAATTTGCCTCTCACTTCATACTTTCACTAACATGCTAATCTCTTGAGAGACCGTCTTTTTTAGAGACGTCTCTCAGGCCCAGTCCATTAGAGTTTAATTTTTACACTTATTCTATATTTTCATTTATGGGCCACCCAATTGGAGTTGGTCTCTCAAAGAGACCGTTTATCACAAGAATTTGTGATTTGCTTTTAAAGAAAAAATAGTTTTATTTACTAAATGAATAATTTCACCGTTAAAAATTTATTTTAATTTAAAATTATACAAACAGTCTTTTCTTCTCAAAATCTTTAAAATGAGACCAACTTTGTAATTATTTTGACTCATTTAAAAAAAATTGAAAAAATCTTTCAATTAGTCAAATAAAAAAATAATTAAGCTTTATTAACATAAATCATTTTGAATTTATTTTAAAATGTGAATTGTAATCATTTAATTATTGAAACAAACTTAAGTTATTCATAATACATTTTGTTAAACCATTTATTATTTTCATAATTTATTGAAAAGTAAATATTCGTTATACACACTCCCCTCACACACACATATATCTCCCCACACACACACATATATATAAATATATTCTTTAAAATACTAATAAATAACCTTTCTTATAATCTTTAAAATAAAATATTATACAAGTATAAATTCTAAATTAAAACTTTTATTTCAATCTCCGTGCATGGCACGGGAATCTATCTAGTTTAATAATAATAATAAGTATTTTTCACTTATTTGACGTGATTGTATTTGTACTGTCAAATAAAAATAATTATTAATAAAATATTGAAAAAATTGATATTAATAATCCAACCTTTCACTCATGCGGTATGAATAATCCCACATTTTGATTATTTTCTAATAATCCAACCTTTGCCTTATTACTAATAATGGGTAATAACAGGTATGTTGCTAGCAAATTAAAATAAAGGTTGGATTATTCACAGCTAACTAAGGGCAAACGTTGGATTATTAGAAAATAATCAAAAGATTGGATTATTCACAGCAGATAAACAAAATGTCGGATTATTAGTATCAATTTTTCCTAAAATATTTGTTAAAGCTTGTACACCCTAAAATAGTATGGACCAAGTAGGTACAAGACTTTCTCAATTCTCACTTTGGTCTCAACTCAATATTAGGATTAGTTGTTCATTTTTGCTCCAATTGGTCTCCTAAAAGACCGTCTCTTTAAAAGTCGTAGCTCAAATCTAACCCATTAAAGCTTAATTAAATTAAAAAATAATAAACTAATAATACTGAAAATGACCCCTCAAAAAGACCGTTTTGTTGTTCTATCAATACAAGATTAGTGATGACTGATGAGTCATGACTGCCACATGCTATGAAATGTTCCAACTCGACCATAATGAAGATTGTACTACTCGGTCAAACTTCCGCAATTTCCTACCATTTTGTCTTTTACTTCATCTATTTATCTTTCCTTTGATTCAATCTATTCCAAAGCAAGAGTCTAGTGATAAATAATGTGAAAATTAAGAAAAATGATAAAAGTGGTATAAAAGTATACTTATGTAAAAATAAGAAAAATGGATAGATAAAATATAAAAAAAAGTTAAATGTGTAGATCAGAATTAAAGAATGTAAATTATGAAAAAAATTAACAATTAAACAATTTAATAGGACAAATTTAATAGAAAACATGGATAAATCTTTGGTAGGTGGGAGTATATGTACAATTATCTAACTTGACTAAAAAATTAATTTATAACCAAAACTAAAAAAGTTGTTAAGAATAGCATTATTTTCGTTTGAAAATGAGGATTTCATTTGAAAATATGGATTTGAATCAAATACTAAATTTGACAAATAAATAAAAAATTTTCAAATTTGAATTTGAGTGAAATCCATAGATATTATAAAAATGGTTAAAGTTGAGATTTGAGAATGATCATCCAGACCTTGTCATTCTCAAATTCTACGTTAATGATTCATAATTGAAATCTATAATTTGAAATGAAATGCTTGTTTCCAGGTAACCTAAGATAAGTTATTTTCATTTTTTTAGTTTGTTACACCACTTTTTCTCTAATAACAAGCAACAACCTATACCTAATATAATATACTTCCTCCGTTCCGAAATACTTGCTACATTTTGTTTTTGGATACTATTCATCGTTTAAGCTTATTTTATATATATTGCGGCTAATATGTAAGTACTAATATAGTCAAGTGAGATCTTGTTTGAATCGTCTAATCGCATACTTTTATAACATAAACTTTTTATAATTTTTAAATATGTATAATTCGACATATAAATAAACAAAATAGTACATTAGATTACGTAAAAAAGTTAATGTAGCAAGTATTATGAAACGGAGGAAGTAATTAGCTAAGTTATTTCACATATACTTTAAAGCCAGCAAAACAACAAACTCTTTTTTAACTTTAGTAGATCAAACAAATCGAGAAGCATTGAATAGCCAACCAATAGATTTGAAACTTAAGACAAATTTTGTATATTAGGTTTAGGCCCGACCCGACCGACCAAATTCCTAAATAAGCAGCTCTAGTCTTGCTATGAATCAATGCATCTGTCTTTTGAGACCTTCCCTCTATAAAACAAACAACATTACTTAATTTCTAGAAACTACTTTTTTGTCTTCGTATTCATTTTTATTTTTTGACCACATGTTAGTCCAATCTTATAAATCACTATATATATATATTTTTTGATGTGTAGGAACTAAGAAGGTACACAAAAGACATTCATGTAGATTGACATTCACTCACCTTTTTTGTTACTTTTTTTTTTCCTTCTATAACTTTAATTAGAGCTATATTTTTTTCGTTTTATTTTATCTGTCACATAAGATTTTTTTCAAAAATTTAAAAAATGGTATATTTACAATAAAAAGGACTTTTATTACCTTTTAAAAGATACTAGAATTATACCAGTGCTATGCACGATTTTCGTTCAAAATTTTTATATGAACACTTACTATTAAACAATATTAATTAATTAATTATTAAAATGCATATATATATATATATATATATATATATATATATATATATATATATATATATATAATTAATGATAATATATAATATATAATTAATGTTAATTTGTAAGTTATATTAATTATAATCATTAATATAGTAATATTGTATTGTGAAGAGGAAAAGAATCAAAATTAATGGGAAGGAGTGGAAGTAGGTGAAGGAGAAGAGTAGATTTAACATAAAATTTATAAAATTGGTTAATTTTTAAAATACATATTGTGAAGTGACACTTGAGACAAATTATGTTTATATGAAGTGACAAATAATACAAATGCTTATGGAAATGACCTTTGGAACAAATGCTACTATGGAGTGACAAGTGGCAAAAATGTTTTTGAATTAATATATTGTATATATACTCCCTTCGTTCCCTATTGATGTTCCCATTGGGAATATTCACGGGAATTAAGAAACGTGGAATATTTTAGATAATGGAGATATTATTTTATTGAATAATAAATTTGATAGAGGAAAAGTGGGGACCACAAATATTTAAAAACTATTTAAAGAAAGTTAGTGGAAAAAATATGGGAATCACAACTAATTAAAAAATATTTTTATGAAGTTAGTAGGAAACATGTGGGGACCATAAAGAATGTAAAAATGTTAAAATGGAGTTAGTGGAAGATCTGTGGGGACTATAATCATTATTAAAATATTAAAATGAGGATGAGTGAGGTTATTTTTGTCATAAATTTGTGATATAAATGGAAAGATTACTTATGGGAACAACAATTGAAACACCCAAAATGGAAAGTGGGAACTTCTTTAAGGAACGGAGGGAGTATATTGTATGATGATATGATGTATAAAAATTAATAAATTATGAGGTAAGAAAAAAAAATAGGGTAAAATAGACATTTACATAGTTACTTTTTTTGCCAAAGTAAAATTGTGGGCTTCTTATTTTAAGATTGTCTCTTTGACAAACGGTCTCTCACTAATGTAGCTGAAAAAAACCAAGCAACATGACCGAATGCAGCATACACCAAAATAAAGAAATAAGGCCCACCAGCGAGATAAACCAACACAAAGGCCATAAGCCCAGATGGAAGCCCATAAGCGACCAGATCCAAACCAATTTCCCACAACAAGGCCCCAATAATACTCCTTAGGAAAATATTTAAAAAAAGCATTTTTAATAAAGAAATTCCCAAAATATAATTCCTAAAATAAGTGACTACGTATCTAAACCTAAGGTTGGATTTGTTTGCCATTACTAACATCGAACAATAGAAATTTTGGTCAAGTCAAATAAAGCTTCATTTGTTGTTGCTAACAATGAACAATAGTTATTCATTATAAGTTATACGTTAAAGTCACCACTCAATTAAGTAACCTAAGAAGCAAACCCCTAGTTTAAAAAAATATATATTTTCTTGAGCAATAATTTCATTTTTGTAAGCTAGTATATAAATCCGTACAACAGAGTTTTTAGTATTGATATATATTGATAAACATAGTTTGAGGAACAAAATAGATGCCTTGAAGAACATGTATAATTGAGTATTACAAATTACACTCACTTATATTATGTGAAATAACTTGACGTACATAAGTATACATTACTGTAAGCAAATCTAAGAAATAAGAACTTCAAAGCAAGTCGATATTAATGGCCCTTTTGGACCGTACCCTAATATCAATTATTGCATGTTGGAGTATAAAACATATTTCAGGGTCTTAATTGGTTGCAGCCCCAAAATTATGTTTTATACTCTAGACATGCATTGTAATATTTCATTACATCAATTAATTAATAACTCTACAATTCTTTCTGATCTCACCATTTAATCCGGTAAGTGGACTAATATTTCCCATCTTAATCATAGCATTAACAAAATCATTTGCAAAAGCCCTAAAATTTAAACTATACAATCTGACTAGGGCATCTTGGGATCCACCATTAAACAATTCTTGGTCCGAATGAAAAAGTCCACGTCTAGCAATCAAGTCTTGAAAGTAACCATTATCAAAACCATTAGGTGAACGAATATCGAGTGGGGCCAAGTTGTCGTCGCCTGTTCCGGAGGCGGGGCCGGGGCATGTGCGCTGACGGAGGGTGGCGAAGTTAGGATCAATATTGGTTTCGTTATAGATGTGGGTCCGAAAGGTGGTGCATCGAGCTTGACCGATTGTGTGGGCTCCGGAAAGGGCGGTCATGTCGCGAGCGTTTAAGCCTTGGGCGGCGAATGAGGAGATTAGGGTAGCGAGACTCGCCGTGGGTGGTGGAAGGTTGGTGTTGGCTGCACTTTGGCTTGCCGTCCTTGCATCTTTTCTTCCTAATGGTACTGACCATGAGGGCCCTCCTAACTGTTGAGATTGCATGATTGTAACGTTAATTGTTGCATGAGTCGTTAACACATATATGTCAAGGAACCAACTCAACCAAAAGCTTAAGCTGATGGTTGATGCCCCAAGATATGTTATATACTCTAACAATATAATCCTAGAATAATAAGTTGCATGGGTTGTGCATCTTTTCATAATCTATTAATTAATTGTTGCGTTAGCCACTTATAATTTTAAAATAATTAAACGGTTGAAATTGCATGATTATAGCGTTACACTTTCATTGAAAGCAAACCAATAACTTAGAAGTTAGAACTAAATCGATCCAATGTTTATAATTGATCATCCGAGAAGAATTTTCATTATCACCCCCATTTCATTACTCTGATGCCATTAAATAACTCCTTTCCAAAGTGAGACTTAGGAGGCTGGATGTACACAATTTTACCCTTGCTAGTGATAAAAGTTGTTTTCTATTAACTAATAGTAGCAAACATCACATGCAACATCATATAGATAAGAGGTGCACATGATATAATGTGTCATTTTTACTATAATCTATTATAATAATCAGAAACTAAAGAATTATAAATCTTTGACCATATCTAAATAAGTGACATTTGATTGCTAACTCATTTTACAAAAATGACTACAACTTACCAAGAACACAGCCTCCTTTGCCGCAAGTGCTAAGATGTCAGCACATGAAACGATACCATTGCAAGCAGTTTCAACATTAGATTTGATAGCATCAATGACTTCAAAACCTCTAATTGAGTTTTTATTTGGAAATGCATTCTTTTCTCCTGTAAATGTAGCCGTATCATCTAAAAGTACAGATGCATCACAACCCTAAAAATCACCAAAACAACGAAATAAGAGTTGATTAGATATTTCAATCTAAGTCATCATATTTCGTTTCAAATTACATATTTAATCAGTAAAATTTCACAATCAAAGTTAAACTTCAAATACTTACGTTCACAAAACAATCATGAAAGAATAAGCGAAGTATAGAAGCTCCAAGACGTGCTTCTTTAACTAAAGCTTGTCTCATAGAGTTCCTAACTATTAACTGTAGATTAGGACATGTTCTTGAATAAAATAACGGTGAAAGTTGTGCGTTAGTATCAACACACAAAAGGATAAAAACGAGAGGAAATATCGCTAAAATTTTTATTGTTGAAGCCATAAATTAACAACTTTATGAGATACCTTCTATATGTTATCACAAAAACATAAAACTTTTTTTTGTACGAGTAACAAAAGTATATGTGTAAGTATATATATAGTAGAGCAACAAGGTGTTAAAGGACGAATTCAAGGCCCGCCAATGTTATCAAATGACAGCACTCAACTTATTATACATAAAATCATATATCTACAAATGCTAATATATATGTGCTGATTAAGTTGGTAGCAGTAATGTTACGTGACAATATTGACCTGTATTGAAATTACACTAAGTATATTTTTTTAATATTATCTTTATTGTTTGATTTTGTTCTAGATCCGCCCTAATCAAGGCCGGTCCTAGGGGTGGGCAAGAGGGGTTATCGCGCAGGACCTCATGTCAAAAAAACAAATTAATGGTTGTAAACTTGTAAAAGGGTCCATATAGATGATAAATTGCAATGAAAAAGGATCTGAATGTGCTATTTCGGCCTGGGCCCCAACATATGTAGGGCCAACCTTGGCCCTTAGGTGTTAGAACTTATTAGAAGACTCGAAAGAAGAACGTGCATGGGGTAGCTTACGTCATTATTAGAAGATTAGTATTGTAAAAAGGCCATGCAATGTCAAAATTTTCAGCTAAGCGCGTTTACTTTGATTTTATATTACTTTATGTGACATTTAGTCTACTTTGGATGGATATTTTCAACAATCAGTTGAGTTGAACTTAGAAAATGATGTCATTTAATTTTGTTTTTTTTCTCTAGTTGGACCATGTAATTAATAATAAACCCTACTTGTATTATCACTTTATTATACAATCATCACGAGTATAACGAGTTGGTAGGGACGGGGTAATTCGAGTAGGCGAATGACAGCAAATAAAAAATACTGCTATAAAACTTTAATAATAATGCAATAGAAAATAAAAAATAAATTTAGTTGAGTTGGTTACGTAGTCACCTTCTGGCTTCTGCATAAGGTAATAAAGGTTAAATTTTGCCATTAGCAAAAAATTATATCCCATTTGTATTATTTTTGAGTTATCAGTATCATTATGTATGTTAATTTCGAATCTGCTCATGCATGGTTTAGGAAAATGAGTTTAAATGTGTATTCAGATTGACAGGTGTTACTACAAAATTTCACCCGCCAAAAGTAGTGAATAAATGGTCAATATAGATTTTGTCATCCCTCTAGCTACTTAGTAGCATTAGCAATGTTGCCCATGAAAATTAAGGAGTTTAAAGAAAAAATGTTAAAAATGTTAATCCACTTAATAAATGATTTTTTTCATAAAATTTTAACCTCTATATATAATTTTAAATGATGAGTTTATTCTTAAAATATAACACAAAGGAATACATATATATAATAAATTCATAATAGTCACTATTGTTTTTCTGTTTCGTTATATGCAACTGATAAGGATATTTTCACGCACAATATATTACAACCAGTTGTCTGTTGTAAATATTTTAGAATAAAAGTAATACATATTTTGGGCTTTTGATTTTTCTTCATCATAATAAAAAAGAGTGATTATAATTAAGATAATGACTTGGGAAAGTCATCAACTTGATCATTGGAGAAGATTTAATTAGTGTGGTTTATAGCAAAGTAGGCATGAGGAAAAGGGTTAAACAAAGCTATCTAATTTGACTTTGCTACCCACTTTCTCACATTATTAATGAAGTTCTCATCATATGTTAGCTGTACCAGAATAGTAGCATCAACTGGTGTCATTCCGTCTCTTAGAGTTTGGCCCATTTAAAAAATTAAACATCATCATCATTATATTCAGTATATCTCGCTTATAGACAAAACTATAATCATGGTCTGAGGAGGGAAGATAGACGACGGTTCATACGATTTAAAAAAACATTTCACATAAAATATTGTTAAATAGTGCAAATCTAAAAAAATAAAAAGTAGAAGTTAAGACTAATTAATCATTTTCTTAAATGTAATCTACAATGATTAAATCCTTCAATATTATATATTATAATTTATGAGGGATATAATGGCCCAATTCAGGGTAGCTTTATTTTTGAGGGATAGGCATTACTCATATTTTTTTCCTGTTTTTTTGGTTTTCTTGGTTTGACGTATAACTGACCATATTTCTCTAGTCTTCTTTTTAAAGGATATACTAGCCATCAAACTTTGTTTTTAATTGGGATATCCGGTTGATGAATAATGATTATGACTATAATTAATGTACAAAGTCATAGGTTAATTTTCTCTTCCCCTTATCTATATGAGTTCTTTAATCTACTTCGAATAAAAAATTAAAGACTTTACAAGTTATAGTGATCATATTTTCAAAGGAAAAATTATGTTAAGTAAAGGTAAAAATAATGTAAATGTAGGATTTATATAAGATAAACAAAATTTAACAAAGTAGGATTTTTACAATTAAAATTTATCATATATATGATCCTCAAAGTGTGTGTATAGTACTTTTCTACAAAAAGGAAGTCATAAGGAATGCAAAAAAGTATAGTATCTTTTATTCATAGGTTTTCTAATTCATGCTTCTACTATTTTTTATCATCACTTAATCTACTTCATTTGCCTTTTCTATGTTCTTGAAAATTAAGTAAAGAAGACACTTCATGAACTTCAATGAATTCAATCATTGTATAATTAAGTCTTATGATGTTAAATTAATGGTCTACAATTTTAAGGTTTGATGAAATCCCATATTTTTTTATGTTCACTTTAGAAATGTCTAAATTAATCATACTATTAATTAAAAGAACTGGAAAATTCAATGTGGCATGTTCACAATGATTTGTCATATGGAATAATCTTTGGATTATTGCTATATTTATTAATAATATGATTATTTAATTGCTATATTAATTAAAGTAAAAAAGGTAATGTTTATTTTATTTTATTAAAATAAAATAAATCCACCAATCATACTATTAACTAAAAGAACTAAAAAATTTCATGTGGCATTCTTTCAAAGATTTCTCACATGGAATAATCAAATTAATTAATTGCTATATTTATTAAACTAAATTGAGTAAATTAATAAATTACATTTAATCTTGACATTATCTCTACCATTCAATTATCTTTGACTAGCATTTATTTATAGTTAAATTGAGTAAATTAGAAAATATATATATCGCATCATGTATTCTAGAGAATTTCTAAAATTACAAATTTAATTATACATATATTGTCAAAATTGAGTATTACTCCCTTCGTTTTTTTAAGTTCTTCCACCTTATTATAACGGGTAATTTCAAAAGTTCTTCCACTTTAGAATACTCTCTATTTTTGGAAAGTTTTCATCCCACTTTTACCCCTTAAAACCCCATTTCCTTACTTCACACTGCTATTTAATTATTTTTTCTCCCATACTTCTAATACAATCATTACTTCATACTACTATTTAATTATTTTTTTCTCTCATACTTCCAATACAATCATTACTTCACACTACTATTTAATTAAAATAATACCTACTACAGCCCAAAGATTCTATCTACCTTAATATTTGTGAAAAACCCAAAGTAGAAGAACAAATAAGTTCGAAGGGAGTACTACATAATATCTCAGGTTTTATTTTTTTAATTAATATATATTTATATATGTCAATACTAAAAAACCGTGCATTGCACCGGATTCTATACTAGTTATAAATGAAAAATTAAGAGAAATAATACAATATTTTATTTATTTCTCAACAATAGTACCAACAAATTACAAATTTGGGTATATTACAAATTACAAATTACAAGGTTTCTTGAAGCAATTATAATGCCCTTAAAATTTGGGTATATTAATTGGTACAACTACTACTATCTAAAACATTCATTAATGATTCCACACTTTGACTAATCGCTTAAGGACAAAATCAAGGATGCAACATGCAAGTGCCCAAATAGCAATTCACAATTGAAATTTCATCTATTGGACTAACTCATATACATTTAATTTATTAAAGTCATTACTTTTACAATTTTAAAATGATGAGACAGTCTCATATAAAACAAGTTAAAATAGTAAATTAATTTTAAATTAATTTACGTTAGGTTGAAAAGTCTCTTATTACAAGTATGCAAAATTATTTTTTTTTATAGATAATAAGAATTAAACATTTATCATAACATTTATCATAAGAAATTGAGAAGTAAAACTATACAAATATTATGTATATACGGAGTATAATATAATTTGTTTATGATTTTTATGTCAAATTAAAAAAATTCAAGGGTAGATTGAGAGAAGGGTAATGTTAAAAAAGAGATGTTATGCGAAGTTCATAATTTAATGTTAATGGTGTTCTGTTTGGGAGTTAAATAGGAAAAATTAACATTAATAATCCAACCTTTTGATTATTTATAATCCAACATTTGCCCTTAATTTGCTGTGAATAATCCAACCTTTATTTTTGTTTGCTAGCAGCATACCCTTTTATCACCAATCATTTGTAATATGGTATGTTGTGGGCAAATTTATCACAAAAGTTGAATTATTAGAAAATAATTTAAAGGTGAGATTATTCATAGCGAATGAGTGAAAGATTAGATTATTAAAATCAATTTTTCCTAAAAAAAAATATAAGAGAATATTTTCAATGACTAGATCAACTTATGATTTTCAAACATATATAAAAATTCTAAATAGAATACAATTAGATACAGTATTTACTTTACATTTGTTTACATAATCCCTTCAAAACTAGGAAAGGGAAATAAAATTGTACAGGTGTGTAGTAAAGTTGAGATCAGAAAGGGGGAGGGAAGGTCAGCTTCTACAGAGGTTAGAAGTAACTAGAGTTTCCCAGTAGTAATTCAAGCATGTCGTTAGGGGTTAGAAGTGTTGTGCCGCCAACTATAAGCTCTATATTTGGCCTCTCACTCTCGGATAATGCCTCGAACGCTTCATGCACCTGCAGAGACGTAAAGGAAGTTGATCAGGGAATGCTCAAAGGATTGTCGCAATTCGCAAGGAAGTATCTATGAAATAAATACTCGATGAATACAATATTTTCGGATTAACCCATTTCAAAATAGCATACAATTCAAGTATAAATCTTGAGGGTAGTGTGAGTGTAGACTGTAGAAAGACATGAATGTATTGCATGATGTGATCGGACAAAAACTAGACGTTCAAAATGGTTGTTTATTTGATTTTTGACCGAGAGTTGTATACACTGAAGCAATGATATAAAAATGGAAATAACTACAGAACTTGGAAGCCATATAGCAGACCTAAGCAACCAAAGAGCAAATATAGATATTTAGATGTTGACTGCAAGCCCGGGGAAGATGGGGCAAAGTTAAAATTTAAGCAAAACTCGGGGACCAAGATTTGAACCCCAAAACCTTTAGTTTAAGATATATAGTTTTTAATCATTAAGCTACATTTTTATTGTAATAATTATACAACATTTTTCTTTTATATAATGACCTGAAAATTTCAGGGGAGCCGGCCCCTTGGAGCCTCAAAAAAGGTCCACCCGGGGGGCAACCTAAAGATCTTTCAGAACACCTTGTAGAAGTTTAAAATTCAACTATCAGTGTATTGAATTATATATAGCAAATAACTAACCTCTTGCCCATTGGTGCCTCCTACAACAAAAACAAGGATAACGTTTTGGTCCGCTAAGCTTGGTTTTGCCTGCACAAATCAATATACAATAATGAATACGAAACAATGCAGATTCTTCTTTAGGCTCTAAATATTCACTAATTGTTACCTGGCCAAGACCAAATCTTCCAAAAAGTCTACCCACAGCTGAAGAGTGATGCTCCAATCCAGGTATATCGTATTTTCCTAACGCTCTCAATAGTAGCTTGTACAGAAGACCTTTACTTTCGAAGGAATCGCCTCCAATGCCAAGTTCTGAGCCAAAGGGACCTTCCCTTAATTGTATATTCCTGCTATTTAAACCAGATAACTTGTATAAGAATCTGAAAAGGTTATCAACCCTGTCGCGCAACTCCAGCTTGAGCTGCATATCATCATATCCTTGCTCTTTATTACTATCAGCATCTTCATCACCCCAGTTACCCCAATCATCATCATCAAAATCATCAATCGATAAATCTTTTGTCGCCTTTTTTTCCTTTGAATTGATCTTGCTCCGGTATGCTTCAAGCTCTACAGCAAGGCCATGTACAAATTTAAGCTCCCCTAGTTCCGGGTTCTCAAAAACTGCATCAACAATGGCTTCCTTCATTAAATGCTCTTCTTGCCAAGAAAAAGGGCTAGTGGACCCTGAGGTGGGGAAATTTTGACCCGCTAAAATGTAGCCAATCACTGTAAGCAGTAATGCATCCTTGACAGAGATTAAACCTTGGGTGGAACTTGATTTTATACCATGAGATCTGATTAAAAAACTTTTGTTAATCAAATCACCTATTTGAGCAGCAAGACTTTGACTTGTGTCTCCTGCAGAAACATGCAACATTTTCTCTGCACTGATGAACGCATCCCATTTGTCGCGGTGTAGATCATCCAGAGCAGCCAGCGTAGCAGCAGCTAACTGGAAAATTCCTTTATTTTTAAGTAAAGAAGCGTCACTTTTTGCCAGCGCTTTTATCATTGGTTCCAACTCAGACCTCGTAGCAGAACCCGGCCGGGCCTTAACATTCACGGATATATTCTCCTTGCGCAAAGTTTCTAGGAGCCACTTCTTAACAAGTACAGCACCATCCTTTATTCGTCTCCCTAATAGAGCTTCCAAATAAGGTGTCCCATGGAAACTTTCTGTAGCCATGAAGGATCCATCAAACATATTCTTTATGGAGTCAGAGGACTGCTCATCTTGAAGATTGGAGCTAAGGTCAATAAGGCCCTGTATCTTTGAATCAGAACTTCTGGAATTCCATCCACGAAGAAAATTTTCAATGTTTTCTTGTAGTCGAAAATTTTCTGCTCCTGACTCTTTGCTGAAAATATTGTCAAGTGGTATCAAAACATCAAGTGGCGAACGCTGTATGCGAGCTTTTGGTTTTGCCTGAGCTTGCAAGTTTTTTGTATTCGAAGATGGAGATCTTTCTCTACGAGGCAAAGCAGAAAATACTCTATCCAAAAAGGAATCAGCATGACTACATGGAGTCAGGAGATCCAGGGTACGGTCAATCAATAACAAGCCTGCTGATCTTTTACGACGACCTACATCATAAAGACTTGACATGTCTGTCAAAATTCTTCCAACAGTTTTTGATTGATCCCCAAATGAAAATATCTCCAGTTTTAAATCCATCTACAAATCAAGGCAGGAAAAGAAAACATTACATAGGAATAAGGAGCGTATAATATTTAAGATGTCTAAAATCTAAACGCTAGAGTTCAAGTAGCAATGCCAACCAACATTGACAAAGATTATAAGTTTAAAGATATATGTTTTCTTATTGTTTGTAGGGTACCTATATTTCTAAACAGATGTATGCTAATGTTCTAAAACGACGTTTTTGAACAAAATTCTATGCTTATATCCAAAAGTTTTAGTAAAATTAGTCCTTTCAAGAGAATCATGTCTTGTTTCAGTTGGACCACTTTCCCTGTAATTCTCACTTAGCCCTCCCTTTCCCATAGCCTACCCCGTAATCCAAAATAAAAAATAAAAAAAGTCCTTCGATCTCCAAAATATTTACAATTACATCTCCCAATTTCAGTCCTGCTATCTTCATTTAAGTCCCTTCTTAGACTTTATACAATAATACACGCATGTCATTAAATTTATTTCTTAGCAAAAGATAATTCATATTGGCCCACTCTCTAATTACCATTCTGGATCAGCCACTGTTTAAAACAAGAGCTAAATAGAGTATTGCTAATTCACATGTGAAGCACTTAAAAGTACCACTCATCACATTTAAGTCTGACGCACATCTGCAAACTAGAGAGAGCTTAGTATTACAAAAAAAACTCCCTTTTCTGCAGCTGCCATCATGATCTATTTATCAAAAAGTAAGCAAAAATTCAGCACAACTCCCTACTTCCCCTCATCCCAAAAAAAAGAAAAATTATGTGCTGATACAGAACAAGCATGGGTAGCAAGTAGCAACTTGCAAGAAGCCCTAAATCGTGGAAAGGAAGAATTTTATATTGGAACAGTTTGATGTCATTTTAATGTCAAGAGTGGAGATAAAAAAAGAACTTGGAACAGTATGAAAAATTCATATTTTTATTTCACATATAGCACTATCTAAAGGTAAATGGTCGGCCTCAAGTGACGGCATGCAGGCAGCAGGAATATCAAACTACCCTTGATTGAGACATCCACTTTGAAACAGCTATGTGTAGCTTAGTGAGAGTGAGACATTTGGTATTGTCACTTGTACGTAGTAATTTTGAAGCATGTTTTGTCATCTTATGAAGAAAGTTGGCAATATAAAAAGGTATTGCAGTTTAAGAGTATTTGATAGAGTTAATACAACATAAAAGAACAACGTAAGCAGTGAGCAAGTAGTTAAATAAACCAGCTCTCTGAACATATGTGCAACACCAGAATTTTCAAATTAAGATACTCTGCAGTTCAACTTTTAAGTGTCATGTGACAGCCTGCATATGCATGGTTGTGACTTGTGAAGGAGACAGGTGAGAGTGGGACTAGAGGGTGCAGGAAGCAAAGGAAGACAGCTACACAGCCAAGTCCAGGGATTAACATTACAACACAAGTCAAGGTGAATAAAAAAACTTCTCATATTATGCTATCTCAATGAAAGATTAAGCAAACCAGTACTCTGTTCAAGTAAACTAATTGAAGTTGGCAATGCCAAATACAGAACCCCGAAAAGGAAAAGCAACATGGACCACAACTGAACAAGAATTAAGTAAAAGTGAAATAGTCTATTACCTTAGACGCCAGGTAATAAAGAAAATGGGCAGTAAGAGTTGCCCCAGGAATATCTTCACCATCAGCAGCATCCCCAGTGCTTAGTGGGGGCAACCCAGGGCTGAGAGAATGCTCATTCTCAGCTGATAAGCTAGCTTGAGCAACAGATCCTCCTGAAGGTAGGACAAAGAAATTTGGCGACAAGGGACAAAATATCATAGGGAAGTGCAGCACAGAAACAACCAACTTTTGCTCATTCAGCTTAGCATTATCTAGATACATGCTTGAGACATTAGGGCCAGCAGCAATGTGAGAAATGTCTTTGTCATCAAGTTGAGCCCAACCTTCTTCTTCAGAGGCCAACTTTTCTGATATATTCCTTTCATCCGGCCCTTTCACTTTTGTCTTGTGTTTATTTGAAAGCTCTTCATAATCTTGCATTAACAAGGATTCATATTCATGAAATGCATCTGGGCCAAGAGGTGAATCAGGATATGCTGAATGTGCTACCTGAGAATGAGAAACAGAACAAATTTTTCCATCACATAAAGCAGACAAGTGTCCAATTGAGAAAGATTAAAAGAGATTTGTTTTGAATAGGTAATTTGCTTCGTATATAAGAATACGAAAGATAGAATACGAAAAATAAATATAACCTGATTCAGAGTTTTTTTTAGTTTTAAACATTCACAGAAAAACTAAATACAAAAAAAAAATAAAAAAAAAAAATCAAAGGCAGACAAGCAGGCCAATTCAATCTCACCACACCGCTCTGTGCACCATTCAGAATCAGCAAAAAGCTATGTGTTTAGATACTTATACTTCCTCTAGTCTTCAAAGCCGGAAACGTTTAATCACGAGAGCTTAAGAGGAAGTATTTAATAAAAAGATTGATTAGCTGAACACCAAATGAGAGATGGCATGCCAATTAGGAGAGTTTCTACAAGTGTTTAAACGTCAACAGAAATTATTATCAACAAAATAAGAAGGCAGAAACAAACAATTACTAAGTTATAGCCATGCTTCGTAAAAAATTATGAGAAATTTTCTGATTCAATTTAGTTTCTGGTTCATTACGTACAAAATGTACATTTCTGATGGTGCCAAATATTCCTAGTTTATTGATTTTGGAATCTAACATACAAGAGTAAAAAGGCTAGTTAAATCATGTGTGCTACATATTATCTGAAAGTGCAGATCGTGTAGGCAATCAAGGGTCAATAAGGAATAGAATCATTGATATGACAAGGATAACGCTGCGGAAATTTGACCACCCATATCCCAACTGGCAGGAGCTGCTCCAGTGGTATTGAGTCAATGTAATGTTGTTTAGAAACGCCATCGCTAGAATTTGGATGCACTATAAATGAAGTGCTCCTAAAAACCAGCATCACTGACAAACTGGTAGAGAGGGGTTTTAACAGCTGAGATTGAGCCTCGACGACTCGACGGCAATTGAAAGAAAAAGGAGAATTTTCCAGAGCCTAAAGCCGACTCGGCGGTGGTGGAGTATAAGCTGCAGCCGACTCGGCGACCATTGCTGCCAAAACACCTTTTTCCAAAAGCAAAAGCCGAGTCGGGGGTTGGTGCCCTTTTGTGGCAGCCGACTCAGGTAGGTCAATCAGGCTGCATGCGTTTCCTTTTTGCAGTGGTTTTCTTTAATTTTTTTTTTAAATTTCTAGGTCAAAGGATGATTAGTATAAATAGTTTATAAACACTCATTATTAGGGTTCCTTCTTTTGTTTTTTCTTTAGTTCATCTTTTTGCTTTTCATTAAGTATCTTCATTAAGCATTCCATTTGAAGATTAATTGTAAACTTTCTTTGGTATTTACTTCCTTGTCATTTAATTTTTTATATTGGTTTAACATTTCATTAGCAAACTTTAATTGTTCTTAGTAATCATCCTTTAATACTAAGTAGTCATGTTCTTCATTAATTGTCACTTGAGTCATTGTTTGTGTTTTCTCATTGTTTAATTATTGCTTTCCTAGTAAGTTTCAATTATTATCATACTTTATTATGCTTAGTATCATCCTAGGTTTTTAGTTTATTATCTCCACCATAAACAGTGAGTAGATCTGTTTCATAGGGTTAGGGTTTGAACCTAGAATTCAAGTATAATTTGATTATTGTAAGAGTCTATTAAATTAGGACTAAACTGATTAAATTGTGCTTATAGCCCTAAATTAAATATGCTTTGTTAGATTAATCAATAGAACTATCGTGTGAGATTACAATCAACTTTGCTTTAGGATAAATTTTGGTTAAATTCTTATTAATTCGTTCCATAAAACTAGCGTGTGAGAATTGAATTAATAGGATCTAAATCTAATGGTTAATCAATAGAGTGAGAGTTTGAGATTAACAAGATCATATTTAATCACATAATTAATCCGACATATTATAAACACTGATAGAAGTTTGATCATACAAGAATTTAGGGGATTCCCAACACCTAGATCTTTTTATCATAATAGTTTTAAACCAATTTTCATTGCATTCTTATTTTGTTAGACAACAACCAATCAATCTTTTTTTTCTCTCTTCAAGCAATATAGTTAGTAGAAATTAGCGAGTTCTTTGTCCTAGCTTCCTTGTGTTCAACCCGCATCTACACGTACACCGTGCACTTGCGGTTAAAAAAGATTTCACATCAACAACCATTTGAATTTATAAATAAAAAGATTGCAATTATATTACCAATTACCGACATGAATGCTTAAAGAGTTGATACCTAAGCTATATACAGGTATTTCTGAAAGAAATATTGGAAGTTGGTTAGAGGAAGAACAATCGAAACAAACCTCTGAGATTGAAGTGAATATGTAACACCACTGAATACTAGGGTGTGCACCAAGACATCGTAATGTGTAGCGGTGAACATCACTCAAAAGACATGAAGTCATGATAACCACTTTCGTTGCAGAGTCTGATGTTCCATTCCAATCAGCAATCTAGAGAAAAATAACCAAAGTCATCAATATCCTTCACCTAAATGTAGATTGATTGGAGTAAGTGGGCGACAATTCAAGAAAAAAAATCAGTACCTTTCATAGGTACGAAATGAAGTGCGAGCAAAAACGTACAGCACAAAAAACTCGTACATAATCAAAAATACAGCAACCACCTGAAGCTAAACTTTTGCAGCCATATTTATTTGGAAGAATGCAATCAGTAAACTATACATCAATGCCATTCTAAAAAATAACGAGCACTAATGTTTTACTTTATTGCAAAAAATGCACTGCTATTGTTATACTTTTTGTTCTTCTCTTCATTGATTATGTGTCTAGCATAGCAATTAACTTGCTGAACAAAAACTCGATTTCTGATTTTAGTTGTTTTGGACTCCCCTTCAGGCGGACACTTAGGGCTTGCAAGACATTCAAAACTTGTTATAGGTTACAAAATAAGCGAGAGAGATAAGATATTTCTTACCATGTCAAGTGGGGACATGTCCTCCAAGCAGCAAACAGCACGTGCTCCATGTTCCAACAGCAGAGAGAATGCACCAAGAAATTGGAAACTCTCGGTGCAACCAGCATCGAGGTAAACAACTGCCTCTCGGAGTTGGTTCGATATCTACATTAAGTCAACAAAAAAATCAGAGAACCAATTAAAGTTAGCAGGAAGTGCAAGGAAGTGATAAGCATTCAACAACTATACTGGCAATGTCCATCTATGAAAAATTAGTGAATCCTTCTTCTCCATTCAATTCGATTTTCTACCATATGGATTCTTCTTCTCCATTCAATTCGATTTTCTACCATTTCAAGCATTAAGTTTAAACACTACATATTTCTTTTCACTCATGCGCCTTCCAAGTTATTTTTGGTTTTCCTCTCCCATTTTTTATGTTTTTCGAGTTTCAACTAAAAAAAAATTCTTTTATCTTTTTCTCAATATTTGTGAATCCTGAACCCTTTCTTATATTTTAGTATTGTATTATATCCCTCAAATTATGTTTACTCATCCATCAAAACATTCACATTTTTGCTACTCTCATCTTTCTACTAAGATCATTTCTAAAACCCAACATTGGCCTAATGGTTCGATAAAACTTCACCTTTAACAATAGGAACACACCTAGACCACATAATATCTTAGTAGTCACGCATCATTTTTGCCGCCCAAACTTAATTATATGGGTCATATCTTATTGGATATAGCCATTACTTTGGAATCAAATAAGATCACACTTGACTACGTTTTAACTTATAGATTCAAAATAACATATAATTAAAGATTTATTGATGAATAATGTCCAAAACGCAAATGTAAATTTAGTGTTGGAATGAAGGAAAAATTATTTTCCATTTTTCTCTAATATTTGTGTTCTCCTCACCATCTTACATAATACCCCTCATAGGAGTATAGGCATTTATCATCAATATCTATTACTGATTATTAAGTATCATTAATACATATTTCCCGTTTCTGTCACCAAGAAAAGAAGGTATACATAGAGTACAAGACTTCCTTTTACACACTACAATTGTTCAATGCACTTGATACAATCACTTTCAAACAGGCAATGGCATGGCATCAGGCATAAAAAGTATGAGCAAGGTGATTTACTTATGTAAAGTGTCACTAGACATACAGTACAAGACTTTCTTGAACACCCACCATTGACGTCTTCCAAATACATACTCATAAGTATACATTCCATTACATTAATGCCACTAAGTAGCTCCCACCTAGGTGGGATTTGGGAAGTTAAATGCACGCAACGTTACGCAACTTTATCCTTATCGTGATAAGGATGATGTTGCTTAAGAATGACCTTGGTAGTTGGTACCAAACATCATCTCCAACTTTACTTGAATAAGAATTACAATTCGATTTATTGAGCCACTTTGGTACAGTCTACTGTAATATCTTTGGCTTTATCGAAATAAAAGGCATGCAGCGCCTTCCAATTGCAATATAATTTCTTAGCTAAAAAACCAATTAAAACCACGCAATCCCAGAAAATGATACCCAAAAACAATAACAAAAAGAAAAAAAAGAGAGAGATTTAGTTATAACCTCGTGTATGGATTCGAAGGATGACTTAATTACATTAACCGTAGACATGATTTTGAAAAAGCCTCGCACTAACAATGCCAATAAATCCTACAAATACAATCAGAAAAACAAAAATTTAATATACTATACATCACACATTTCGTCCAATTTAAGAATTTTAATCAAGACGAAACGCCATTTAGAAAGATCACCTCAACAGAAAAATAAATAAAGCTCAAAATCTTTGCAGCAATTGAGTTCTATAATACTAAAATTAGAGACATGATTGATTGTTTAATTGATGATCCAAAATTCGACGCCTGAAAAGAATTGAACTTAAATTTCAATTTTGTGCATAAACATTAGAGAGATTAATGATTTCCGGAGAAAATTGAAGGAGAAGAAGAACATAGTACCTGAAGATGAACTGATCTCCGAGTAGTGAGAGCATGAACATCGACGGCAAGAAGCTCAGAGAGTCGGAAACGGCAAGAATTGCGGGAGAGGAGTAAAAGGAGAGAGAAATAGCTGGATTCTGATTTTATGGGCCGGGCTCATTGACGAAGCACTTAATCTTCTTCTTTTTGCTTTTGGGCCGCCCAACTTGGTAATTGCTTGTTCAGCAAATCATCTCCTGTGAGACGATCACATACGTGCAATCACTTATAGATCTAGCCCATAATTTTAAAGTTGTCATTTTAAAGCTTAAATTGACATCTTGAACCTTAAAATACCATTTTAAGTTTTGAATTTGACAAACTTTAAATCACTGAAATAAACATTCTAAGTCTTGAGATGAATATTTTACAATTAGAGTAGGTAAGTAAATATAAAATTAAGAGTTGGAGCAGGGATTTTAAGAGTTAGAATTGACATTTTAAGTGGTGTTTTAACCAATTAAGTTATTAAACTATTGAAGTTGATATTTTAACCTGATCAAGTTGATATTTTTAAGTTGGTACTTTCTGCTACTTAAGTTGGTATTTTAACTTATTTAAATTGACATTTTAAATGAAGGGTGGGTAAATTCGAACCCATAGGCTCTTATCACATTAGTTTTGATACCACATAAAAGGGCGTTTGAGTGAGGAGTGTGTTAAAGTATATATAATATACCATGAGGCTCTAATCATCAGCTCAAAGTGATTGTTATATATTATAAACATAACATTTGTGAGCTCATCAAACAAAATGTTTCTCCAAACAAAAAAATACCACACAATTATTAATATTGACATGAAAAGAAAACATATAATTATAATATATTTACCAAACAAAACATACAATCTTACAACAAAAATTGTTACATATACAAAAGACTCACTTTAAAACAAGCATGTAGTACTTGCTAACTAATCAAATTCAGGAGTTGGCTCTTCTTCAGGGCTAGCCAAAACCCAATCCCCTTCCTTATTCAATATCATTCCTTTGTTCTTTTCAACCCACCAAGATGGAGGTACCAAACATTCTTCCTTAAGGAAATCACAAGATTTGTTAACCAAAGCAACACTTCTCTTATTCACAAGCTTAAACTCTTTTTTCGACCCGTGCCAACCATTCACAATATGCAATATAGCTTGTAAGTTATGCCAATCACTAGGATTTTTCGAATCCTTAAGAAACTGTGATTTTCTGGTATCAATCTCAAGTTCAGTACCTATATTTTCGTACCCCAAAAGCTTAAAAGGGTACAGAGGGATCAAATCAATGACGTTTTTCACATGCAGAACCTTAAGATTAGGGTACGAATCAAATCTCGTCTTAAAAGTTTGGTTACCAACTTTAGGACATCCAAAAACAATACATGAAATTGGAATCTTTGTTGTTAGATTTTCAGCAACATCAAATGCACTTACAATAGCTAGTGTTGCTCCTAAACTATGACCCACAAATGTAATGCTAAGGTTTTCATCCTTGTATTGATCAATTAGTTTTTTGAGCTTAGCCAAAAGTTGTATTCTTGCACTAAGTTTTGTAAAAGGGGATTTTGGATCTTCAGATGTGTATATCGTTAGCCAACCTGTCATGACTTTGGGTAACTCATTGTCATCTTCATTCGTGATGTCATTGTCTTCATTCTCATCTTTGTCTAATACAATAAGAAAACAAGTTACATTTTCAATTTAGATATTTGAAAATTGACATAAAGCACAGACATTTAAAATTTGAAAGGCGAGTTTTAATGGTTGAAACCTCATGATCATATCTTATGCACTCTATTAGAGTTTTAGTTATCAATCATCACACAATTCTATAATTTTGCTGCTAAATGACAAATAACGGTCTCACAGCCATTTGCCAAATGCAGCAGGATTATTGGTCCTTCAATTCAATAGTAAAGTAATTTATTTCTAAAAATAGATTAATTTTAAAAAATACATAACTTTCGGAAATTATTTTACATTAATACAATAGTTATAACATCACACATTAAAATACTAGAATGGGAAAATAATAAACCTTCCAAAAATATTTTAGTAAGAAAATATTACTATTTTCCTATTACTGCATTTACAGGCAAATTCAATAGCCGTAAGAAAATATGTACATCACAAATAAAAACAGTCAAAAAACAATTAATTTCCTATAATAAAACAACACAGGATCACAATACTTTCCTTTTATACTAAAGATAGTTTAATTTTGAAAGTTACATTTCAAATATCAAATTGCTCAATAATTTAAAACTTACATTTCAAATAAAAAATTCATTCTACAAAACTCCGTGCGACGTACGGGTTTTATACTAGTTTGAAATATTCTTCTTGGCTTTTTTTAAGAATTTTGATTACCAACATGCACATTTGTGTTACAACACTAGGAGACTATTTGAGATTATGAATGGGTTGATGTTGTTGGTGCTCAACTTGCTTCTGCTTAAACTTGACATGAATGGTGTAGAATTTGATATTTTAATGTCTGTAATTTGACTAGAGAAAAAGTAAGGATGAATAATCTAACCTTTTCTAAGAGGGCAGGGGCATGCTAAACACGAGCAATATAGGTTTGCAATGCGTTGAAAGAAGCGGGGTTGAGAAGTCATGTGCTCTTGCGGAACTAACAAGATAAAGGTAGAATGAAAATAAATTAGGACCGAACTTTTAGTTTTTTTTAGGAAAAATTGATCTTAATAATCCAACCTTTCACTCAATCCGCTATGAATAATTCCATTTTTGGATTATTTTCTAATAATCCAATTTTTGTAAAAAAAATTCCCACAACATACCCTATTACTAATAATAGGTAATAATAGGGTATGCTGCTAGCAAACTAAAATAAAGGTTGGATTATTGACATCGAACTAAGAGCAAACATTGAATTATTAAAAGATAATCAAAAGGTTAGATTATTAATGTCAATTTTTCTTTTTTTTATTATCCTTGTCAATGGAGGATGTAAACAATGGCTTGGGGTGCCCGAGCTTCATTATAAAATGTAAATTATACTGAATTTCTTTTAAAAAATTATTTTAATTATTTCGATACACTTATTGTACTTCTTATTTTAATATTTTAATATCTTAATAAATACTACTCCTATTATGATATAATATGTTTTAGAATCAAAATTTTAAAATCTTTAGACGCGAATAGAGGTGTTCAACGGGGCGGGTCGGGTCAAAATTTAAATGGGGCGGGGCGGGGCGGGTCATGTCAAATGATAAACGGGCCGGGCCGGGTCAAGCCCGTTTAAATTTGACCCTCTTTGACCCTTTTTAAAAAAGTTCATAGAATAGCTTTTTTTATTATACTTTATGGTCCATTGGGTCGACGTACTTATGTATATAATAATAATATTTTAAAAAATAAAAAAAAGTGGTTAATTTTTTTTCCGCAATTAATATTTATAATTATCCGACCCGGCCCGGCCCGGCCCTTTACACCAAGGCCCGTTAATGACCCGCCCCATTATTGACCCGACCCGCTAATGACCCGTCAAAATGTGATCCGACCCTTGACCCGTTGGGTCGACCCGCCCCATTGAACACCTCTAGACGCGAATAGAGCCAATCTCATTCTTACAAACATAATAGAATAGAGACTTGATTCAACACAATCACGTTAATCGAACAAATCAACCTCAATCTCAAATATAAGTCTATGTTTTCGCATCAGTTAGCCTATTTATGAGGTACTTTTCACGGAGTGACTACATGATCAACACAAACACATTAATCAAACATATCAACCTTAAAATCAGAAGTGAATATTTTCATAATTTGCATCAGTTAGCCTATTTATGATGTGCGCTTGACGATGTGACTACATGATTCAGCACAAACACATTAACCAAACATATCAACCCCAAAATAAGAAATCCTTATTTTCATAATTTGCATCAGTTAGCCTATTTATGAGGTGTCTTTCACAGTGTGATTACATGATTCAACATAAACACATTAATCGAACATATCAACCATTCAACCTTAAAGAAGAAATCCGTATATTTTCATAATTTGCATCAGTTAGCCTATTTATGAGGTACGTTTCACGATGTGACTACATAATTCAACACAAATACATTAATCGAACATTCAACTTCAAAATAAGAAATCTATATTAGTTAGCCTATTTTTGAGGCGCGTTTCACATATATCTACATGATTCAACACAAACACATTAAACAAACATATCATCCTCAAAATAAGAAATCCTTATTTTCATAATTTGCATCAGTAATTAGGGTTGACAAAAGTTGACCTGATCTGAATCTAACCCGAAATAAGTGGGTTTGAGTTAACACTTTTGACCCAATTAATTAAATGGGTCGATCCGACCTGATCCGTTTATTCAATGGGTTTGGTTCAGGTCAAAATTTCAAACCTGAAAAAAAACTTGTATAACTCATTTAATAAAATGTGTTAATTTCGAGTTAGATCAATAAGTATAAGCTAAACTTAGTTCATTTAATATTTTCTTATTTTCGTAGTAAATACAAAATAAACAACAAAAAATATAAAGTTAAAATTAAAGCTTAAAAAATTAGATTTAATCAACGTTAAAACCTTAAAACGAAAACAAAAAATTTATAAACGGGTTAAGTGGGTCGAAATCAGGTCAACCTAATCTGCAAGTCGGGTCAAGGTTGTGATTTTTGACCCAATTAACTAAATGGGTTGGGTTTAGGTCAAGGATTTTCTGACCTGTTTATATATGACCCGAACCCAAACCCAACCCAACCTGATCTGTTTGACAGACTTATATCAATTAGCCTATTTATGAGGTGCATTTCACGGTGCGACTATATGAGTCAACCCAAACAAATGTATCGAACTGACTCAGGGTTGTTCATTCGAGTCATCAGGTCAATTTCGTATCGATTTAAAATCGAGTCTTGTGTCCAAATTTATTTTTATATTATTTTAAATTCATTTTGAAGTCAAATTAAGTCGGATTGGGTTTTAAGGTCAGGTAAATATCAGCTCATCAAATCTATTTCAATCAAATCTATTTCAAACACAGTTTCGAACCTAATTTCATAACTTACCGATATAACGACATGAAAATGATTAATCAAAAAAGAAAACGACATGAAAATGAATTCTTACCAGTACGCAGCAAAGTTTGAGCAGAAGCAAGTTGAGCACCAAGAACATTAACCCATTCATAATCCCTAATAGTCCCTCTCCACGCCACATAAATCTCTCGTCTCCCCAATTTCCTACTCTCTTCATCCTTCGAAACGACGACGTATCCAATCCAATTAGACTCCCTATCCCACTTCTCACGTGACAAAGACTTCAACAAAAACGCCTCAGGAACACTCACACGTGCAGTAGCATACAAATACCCAACGACGTCGTATTTATCGTAACCACCAGGAAACGCCGTTTTCTCAAGAAGGTTAGATTTGGAGTAACGGGAAGCACCGCAGTAAGAAGAATTTTGATCGTTGATGAAGGTATCGTAGGTTACTTGACAGAAGTCGCCGCAACGGAGGATCAGACGGCGGAGTTGGTCGTTAAGTGGGTCGAGGAGAGAATCCCAATTGTGGGATCCTAAGAGTTGGGTCCATGTGGGACCTTCTTGGGAGAGTCCGAGCTCTTGGGTTTGATCTTCCATGGAGGAAATGGATATAGAGTAGCTAAGAGTGGTGTGTAAATGTGTAATGGTGGTTAGTTTGGGGAAGAGATAATGAAATGTTTGGATTGGATTTCATTTTTGGTGTTTTATTTATGATTGATTTGTTTCCATTATTTGTGTTTGATAGTGTCATAGTCATGGGTTTGTCATATTGTTAGTGCCCTCTAAGCAGTGGTGTCTATTCGTGCTATTGATTTCGAGGTTACGTGTTTTTGACTTGTTTAAATTCGGGTTAAATGTCTATTTTTATTTTGGCATTAACTTCAAATTCAATTTGAAGTCGAGTTAAGTTGAATTCGATTACAAGATCAGGTAAATATCAAATCATCAGATCTATTTTGAACACTTCTGCCTCCAATTTACTTAAGTGTCTTATTTACTTTTGGATTACTTTTAAATTTATTCTCTCTATTGCTTAAAGTTGTTTTTACTTTTTAGCGGTAGTTGAGTTGAGAAAATGCTGTCTTGGCTTTGCATTGTAGTACTCCCTTTATTTATTTAGAGTTTGCACCGCAAAATTCAAATATGTGAAAACTTTTTGAATTCTATATTACTAATTTAAAAGGACGGATGAAGCTAATATTAGACCGAGTAGAGTAGAATGGAGTGAGAATTTATATATTCATATGTATGTATTAGTTGGGCTAATAACTTATGTAAAAAACACATCTCATGGAGTGTCTCATGTAAATATAAAAGTATACAACATTTGTAAGCTAAGAATTTGTCAATTCAAATTTCAAATTCACAAATTCTCATTTAGATTATCTTGTCGTAAGACAATCATAAATTAGGGCTAATACCCCACTTTGGATATTAAAATACTCATTTTAATTGTTTAAAAAAGCTATTTTTTAAACTTATCTCGCAATTAAACGTTCTCATACAAGAATTGTTCTTTCAATTTTAAATTTTTGGATCACTAATCCAATAAGAACATACATATACTAATTACTATGAGTCAATTAATACAACAGAAGAATGCAACAAAAATGTGCAAATAGACACTAATTCCTTTCTTTGTCAAGTAAGTACAAAATCATTTCTAAGGCAGGAGAACAACGGAGAATACCAGCAACAAACGATGATATCGCCTCATTTCTTCTTTCCGGCTTTACCTTCTTTACGACGCACCACTTCATCTACGTATCTCACACCTTTTCCCTTGTATGGTTCCGGAGGTCGCCAGCTCCTAATCGATGCAGCGAACTGACCAACTTCAGATTTATCACGTCCACTTACAGTTACTCTGGTGTTTTCTTCCACCTTCACTTGCAGGTTATCTGGGATAGCCATCCTTACTGGATGAGAAAACCCGAGACTTAATACAAGATCTTTCCCTTCAACCATTGCACGATACCCAACACCAACTAACTGAAGCTTCTTATCGAATCCTTTAGAGACGCCAATTACCATGTTGTCCGTAAGGGTCCTGAGCAAATGAAAGAGTCCAGTAGTAATAGGTTGAGATAAGGTCAAATGATATGAAAAGCCGAACAATTATCGACAGCAATCATATTTTCATCCCTGCTAGACTGCTAACAATACTAATGGGTTATGTTATGGCACACACCAAGACAAACTGAAATGTGAGGCAATGGATGCCAAAGTAAGCCGTCTCCAACTCTTTATGTTCTCAATTGAAAACGAGGCAATTGAATTTGCAAAATCGCAAAACAATTGGGAAACTGGAAAAAGAAGAAAGGAAAGACGAACCAGCAAAGAAGATGTGCAAAAAAGTTGAATCTGAACATATTTTGAGCTCAAACCAGGTGCGGAAAACTATTGTTCATCAGCAGAGTATGAAAACCAGGAGGAGCAAGGGACTGTCTAGAGTACATATTTGGAGCAAAGAAAACTAGGAAAAGTTGGGATCTGGGCAGATGAAGCCCCATGTAGGCATGACTCATGAGAGGCCTCGACACTTAAATTCGCAGCAAGCAAAGAAATGATAGTGACGTGTGATGACTAATATTTACAGGGACAGTTTGGCTTCATTATTGCGATATTTGCAGAAAGATATTCAAGATTCTAATTAGGTGGACGATTGTTTGATGTTGCAGCGAAATTATATTGTTGCATAGCAAAGGGGAAGGTGCAATAGAGATCAGTGAATTCCCACAAAACTTTAAACAATTTCCATTCTATTCATCAAAGAAAATTGAGGGGAAGCATAAATTATGGTTGTCATGGAAAAGTATAGACTTGCTAACACGGAAACAACTAAGTATTCCCTAATACTAATCAAATGAGCCATTTGGTTTTGCATACTTGTCGATGCACTATTTCAATCCTAAGTATTCTTAATTATGCTTGGTTAAAAGTTATAAAAAGTTGATACTAATAAGATTTACATTGAGACGAATCAAACAAGATCTCACTTGACTAGGTTTTAACTCATATATTGAGAACAAAATACAAACTAAAAGTGGTTGGTCAACAGTGCCAAAAACAAATGGGACATTTGATTAGAATAGGAAGGAATACTAAGGGAAAAAATTTGAAGTTGTAATGTTGACAATACCTTATCCTATGATCCATGGACAGAATATCTCATGTTTGGGCTTCTACTGTTCTACACTAGCGTTTTCGAATTCTATCTATGTTTTTTGTAGTGAAGCACAAAAATTACACACAGAACTAAAAAATCTCATGTTCATTCCTCTGTTTTCCATAGGACTTAATGCAGCAAAGGCTAGAAACAATGAATCAGGTAAACAATAAATACAAAAATATGATGTCGCAAAACCAATGGGCAGGTTGGCATCCATATTAGGGCATTAGAGTAAATAGTGACTATAACTAGCTGCAATAAACCGTCCTTTTCATTTCGCTCTTCTAGAATCCGAGAAAAATTATTGCTTTGCATCGCTGAGAATTAAATAAGCGAACACTTTGAAATCCTATCAATAGTTAGCAATGAGGAATTCCAATAGAACAAAAACGATTCATTAGCTTTTGACTAAAATTTAATACAAATGACGCGGGAAAGCAAAGACTAGACAGACTATAGTTTGACAGAACTATGGCCAAGGAGCAGCGAATATTAACGAATAAATTAGGATTGCTTCACTGTTTCCAGGTTATAATCCTATATGAAGTAAATGTCTAGTTGTGTGCTACTATGGTACAAATATTAATCTAGCGTTCTGTAACTTGGCACATGAGATTAATATTGTACACATATTATACCTGAAAAGTCCATGCATTTGATTGGCTCTTCTTGTTTCCACAGCCTTTCTGACCCTCAAATATCCAGAATCCTGCTTCTCAACTAGTACTTCCTTAGGATAAGTGATTGATAGTTCACCAAGAGGACCCTTTACTTTCAGATCCTGCCCAGCCATCGTAACTGCCACATTAGTTGGCACGGCAATTGGCTGCTTTCCTATTCTTGACTCTTTGCACTCGACATTTGTCCTCGAGAAACCAACACGAGTGGTAGGTATACTAGTACTTATATCAACTTTTCCACCTAGAAATACAGATCTCAGGTGGCTGAGATGTTGAAGAAACAATAATCAGTTCATGACTTTATAATCCACTACTTAACACTAGCATGACATATGCAAATGAGTCTACTATGTGTTTCAAACTAAAATTACAACAGCAATATATTTGATGTAATAAGAAGCATGAGCACTAACTTAATAAATCACTTGTTGCTTGGGTAAGTTTGCCCATCATCATCATCATCCAATTACTCTCGTTTAACGCATGGTCTGGGGAGGGTGGGAAAGAAGGCAGACCAATACCCTCATCACGAGGAGGTCGCAATTCAAAGGATGAAAAGGTTTAATCAACCATAAAGGGGCAAAGACATTTCATGACCCTCTCCCCTTCAGCCCTCCTAAGTCCTAACTAATCGAAAACAGCACGTCGTTCTGGGCATATGCAAGATGACCTAAATCCCAATACACAGAACCCTTTAGTTTAATTACTTGTCTTTGGGCACAAAATTTCAAAACATGTAAACTGAATAGGGTTCCAAAATTATTGTTTATTTTAACTCCATCCTAAAAAGTAAGAGTGCCATTATATATCAACAGAGTGCCGAATACAGCTTCCTTGTATTACCAATTCCCCAAAGCTTAAGATTTGAGTATACATTTATATTCTTGAACTCGAAGTCTTCCATTCCTTTTAGAAGTTTTACTACTACATCCTTTCTATTTAGAATCTGAGAAGCTACTGGAATCTCCAAAACTAAAAGTTTTTAGATTACGAGCTAGGTCAGGGGAAGGGGAAAGCCAGATGAGAATCGAACCCATAATGTTAATTAGTGATAGTGGTATTTGCTTCAACTGAGACTCCCAAACTAAAAACTATTACAAGCAAGACACTACTGAAATCAAATACAAATACAAAGAAGACAGAATTTGAATTATCAACCGCATAATTCTCAATTTTGGTCAAAAAATCAAACAAAATCAATTATCAACTGCATAAATGTAAAATCCATAACCTGATTGAAAACTCAAACAATAAAAAGTTATTCAAGATTATCCGAATGGTTCATTATTGAAATTCGGAAAACAATGCAGATATTAAGTAAGTGTAGAAGCAACAAATTGAAGAATAAAGCTTATATACAAAGAGAACACAGTAAAAGACATAGTAGTTTAGGAACAACAGAACCATTAAAGGGGAAAATAGAGAGATGAAGAGGAGCGTAACCTTGGGAGAGGGAGAGACATTGAAATGGAGAGCTCAGAAATGGAGGGAGCTACGCAGCAGAGAGGATGAGGGTGGGTTTTGGATAGAACCAGGAGTAAGGATTGAGGAATAAGGATGACGGTGTTTTATGATTATTTTTTTTATTTTTTAAAGGGTTTTTTATGAAAAACAGCCTCAAAGTTAACCCTTTTTATGAATTACAGCCTCAAAGTTTTTTTTTTACGAATTACAGCCTCAAACTTTTTAAAGTGACCAGTATTACGGCCAAGTGACCGTTGACCAACATGTCCACCGTTGACCAAGCCTTTTCCCAGTCACTAACCAAAGGCTGGTTAGTCTTTTAACCCAATCCCTTAACTACCCAACCAACTCCTTCTTTAAAATCCCCTTTCATCTTCTTCCTTGACCCATTTGCTCTCTCTCTCTCCTTAAGAACTCCATTTTTTCGATCTCCATAGCTGAAGAACTTTTAAATCGTCCCTTTTCTTTGTTCATTTAAATTTCTTTGCTTTTTTTGTAAGTTTGAAACCCTAATTTTATAAGTAGAACCCTAATTAAAATTCGAACCCCAATTTTAATTTGCAATTTCAGATGCCTGTTAATTTCTTCATCAATGATAAATCAAAGGAGTGCTACTGTGGGTATGATGTTACTGTTCAAAGGGGATGGACTACCAAAAACCCAGGTCGAAGGTTTGTTGCTTGCCCTGATTATGATGTTCACAGTAATTCAAGGGGTTGCAATTTCTTCCAGTGGGTGGATAATGAGCAAACTGATTGGCAAAAAGATGTCATTTTGAAGTTAATGGAAGAAAGAACCAAGCTGCAAAGGGATGTTGAATATTTTCAAAGGAAATTACAATTGGCTAACAAGAAGATTCAAAGAACAACCACTGAAAGAATTATGATGAAGATGCTTTACCCACAAAGGGTTTGGAGATGTGGATTGTTAATGAACTGTTTAGTTGTATTTCTTGTTCTTATTCTAATTCTTAGTTACCTTATGTAGAGACATTATGTAGTACTTTTAGTTATGCTCTGTTTTGTAATCGGATATGGCTTATGCAAGTTCTTTTGTAATTCAAAAGTCTTTCTGGAATGGAAAAATTAGAATGATGCTTGCATATTAATGGTCATACATACATGAACACATATTGTTCATTCCAGCATTGTTCAAAACAACTCCAACCCAAAATTACATCTACTTAATGTTCATACATACATCAAACTAATACATAAACAACTTAAACAAGTTAAAACAATTCTTAAACACAAGCAGGAGCAGGACTGTCTGGGTACTCAGCATCATTGACAACAGCTGATGCTTGAGACAAATTAGCAGCTGATGCCTGAGAAAGGTTGACGTTTTGAGACTTTAGCCGTTTAGCCCTATGCAATTCAACAAAAGGGTCATCCTGCAATGGCCTTCCCCCTTTTCCCTTGGTCTCAGAGACTTCACTTGGCTTAGATGATGTGCATTTTCTCTTATTGTGACCCAATAGCTTACACACAGAGCATCTACTCTTTTTTCCAACCTCCCTGTCTACCTTTTCTCCCCCAATTTTCTTCTTCTTTTTGGACTTTTTCTCATCAGGCTCAAGCCTTCTCTTCTTTTTTGATGGTCTTCCAGGAAGCTTCCTAAATGGTGGTGGATCAGGTTGAGTGTGTTGTGTTGTCTCCCAATCAGATGGTCCAGGCATGGGCCTAATAATTGGAGCATAGGCTTTTGCATATGAAGCTCTGCTGTAGTAGTCATGGACAAACTCTTCAACATTACCCCTACTCTCCATGATTGTGGCATAAGCATGATGACATGGAATTCCAGTTAATTGCCACCTGTAACAGGTGCAAGTCTTCTCAGCCAAGTCAACTAGGCATGTCTGCTCTTTATAGTCCACCTCAAAAAGGGTGCTGCTAGCAACCCTCACTACACATCCTTTGTAAGCCTCCTTGGCCCAATCAAACTGTTTCTTAACATATGGCAACAATCCATCCTCCAAAGCTAAAAGCCCTTCCCTCTTGCTGTGATGCCTCTGCATAATGTACCTTCTCATCCACTCCATGAGTGTGAGTATTGGCTTATCCCTTGCTGGCTTCATAACAGCATTAAATGATTCACACATGTTGTTTAACAACATGTTTGATTTGCAAACAGTATCAAAAGCATGTCTGCTCCATGCACTGGGAGGTATGGCTGCCATGTACTCATGTGCTTCAGTACTTAGTCCCTTCAACTCATTCATCTTCTCTTTAAATTTATTCTAAAAAAAAAGAAGGAGTCAAAAATGTAAACAAAAGCAAACAAATATAAATGTAATTAAATTCAAGCCAAAAAGAACCTGTGTTGTTGCCTTTGCAGCAGCCCATAACACAAATTTGTAAGCCTCTCCATTCCATTTTTGCTTGAAATTACTCCAAAGATGTCTCCAGCAATATCTTGATGATGCATCTGGTACAATGTCTTCCAAGGCCTTGATGAGGCCTTTTTGTCTATCAGACATGAATGTAAATCCATTCCCTGTGTTGGATCCCAACGCATCTTTCAAATGTGTCAAGAACCAGGCCCAACTTTGATACTCTTCAACATCAACCACAGCCCATGCTAGTGGATATACATTGTTATTTCCATCCTTACCCACAGCAGTTAAACATATTCCAGGGTGAGCACCAGTTAAATGACAACCATCTAGCCCTATTATTGGTCTACATCCAGCTAAAAAACCATCCAACACAGGTTTCAAACACATAAAGAATTTTTGAAACACAGGGGTCTCAAGCCCTGTCATTACTCTAACTAAAGCTATGCTACCAGGATTATATTTCAACACAGTAGTTGCATAATCATAAACCTTCTTATACTGGGCTGCACCATCCCCATAGAGCATAATCTTTGCTCTTGCTCTAGCATACCAGCATTTTGTATAACTCACCATAATACCATAATCTTCCTTAACCTTATTTTGAAGGCCTTTAACTAAGTCCCACTCAGGATACCTTCTCCAAACTTCAAGGTATCTAATTGCTAAGAACTTACTAGTAAGCTTCCTTGTTGTGTGCTTACTCCAACACTTGTGTTCCAACCTGCAAGTCTTAATTTGCATTGTGTCCTCCTGTTTCAACTTGCTAGCATGAATGTAAAAATTGCAATTTTTCTTATCACATAAACACTTACTCCTCACAGAACGTTTCTTGTTCCATGGACACTTGTCACACCTATCAATACAAAAGACATCAAATCTTTGCTTATTGTTGTGAAGAGAGAAAAAATCATACTTGTTCTCCACAGCATGCTGCTGTACTGCTGTCCTTAGCACCTCAACATTTGGGAAAATTAAACCAACTCTCAAATTAATCTTCCTACCAAAATCAGTGTCAGGGTTAAACACTGGATACCTTGTCCCACCTTCCTCTATTTCCTCTGAAACTAACTCATCTGAGGCATTATCTTGCTCCTCATTATCAGAAAGACTACCCTTCTCAGCTTTTCCAGACCAACACTTAGCAGCTGCCCTATTAATGCCATCTATAATGGACTCTCCAACCTTCTCTGAAAACAAATCTGCATCTTGAATGTCATCAAAATCATCCTCCTCAAGATCTATGTCACTATTATCAGTTGACTCATCCTCAAAGACTAACTTTCTAGCTTTGGGCTTTGCCTTGGACTTTTGCTTGCCCTTGCTTTTCTTGGGTTTAGTGACAGAAGGTGGAGGTTCTTTGGCTTTATCTTTGGGTGCCCTGGGTTTACTAACAGAAGGTGGAGGAGCTGGATCTACAGATTGTTGTGGATCTACACTTGGTTTACTCACACGTTTCTTGATTCTAGGAGTAACAGATCTCCTTGCAACATGCTTAACTCTAGGGGTTGATTTTGATAATCTTTGTGGAGGGGGTGATGGTGTAGAAAGAGGTATGCCAGTTTTGCCTTTCCTAATGGGGAGCTTTGAAGGTTTATTGGTAGCTGGTGGTCTTGAAGCAAGTGGGGGAATATTTAATACCTCCAAAACCTCAATATCAGGAGGGTTATTACTAGAGGATGGAAACATGTTTCTTGGGCTTCTACTAAGATTCTCTTTTTGGGTGGTCCCCTCAGGTGGGCTCCCTTCATCCATGACCATGTAGATAGTGACAAATCCAGAATTAGTATCTAAAGTATCCAACAATCCAAGAGCCTCATCCTCATCTATTATTAATCTAAGCCCCTCTTTCATAGTTTGACCCTCTTTAACATAATACAATTTAAAAGGACTAGTCAAACTAAGTCTTCTCTTCACCATCAAATATAAAGTCTCAACGTCATACGAAGCATAAAGAATTATGAAAGTTTTGACAGACCCAAACAGGTATTGAACAACATCATCTGAGATGTAAAAATTACCCCCATGATATAAAGCAACTTGTAGAAACTCGTTTGAGATTGTCATCTGTATGTAAAAATCAAAGAGCATTCAATAAACAACCAACACATGCACCCCAAACATCTTTCAACATCACAGAACCAACACATAAACCCTAAAAATCTAACACGAGCATTTTACAAGAAATTTGTAAACCCTAACTGTCGAAATTGAGATGAAGATGTCGAAATTCAAACCCAAATCAACAAAAAAAACAAAAACTTTACTCAATAAAGTAAATAGGAAGAGAGAAGAACTAACCTTTAACACAGTGCAGTTTCAATGGCGAGCCTCAATGGAAGATGAAGTGACAGCAATGGAGATGGTGAGAGTGACAATTACCCAAATGGAAATAAATGGAGTTGCAGAGAGGGAGTTGCAGAGTTATGATTGAAAGATGAGTTTGAAAAGGACTAACCAGCCTTTGGTTAGTGACTGGGAAAAGGCTTGGTCAACGGTGGACATGTTGGTCAACGGTCACTTGGCCGTAATACTGGTCACTTTAAAAAGTTTGAGGCTGTAATTCATAAAAAAAAAACTTTGAGGCTGTAATTCATAAAAAGGGTTAACTTTGAGGCTGTTTTTCATAAAAAACCCTTTTTTAAAATTCACATTAATAATCTAACATTTTATCAGTATATTTGCGATATTCCATGGGGTAATCCTGAGGTTTTGCGTTTTTCACGTGGTAACCAAAATTTTTAAAAGATCCACGTGGTAACCCTGAGATCTACCTAATTGTTTCATCGTGACTTTTTTTGCACATAAAAACGTTAGTAAACGTTAATTTCGAAGCTTTAAGACTGTTATACCCTTGTATACGCAACTCAACATTTCAAATGTTATCAGATTCAACCCTTTCCCCTAAAACATAACCTCTAACTCTAACATCTTTGGATTTAAGGGAAAAATATGATTTAGACGAAAGATGGTAGAGTTGGGGTTTATGTTTTGGGGGGAAATGTTGAAACCGATGGCATTTGAAATGTTGAGTCGCATAATTAAGCATATAACAACTTAAAGCTTCGAAATTAACGTTTGCTAACGTTTTAATGTGCAAAAACGTCACGGTGGAACAATTTGGTAAACCTCAGTGTTACCATGTGGATTTTTTAAAAGTTTTGTTTTCCAGAACCTCAGGGTTACCACATGAAATTTCTCATTATTTTTTAATAAATCAACATTTACCCTTATTTTGTTGTCAGCATGCTAATAGATTATGTTCTCGCAAATTAAGAGCAGAAGTTGAATTACTATAAAATAAAATATTATGCTGATAGTAAAATGATGGCAAAAGTTGGATTATTAACAAATAATTTAAAAACTGGGATTATTCACAGTAAATGCGTAAAAGATTGGATTATTAACATCAATTTTTTCTTTTTTCTTATAGATAAAAGGTGGATTGGTTGGGTCATTTTCAATGATACAAATAATGCAAAATGACACAATTAAAATGAAAAATGATGTAAATAAAAAGAAGAGAGAATATTCTGCAATCCACATAGGGCCGCCATCTGATAACATCTCATCGGTCACACAAGCATTGTCCAACGGGCGAGTATATGAGCCACATTATTACATTCAGGGTAACATAAATTAAAAGAAATATTGTCAAAAGAAAAAGATTCTTTATCTAAAATGTATCTAAATAAAATTTGAGCAAATCTTGAATGAAATGTTTTATTGTGAGATAAATTCATATAAAGTGCTAAATTTTAAAAAAAGAGTGTATTATTATTTCAAGGTAAATGTTTTGATTAATTTAGTTAAACTATTTCGTTTAATTTGGATTGTCACATAATAAGACCATCTTAAATGAGAATGTGTGAAAAAGTTTCGAGAAATTATGGGTTATCAATTTATAAAATAAAATTTTAATTTAATAATCTTACATTTATCTTTTTCGGATAATAAAAATCTCTACAAAACGAAACAATAATTTTTCAAGTCACCCTCAAATTTCAATAAGGATCTTGCTAATGAACGTTTATATAGTGTTTGTTGATAAGGATATATTACCTGATACAGTATATAATTTAGAATCTATTGTCAAATCATGCTTCAAAATATGTTATATTAATTCTATTTTTATTTTGTTTTTTTAATTTACTACTTCAAACATGTTATTGTTATAGTTAACGAGGGTCTTTGAGGCCTTTATTAGGTTTTACCGTTCACTAAAAGTTTTAAATTTTTTTTCACTTAATAAAAAATGGCTTAGATTTTTTAGGGATGATTATGGGTCCAAGAGTCAATTATATACAACCTTCTTATAGAATATGGGTCTAATTTTATATGACCAACAAATAAGGGTCTAAAAAAGAAATGGGCTTAGGTCCCGGTTTGGGGTCTTCAAACCCATATCCAACCTAGACCTTTTCTCATGATCTATTTAAGACCTAGACTCGCTAGTTCCGTCCCAGACCCTCTAGATTCATTCTAGACCAGATCTATTGCGCAACTAAAAATCAATTTTTAATTCGTATGAAATCTATTTTTATATCACAAATTCTCAAATGAGACGGTCTCGTGGTGAAACCATCTCTATTGGGGGATCCATTGTACACCTATAGTGATAACTTTTTATAGTCTTAGAGTGATCACTAACCTTAAAGTGATAATTTACAATGTTAAAAGTGATTAAATATTTGCGAAACCTTTAAAATGTATTAAAGTATAAGTACTACTCCCTCCGTTTCCTAATGTTTTTCTGTTTAGAATATTCTATTTTGGAGAGAGAAATTTGATTATGATTTTAAGACATATATAGATGATAAAATATATCCATATGAGATATCATTAGATTCGTCTTAATGTATACTTTTTTATTATATATTTTTTATGATGTGTATTTAAAGATATTAAAGCTCAAAATTCACTTTGAAAACTGTGCAAAAAGTAAATGGAAAGAACATTTGGAATTAAAAGACCCATTTAGGATCCGTTTAAGACCTTGGACCCATAAACCCCGCCGATTATAGATTCAGCTCTAAAATTTTCACACTAATGGTATAAGTCCGAGTGAATTCACCAAAAATAATATATTTGAATCCTAATCAAATTAAACCCGTACTTTCCATTTCTACTTACCAACATTCCTTTAAATTTTCGTTTTCACTTGTTAAACAACCTCCTAGTCTTAGATGATTTATCTTTCCATTGTATTTTCATCAGAGTTCTCATACTTACATTAATCATTTGTTAAAATAAGTTTAAATTTTTTTAGAAATTATAACTTTTTCTTTGAAGACCCTTTTTAACCGGGGAGACTTTTTGACCGTACTTTTCTATATAGATTTGAGTTATTATCTATCTTTCCTCCTCAAATCCTAATCATAGCTTATCTATGAGCGGGTTACCCTGAATATGATGATGATAATATAATTTTTTTCTTTCGACTCATCAAAGATCTATGCAAGACCATTAACTTCGTCTTTTTTATTTTAAGAAATTAACTTTCTTTGAATATCGACAAAAATGATATACGTATGTTTTTATCAAAAGACACCTATGTACCATGTATTGTACTAGATTCGTATAATACTACCCTAGATTCACCAAAATATTTTCCTTTTCATTCCTGAATTACCGAAGCTTTCATCCATGGCTGCCAAGAACAACAATGCAAACATGGAGCTCAATAACTAACTACAATCCAAAATCACCCATTAAAAAACCCATAAACACGAATTTCCGCCATGAAAATCCATACAAATCGCTTAAAACTCTTTCTCTTAATCACCTTCTCCATCTCCACTTTCTACCTCATCAACCGCCATTTTCTCTTCCACCATTTCCCTTCTCATACTGATACCTTTGTTCATGAATCCATCTCTTCCATTTCCATTCCCACTTCTCTTCATCACATTTTCTTCTCTATAGCTTCTTCCTCATCTTCCTTCCCTAATCGTCTCCCTTTCCTTTCCCTTTGGTACTCCCCTAATTCTACTAGGGCACTTCTCTTCCTCGATAAAAACCCTAGTTTCTTTCCCCCAATTCCTTACTTTATCTCCTCCGACACTTCCCGATTTCCGTACTCTTTCCCTCGCGGTCATCGTTCTGCGATTCGCGTTGCTCGTATTGTCAAAGAAATTGTCGATCGTAACGAACCTAATGTTCGATGGTTTGTTTTCGGGGATGATGATACCGTATTTTTTAAGGAAAATTTGGTGGGTGTTTTGTCTAAGTATGATCATGAAAAATGGTATTATATTGGTAGTAATTCTGAGAGTTCTGAACAGAATTTGAGGATGAGTTTTGGTATGGCTTATGGGGGTGGTGGGTTTGCTATTAGTTCGCCATTGGCGAAAGCTTTGAGTAAGGTTATGGATTCTTGTTTGATGCGTTACCCACATTTGTATGGGAGTGATCATCGCATTTCTTCTTGTATTTCTGAGCTTGGTATTGAATTGACTCGGGAGCCTGGCTTTCATCAGGTCTGATTTTTGTCTCTCTTTTCCGGTGGCGAATATAGGATACTCATTTTTGCATGTATATTGAATCAATTCGATTGTCATTACACATTTAATGTTATGTAGAATTTTTAATCAAATGACTCGACCCATGATTTGCTCGAACACTAGGTTACTAGTATAGGGTGTCCAACACTTATCTTGCATTCGATTCGGCTGTCATTTTTGTCTCTGTCATAAATATTAAAAGGGTTTTTAATCAAATGATCCGGGCTGACTTTTTTCGTTGTAGATTGCTAATTTAATCGGATGATACTTTTATTAGATGTTGGAGGTGTTTGTAACTTGGCTTATTGGGTTTTTAGTGGTTAGAGGTGATATATGATTCATACAGTCAAATCAGCTAATGTTAGTGTTTGGTAACTCCGCTAATTTGGGGAACTTGCCAGGACAAAATCAAACGATTTGAACAAGTTGCACAAAGTAGTGTGTTGGGTCAAATAAGATGATAAAATTAACTAGTCAAATCAATCATTCGAATCAGTTACTAGCTATTCAGTCTTGTGGATGCTTACTATAGAAATTTGGGAATGCATATAATGGCTAAAATTTTATGAGCCAAAGACTTGTATTCAAATTGCTCTTTTCTTTGTGATTTTATTTGTGTTATTCATTTGATCGGTTGACATTGTCTATGGCATAAGACTTGATGATCATATATCATTGAGTTTTGAATAACCCATTTGTTTTAGTTGTTAGAGTTAAGGTGACTGGGATAACAAGCTAGTTGATTGAATGGGTTTTCTTTAATTTAACTTGTTTGCTTGATGTTTGATGCTCATATATCATTGAGTATTGAATATTTCTTTTTTTTTTTAAATTCCATGTGGTGACAGGTGACCCTTCCAACTTTTTCATGTGGTAGACAAAATGTTAAATTTTTGGTTAATTTAAGTACTTATTTCGACTGGATTATGAAATATGTGGCCAATTAGGGTGTCATGACATCTAATTTTTTTATAAAAATGTCATTATGTTCAGGGAAAAATAGCATTAAGTTAACAAAAACACTTCCCTTTCGTCTACCAGTTGGAAAAGTTGGAAGGTTAGGTCACCACGTGGATTAGAAAAATATTTGTCTACCACGTGAAATATTATTTATTTTTTTTACTTTTTAATTTTTACTTTTTAGTATTCAGAGTGAAGGTGATTCTGATAACAAGCTAATTGATCGAAATGGGTGTTTAATTTAACTTATCAGGTGGATGTTAGAGGTGACTTATTCGGCTTGCTTTCTGCTCACCCCTTGTCACCTTTAATATCTCTTCACCATTTGGAGCTTGTGGATCCAATTTTTCCTAAGAAGAACCGGACAGAGGCTGTGCAGCATCTTTTTAAGGCTGCGCGTGTCGATTCTGGCAGAGTTCTGCAGCAAACTGTTTGTTATGATCACTCAAGTAATTTGACCGTTTCAGTTGCTTGGGGCTATGCTATTCAAGTATTCGAAGGAAATATACTTCTCCCGGATATTCTTGCATCACAGAGAACTTTTACGCCCTGGAGGAGACGTGGCATCAATATCGCTAGCCAGTATGTATTTGATACGAGGGAATATCCTCAGCATCCATGTAAAAGACCTGTGGTTTTCTTTCTAGAGGATGTTGCTTCCGGGACTGGAAGTGTCTGGAGCAAATATAGACGGCATGGTACTCGTAATTGTTCCCGAAATGTTGCTATGGACAAGCTAAAAGATATAAGGGTGTTTGCCAAGAAACGTCCACACAGCACTGAACCGGTATTGGAAAATTTATGGGTCGATACTTTTTGTCGAGTATTTATTTGTCTGTTACCGTGTTTAATCCTTGCTTGCTGACATCTAGACTTATCTCATTTTAGGTGATAGCACCACGTCGTGAATGCTGTGACATAATGCATCCCTTTAATAAATCAATGGTCATCGACATCAGGCAGTGTGGCGTTAATGAGTTGATAGCCATGGATCCTTAATGCTATGAACACTGTTGAATAGCTCCTCCTGTTTGTTGTAGATCTAGTGGTGGGAAGTCATGTACAGCTCCGTTATGAAACACTATTTGACGGCATCACCTAGGTAATATTTTTTTCTTTCGTATATTTACTGCAATGTACACATGAGCAGGGGCATATCTAGACCCGGGCTGGCATGGGCCATGGGCCATGGCCCGTGTCATGAAAAATGAAGTAGTATATTAAACTGATGTTCATTGTTTGAACCCACAACTTTCTATGCGCTTTGACAAAAGGCGTTTTCAGCTAATTACACCGTGTCAATGAGAGTTCATATTATATTGGCTCATGTAATAAATTTTTTCTGGTTTCGCCCTTGCATATGGGCAATTTGCAAAGGTTTCATGTTTTTACTTATATTGTTGATTGTGAAAAGCATGTCATCAACCATCATCTATGTAGAGTTGCTTCCACTCATTCTACAGTGTCGTCATCATCATCATACACAGTGTATCCCGCTCATAGAAAACACTCATTATACAATGTGAATGCCAGAGAACTTCTTAAAAATATACTTACTACCAAACTTGGTGGCGGTGGACTGGTTCGGTTGCAAGCCTTGCCTTTAGGCCTTTAGCTGTTGTTGTTGGATCTGTAGGCATGAATCGGGAATATGGTTTAAATTTCTCGCCAACTAATTTGAAAAGCGTGTTTTACGAAGGACTTATTAATTAGACGTTAGCAGTTTGATTCCGATTCCACTGAAATTTGAAAGGATTGATGAGTTAGGAAGTGGTGTAAAGGAGCGGTTGAAGTAGCATATATGGCAAGTTAGGTGAATGTTACCTTCAATAAAACAAATTCTTTACTATTATCTACTTTAAGGAAATTCTATTCAATGGTATTTTTTTTCCGATACTAGTTTACCTTACCTTATCTTGAGGTCGGATTTAGTTGGTCATTATGGGGAGGATCTACATTTCTTCATTTGCATTAAATTGACTTAGTTCTCTAGATTATTTTAGGAGAAGGTACAACTAGTCTGCCTCTCTTCCATAGTGCAAAAATGCTGTAACGTTCCCGATTGCGGTAACGGATACGATGATGTGGTCACGGGGTGATGTTATTGTACAGCCATATCGGCCTAAACCATGAAATATCGCTTGATCGGCCTAAAATACGGTCTTTTTACACCTTTATGATGCGGGTAGTACCATTTAGGTAAATTTGAAAACCTTTTGCACTATGCTCTCTGCACTCCGGGAATCAAAATTAAGAGGCAAAAATGAATGAGGTAAACTAGGGAAAGTGAAAAACTCTGAAATTAGGAGTCGCAAATGAGTTCAATTTCCTTGTACAATAGCTGCCAGCCTCCCAATCTAATTTTTTTTATCGTCCTTCAACATCTTCTTGCAATCATCCAAAATGCATAATCACTCACTAAATTACAAGCCATTGTGCCACATACCTTAGGTATATCCGACATCAAATCTACTTCTTGAATCTCCTCAGAAATTGCTGAAGCAGATCTTTATACCAATCTGCTGCATCAATGAATTCCAAAGCCTAGTATTTCGGTTTGTTTTAATTCGGGTCTCGGGTTGAATTCTAACAGGTTGAATTGCAAACATTAGATGTGTGAACTTCTCACAGGTTGCTGAACTACCCCTAATCTCCTACATAAATTCTCGATTACAATGTTAAACTGGTATGGAGAGTGGAGATAGGACATGGTGGATCTTCTTGTCTTGAGCCATCTTTAGCTAATGCTATATGTAAAAGTAGGCACACAAGCGGGATAGCCCAACTCAGGAAGTACTTATTCAAAATAAGATCTAATCATTGAGTAGTTGTCTTTTTGCTAGTCAATCTTGATGCACCATTATATAACATATCATGGGGCTACATCGTTAGCTTAAGTTTGATTAATTGGTTCCTTGACATGGTATTGTAAGTCAACGTGACAAAAAGTCGTGAGTTCAAATCTCATCCACCCCTATCATTTCAAGTTGAATATTTATTATGAGCAGGGCGTGTGTTGCATCAACACTTGTAGCTCCCATGATACAGTGTATAACATGTTGGCACTACAACTGTCAACTTAAGTTTTTGGTTTAGTTGATTTCTTGACATATATCCTTCCATCAACTCATAGCCATAAGGACAATGTCGTTTGGTTTTCCCCAACACTGTCAATAATTCTATTTTGAATTCTAGTTGTGAATCTTGGATGTGAATATGTGATCTTTGGCCTCATATAGAAATTGGATATCTCAAAAACAGTCTTGTTTATCAATCTCCTCCTCGGTTCTTGCCAATTAGTTTTCCTTTTCGTTTCATGGGGGTTGTAAGGTTTGCAATTTTGCCTTACGCCGATTTGTTATCAGCTCTTGCTACTGTTATCGGCCTGTGCTAATTTTTCGTTCTTTATACTGCAGATTGGCAATCTCTTCTCGTATTGATCTTGGGTTTTTATGATTATCACATATGAAGATGGTGGCCATTGCCGAGTCAACCACCTTGTTAGTTATTTGTATGGTGAGGAACTGAAATTAGCTGTTGTACAATCTTGTAGCTCAGTAGCACTTGTTCAAAACTCTACAACTAATCGGCGTACAGACTAATTTATAGTATTTTTCATGTTTTATATCTACAAACATTGAAACTCATTGTAGTTGTGTATTATATTAGATCATTTTGAGAATAAAAACTAGGAAAATTAACCTAGAATAATTCAATTTATTCGTGATTTTCCTACAATAATTCCACCTATTGATTAATCATGAATAATTCCAACTTTAAGATGTATATGTCTAGAGTAAACTTAGATAGCCTAATGACCTGCTATGGTAGGTAATTCAATTCATCAAAAAAGTAAACTAAAAAACAAATTAGAATTTTTTTTTTTAAAAAAATTGAAATTTTACATCCAAACATCAGTATTAATCTACGTCCAAACATACTTGGGTACAAGTTGAAAAAAATGAAAGCACAAAATATGGAAGTCAAAGTGATAAACTAGCTAATGGCATAGTACCAAATTTATAAAAATTGAATTGGTTAATTTGTGGGTTGTTTTCCTTGAGTAATTGTGAAGGAATACATCCTAAAAAGTGGATCCAATCTTAAACCTCTCTTTTTTCCTTAAGTAATGCTCAAGTAACCAACACTTCTTCATGTGTTACTTGCTTTCACCCTCAATTTAGGCACCTTAACACTACCTTAAATGTGACCTTTCTAAATTTGTAACACACCCTTCTATTATTTTCCATCCTTTCATTCTTCACCATCAATATGAGTATCACTCCTTTTCGCTCCTTTACGATTCTAGCCTTTTCATTCATCGTATGTATACTTTTATACTTCATCGTATCATTGATTTTACTCTGTACAAACCCTGATTTCACCAACCTGTTAGGCTCCTCATCGCGTTTCTCTACACCCACTTCTCTCGAACATATAGTCTTCGGTTTAGCCTCTAGCAAATCATCTTGGACGAAGCAAAAGGACTTCGTTAAACTATGGTGGAAACCCAACAAGACACGAGGATGTGTGTTTGTCGATAGCCTACCTATCGACATAAATTCCACACATGACAATATTAGTCTTCCTCCAATGTGTATTTCATCGGACACATCACAATTTCGTTACACTTACAAACATGGGTACCGGTCTTTTATAAGAATGGCACGCATAGTCTCCGAAACTGTTGATTTAAACTACTCGAATGTGCGATGGTTCGTGTTTGGGGATGCTCGAACAATCTTCTTCGCAAAGAATTTGGTGAAAACTTTGTCTAAGTATGATCATAATCTTTGGTATTATATTGGATCAAACTCTGAGATTTATGAGCAAAGTAGAGTTGATTCATTTGATATGGCTGTTTGGGGAGCCGGATTTGCTATAAGTGCACCACTTGCGAGGACATTAGCTAAGGTTTTGGACTCTTGTTTGGGAAGGTATCCCCATTTATATGGGAGTGATGGAAGGATATATGCTTGCTTAGCTGAACTTGGTGTTGGATTGACACTTGAACGTGGTTTTCATCAGGTACTCTTGATTTTTAACTCGGGTTTTTAGCTTTGAATAAGGCGTTATGGGTCTTTAAAAGCCTAGTTTGAATCTGAGAGATCTTAAACAGATAAATAGATGTTGTAACTCTTAAAAAATCCAAAATAAAAAGTACACAAAATAAAAGCTAAAACATACCAGCATTCAATGAGAAGCCAAAATAGTTAATAATATACAAGCAAAATTATTATAATAATCAAATAACTAATAAACTAGTAAACTAATTACTCTTGTATATATCAAGTTAAATTCTAATCTTTTAAAATGGGAAAATTCATTAATTTAAGACAAAAGTCTATTAACCAGTAAAAAAAATTATTTTATAATAAAGATTTCAATAACATACAATTTAAGTTTAATTCTACTCTCTTGACTAGTGAATTTCACTTGATTTTGTGATTTTTAATCATCTCTTATATTTTTTATTATAAATTATTAAAGCGGTTGGGTTAAAATTACAAATACAATATCTACGGGGTTGGGTTAACAATTAAAGCTATGATCTTTGCCAATGGAATGGTCAAAAAACAACATAAACTTTTGTGTGAGATGATCTAACTGTAAGATGATCTCCATACATTGGCTGAATAGTACTCCAACAAATTCAATTATTAGCAACTTTTTATTTTTGACAACTCTTTATTTTGAATCGTTTCACCGAGAAACGATCTCTCACGAGAATATCACAAATTCAAATGCTCAAGCATGCCATTGGTGATCAAATTTTATCCATTTGGTGATCCCACAGGCCACATGTAAATGGAAAAAAAATACCCAACTCATAAGCAGGGCGGATCCAGAATAAAAATGAGTGATATCAATTTAAGTAAAACGAGTTTATTAGATTTTAATACTGTATTAACTAACTCATGTGGAATATATTTACATGTAATATTTGATTTTATTTTGAATCAAATAATGTCAATTCACCTCAATAACATCACACTCATCCGCAAGTACTCATGGGTGAAATGTGCATCAAACCAATCAGAAAACTGTTAATTTTTGGTTCTAATATATTTGTGTTAGCTAGGTGGATGTCCGAGGGAATATATTTGGATTTCTAGCAGCTCATCCCGCAACACCAATAGTATCCCTCTCACATTTGGATGAAGTTGATCCAATCTTTCCAAACAAGTCAGTAATCAATTCTCTTCATCATCTCTTCAAATCTGCAACAATTGATTCTGAGAGAATTTTACAGCAAACTGTATGTTACGATCGTTGGTTTTTCTGGACAATTTCGGTTTCTTGGGGTTACGCCGTCGAAATTTACAATCACCACATACATTTATCGGATGTTCTTCGGATGCAAGAAACTTTTAATCCTTTCAAGAAAGGAGCAGCGACGAATTACTTGCTTAGTACAAGGCCTGTTCATCCTGATCCGTGTCGAAGATCGTCTGTTTTCTTCTTTGATCGAGTAGATGATTCGAAATTGCCGATGATTATTGGTCGATACAGAAGGATTTTACCAGAAAACTGCAGTTTTGATCCGATGACTTCGCCGAAAAAATTGAATGAGATTGTTGTGTTTTCAAGGAAGTTAAATCTCGGCATTAATCAGGTAATGTAGGAGGAAAATCCATATATTTTGGTGTTCAATAATTTTTCTAAAATTTAAATTGCTATATTTACTAAGATATACCATTAGTTCAATTCAAAAAAAAAAAAAAATCTACAATCAATTAAAATTTTTGATTGAATTAATTAACTAATGTGACAAGAGGTCACTGATTCAAATCTAACCATCCTTTAAATTCACGTGGAATGTTGCAACAAGAATTCATATCAAAACTAGTGGAAAAACATAGGGGGTTAGGCGTTGGTTTTTCAATTGATTTTTGACTTTTGGTTTTTGATTCAACAGTGATAGATGATTTTTAAGCCAAAATTAAAAGGTTATCGACTTTTTATTATTTTTGACTTTTTTGTATATGTTTTTTTAATAAATAGTCAACACTTATGAATAATTAACAAACATCTCGTTAATAGCTGGTTTAAAGAATTGGTTTTTCAACCAATATTTACTAATTGAATTAGTTATTTGTCAAACTAATCTAATATAGAGAAGATTTTAGTAAATAACGGTGATTTGTGAAGTTAATAAATTACCTTTGATAAGGCGAAAGTTTTGTAATTTTAATTTACTTTTTGATTTTATTTATTTTTTTATTATTATTTTTGTATTTTTATGGTGATTTACAGATCATAATTGTTGATTACAAATTATTATCCAATATATACACCTTTTGTTCTCCAAAACAATGTTTTAATTGAGTTTGCACAAGAATTTAGAAACATTTTTAAAGTAAAAAAGTACTACTACATTGTACAATGTATATATACAAAAAAAGTAAAAAAGTTTACTAAAAAAATAGGGTAAACATTTTTAAAGTACAAATAGTAGTCCCTCCTATTTAAAATTATTGTCCACTTTGGATTGGACACGAATTTTAAGAAAGTAGTAGTTGGAGTATTTTAAATGATTATAATAATTATAAAGGTAGTAGTTGGGGTATTTAAGTAATTATAATAATTTTATTCAAAAAAAAGTGATTATAATAATTGAAAAAATGGTAGGTAGGGTATTTTAAATAATATAAGTTAGGGTAGTTGGTATTAAGGTAAAACATCTTTGCCAAAAATAGATAGTGGACAATTAGAGTGACTTGACTAAATAAGGAAAGTGGACAATAATTTTGAATAGGAGGGAGTATATGAATATAGGAGAATTTTTAACAAAACACATTTATTTTAGTTGTTGTTTTGTAGATAGTCTTTAAATATTATGTATCTTTTTAATTTACTTTTACGTTTTAACTAATTTGAATATTTTTCATATCTAAAACCTCATATATATTTGTTATGTTAGACTGGACTTATTGTTAATGCCAGCAAGTTAAGGGGAGACATGAGGTGCACATACTTCATAAGCCAAGGAGATATATATTATCCTAAAATCATATGGCAATTGGAAGAAGGTCTCCAATAGCTTATAAAATGTGCACACCATCTTTAATTTGTCGATGTGGGATAAACCAACGTAATATTATTCTTTGTTTTTTGGCATTTTTCAAGCAGTTGCGGGCACCTAGAAGGCAGTGTTGTGATGTGTTACTTCCCAAGGACGTTTCCAAATTGGAGCTTTCAATAAGGGAATGCAGAGACGATGAGCTAATTAAATTACATAAATAATTTTTTTTGTTTAATTATCTGATATATTCACTTTGGGTACCAACATTGGTGGTACACTGTAATATTCATTTTTATATGGGTTAATTTTATTTTTACAAGAGGTAAATCAAAATTACTAATGTATATTAGTTTGTCAAATCGCTTAGTTGAGTTTTAGTTTTCTAGACGTAAATATAAATATAAATTCGAACTAGCTTAGTTATAATTATGTTGTGATGATGATTAATATTTTCTTTATTTGAGATCAGCATTTGCTCTTGTAGTTTTCTGTATGTGAAAAACAAAACAAAACCAAAAGAATACTCCATCTCTTATTATTAATATTATTCTCTAAATCAACCAAAATTTAAAATACATTACAAATAGAGATTCATGAGTTAACCATGTCCATGTAGTAGAAAATTGTATATAGAGATTTGATTCTCACCCCTTATAAAAAGATCAATTCTTCATTTCACATAAAAATTTCTTTTATTTTTAAATCAATTGTCTTTATTACATACTAGATTGAGCAAAGTTGTAGAGTTGTACATTTGGATATTTAGACGTGTTTCAGATAATATATCATACCAGATTAATTTCAATTCTTGTATATATGTATAATCAAATTTAAATTTTATATGCCAATTATTTCTAATTTAGTCGAGTTATACTTGATTTCGATTGATGGAGTCAATTTTTATCGACTCTGACAAAAATTACTTCAACCTATTTGTACGAAGGTGTTCTAAATAGACCTAATGATTCGACCTTTATTCAACTCTATAACTATAACCCGAATCCAATTTGATCGACATAATAGAAAATTGTAAATAAATACAAGATCCGAGAATATTTGATCCCAAATCGACCGAATGAATACCTTTAGATTGTAGCATGCTAATGGTCATGGAGGATATACTCTTCCGAAGAATTTCAATCATCCTCATAGACACAGTCAAAGCATTCCGATAATGGCGGCCATTGTAATTTAATCAAATCAATTCTCAGTCTTGAACTCTTTAAGAACAGATCACTATTGAGTGCTTTCTCTCACTCTCGATCTCCAGTGAATTCGCAGTATAAAATTCCTCCATTCAACCATTTTTGCCGCAAAATCTGGATAAATCAATCTATTTCTCCTTAATTTCCATCTGGGTATGTTCTTAAATCCCGATTTCTCTTCGAAATTTGATTTAAATCATCCTATTTCATGATCTATTTGCTAAATAATGTCTACATCTTCATGTATTAGTAACTAATCTCTTGTTTTTTTTCCGTGATCTTGTTCTGTAATTCATCTTTGATCTTATTGTTGATCAATTTTAATCTTATTAGGCCTCATCTCATGTCAATTGCTAATTTGAAAAGATGAGTGGTCGCTCCTTTGGAGTTGGTTCTCCAAAGACTTTCGATGCTTACCCAAAAGTTGAAATTGATATTGAATCTTTAGGTTTCAGAAACCCTAGAAGAAATAGAAATTCTCAATTTAGTTTCATCAGAATGATTAAATCAGTAGCTACTCGTTTGAAGTACTATTCTAAGTTACATCCTTTTGTTGTCTTTTTCATATCCCTGTCTTTTGGGCTCACCATTTTAACTATTCTTTCTTTTTATGAGAATCGTCTTCCATTAATGAATAATATTAGAAAATTCGAAGCGAACCCAGATTCGTATCCACTTCCAAAGCTTAAAAACCTTGTAATGGTTGCTGGCCATTCAGTTTATACAAGTAGTAATTGTGGAAAAGTTGACAATGAGAAATCTTGGTTTTTGGAGTCTTATCAAAAGCATCCTGGTCAAGCTGCCACATTTTTGGCGCATATAAAGGAGGGTGTTGAAGTTGCTGCAAAGGATGATCAAGCGTTGTTGTTATTTAGTGGGGGCGAGACTCGAAAGGATGCCGGTCCTCGAAGTGAAGCCCAGAGTTATTGGCTTGTTGCTGATTCAAAAGGGTGGTTTGGTGAGTTCTTAGTTCTGTTTGTTTTTGCCTTTTCTTACTTCCTCATGATCGAATATTGTCTGTTTAATCTGTTTTGTTTTTATAGCTCTTCTTTATTAGCTCAATCATGATCTTTAAATTACTGATATTTGAACAATTATTGTCCTTGACAAGTATATGATGAACATGTTGAAGAATCCTCATAGTCTGAGTTACTTGGGGATACTTGTTCAAGTATGTTTCCATTGGTATGCTATCAGCGAAGTCCTAAGTTTCGGGTGATGTTGAAAATGTGCATTGGCTAACTAGAATACTAATGATTGTTTGAATTTGCAAGTAGAAATATGTTTAGAATTTAGCCTGTTTATGCTAGAGCCTAGAGTAAATTAGATAATAAGAATGTACCTAAAATTATCAATCTTTTCAATAGACAGCGAAGATATGCAAGGTGGATTGAATCATTGAAATAATGGTAGTCACAAGAATTCCTAAGCTCTAACATAAAGACCACAATACAACATACATAAACAATGCCAATACCTTAATCCCATCGTAACGTGCTCAATTACGTAAACCTAAACAAGTCAATGTGAGAGATCCTTGCCGACAAAGTTTATACTTTATTCGACCATATGTAATACTCCCTCCGAACCAATTTAGTTGTCCCATTTGCTTGGGCACACTTGTCGAGGTAACATTTTGACTCTTAATGTCTCTAATTATGCTTAAATAAAAATTATGAAAAGTTGATAAGAATAATCCTTGCATTGAGACGAATCAAACAAAATCTCACATGACTATGTTTTAACTTATGGATTAAGAATAAAATACAAATTAAACGGGATTGATGAACGGTGTGAAAAAACAAATGGGACAACTAAATTGGTTCAGAGGGAGTACCAATCTACAAGAAAAACAATTTCAATGACCATTCACTTATATCACCTTCTCCATGTATTCCTGTTGAATTGGTTTGGCTAGAGTAAACAATTAGCGCTTTCGCTTTTATCATATTTTTTAAGGAATAAATGAGGCCATCCCGAGTTACATAAAAACGAGACTGTTGAAATTGATGATTATTGGTCGCAAAGCCATCAAAGTCACTTTAACATGTCTCCATAGTTCCATTACTCGTTCCATTTAATAAAAACACCAACAGTACATTAGTAGGAAATGAAAGATGGATTTCATCTTGCAGAGGCTGTCATCATCAAAACAAAACATGGCTGAACAATACTCTACTAGATCTCTCTATTTATAACATTTCCCCAGTAACTAGGCCTCCGCGTTTTCCTTCAAAAAGTCATAGTTATATTGAGATTCCTGTGGTGCCCATGTTGTCCAATATATAATCATGGTAAGTTGCCTGACGTTGGAATATTCCTAGCTAACAATTTGGTTGGCTCACGTCTTTCTTCTCTATGCACTTTTAATCTCTACTCTTTTAGAGTGCTTGTCTTTTGTAGAATTTATATTTAGCAATTGGCAACTCAGAATATGTCAAATGTCCTGAGTTATATCTGCTCTCTATTGACTGTATTGCTTATAATTCCTTATAATTCATACAGGGGAAGAAAATGTTAGAGAGAGAGCACTTACAGAAGAGCATGCAAGAGACAGTTTTGAAAACCTTCTTTTCAGTGTTTGCCGATTCAGGGAACTCACTGGCACATATCCTCAAAATATAACTGTAAGTTTCTATGATATTGTGCCTTGAAATTGTTTCATGAGTAATATTTACTGATCTTTTACTTCATTTCACAACTTACGTGAGCTTAGTAAGACTAGTAAATTACGTGGTAATTTATTGGTTCCAAGCATTACAAATTTCTTATGAAATTGTTCTAATGTAGACTGAAATAGTTAGGTTTTGAAATTGTTGAACTAGTTATTACCAAGAAATGTTTTCTTAGACTACATTCTATCTTTTTATAAGTATGACACTTGCCTTTATACCATTTTATTTGCGAAAGATTACCTCTTGCTTGATTTCGGGCAAGTGCTTGGTGTTGACTCGTTTTTCCTTACGTTTCCTTATGAAAAGCCACTTTCATACTAAGCTCTTTACAGAAGACTACCTTTTATAACATTCTTGTAGTTGAATACTTGCATGCTCTGGTTCTTCCCAACTGTTTGTAGATTTAGGAAAGGGCGACTTCAAATTTTCAGTCTTATTAGCTGAATATTTTTTAGTCAGATGTTTTTATAATTTTGTTAATTTATATCGGGGGAGGAATGTCTAGCTAAAGATAGAAATAATGCAGAGAAGATTTCATGTGTTTATAAACGGAAATTTTCGGCCAATCTGGTTGACTTTCTAAAATTTTCTTTAGGGTTTTATGAATTATGATAAGCCGTTTGCCTTTAATATATATATCGCTCCGGATGTTCGTCATATGAATTTCTATTGATTCTTAACTACAGGTGACTGTGAGAGTGTCAATTGTCCAATTGTGTGTGTGAGAACACATTGAAGAGCCTAGGTTAATTGTTGAGTATTCCAACTGCCTCAACTAGTTGTTTTTCTAGTCTTTGTTTAGTATTGTTTACGCTTAAAGACACTATTGTAAAGTTTGAGTATTCACTTGCAAATATTAGCAAGTTGCGTTTGTTAGGTTGAGTATTCCCTAGAGTTGGTGTATCATAATGTGTTTTAGGAGCTGATTGAACATCAAGGAGGATGCGACAAACTTATACGAAGATGAAGTTTTGTTTTACTCGTATTGCTAAGAACATTATAGGAAAATTAAAGGGTGGTATGGTACTGAAAAAGGCCACAATTTGGGGAATGAGGAAGGTTGCAATAAAAAATAATGCTATTTAATTTTAGACGTGGTAGGAGTGAAGAGAACATTGTAAAATGCAAGTAAAGCCAAAACAAAGATAAAAAATGCAGTAAGTGAGACATAGTTAAAAGTTTACAAAAAGGTGTAAGTTGGACTCGAGAGAAGATTATGAAAATAAGGGAATGTGTGATAATGATCAAGGATTACTCGCCTTTCTGCTAAAAAATTTATATTAAACTCAGTTCAAACTTCAACTAGATACTTGAATGTCAATAAGTATTCGATTTGCTCCCTATTGTTCAATAGCATTCTATTTATCCTTTTATCTATCGTGAACTGATGTGATCACTTTATCAATCCTTTTTTCTAGTGTTAAAGTGGAGAACTAAACCACAAATTCTCTTCATTGACTGAATCACTGCTTGCGACCCAGGATTCCATTTTTAGCAATGAAAGTTCGCTATTTCAGAGCCTATTGTGACATGACTGCAATGATGGCATAGCATCAATGATCACATAAGTTGTAAAGCAGACAACTAAGTAACTAATGATGGTTCTTTAGAGCTCCACAAAAGGCTTTTTACCTCTTGCCGGAATAGGTTTTGTTGGGAAGTATTTAGTAATAGCCATAGGACCATAGTGCAAAAATGCATTTCGACCGCGATTGCGATAATGGTCATGGTGATTTAGTAACTAGGGTGATATAGTTTTTGTACTGCCAAATATTGTCCCGGACTTTGAGATATCACTGAATTGGCTTAACACCTATAATAGTTTGGTAGATTTGAATATCTTATAACTCGGACAATACATTACGATGTGGCCTTGTTTTTCCACAAAGTATAGACCGAATTTGTAAAAATAAAAATTGATGCCGTTTGTTTTAACTTTATTTTGAAGAGGGTTTTCAGAAAACCATGTGTTTCTGTAAGGACTTGATACTTGGTAAATTATTTCCGATTAGAATACATCATGGGTGTTAATGTAGCCTCAACTCTTCCGAACGCAAGATCTAAAGGCATGGAAATATGTCGTTCATTTTACTCGTAACTGTAGGTTTTACTAGCTGTTGCACCAGCTCTCTATGCTCGATCTATACCAAACTGACATTGCTATCATATACGAGGCGAAAGTCGTGCTGTTTCTGATACGAATTGCTAATATCTTTTGGTCTCGCGGGTTCTCTTCTAATAAAGTTTTGATCATTCATTTGTATCACAGGTTGTGAGCTACGATTTTAAAGAAGAACGGTTCGCCCAACTACACAGGTTAGCAATTGGTTTCCCCGAATCAAGGTTTTTCTATGTTGGAACCCCTGCATCTGAAACGTCTCAAGTAGCAGCGAAAAAAGGTGAATCCTTAGTGAGATCTCAGTTCGAAAAAGACCCATATGGATGCTTGAGTTCACTCCATCACAAGAAATTGAAGCGTGATCCTTTTCATCGGTCTATTCCTTACCCAAATGGCTGTCCCGAAATTGACGCCTTGTTTAGATACTGTGGTTCGTCTCTCTACGGAGGTTCTCTTCCTTGGAGTTGAGCCATATTTTGCATACTTGTGACATGCCCACAAAATGAGATCTTCCCAAATCCCAATGATGTATTCAAGATATATTGTAGGACGGTCGACGGAGAACATAGTCATTTTTTGTCATAGAAGTATAATCGTAAAGAAAATAGGGCTACTTCTAGGAAATGTAACTTGGCAAAACATGTACTTGTATGTTATAAAATGCATTACAATATCTGAAAGGGAAGGGTGTTATTAAAAGTCGCCACCATTTTCATTGTGTCGTCATTCTTTATATATTGATCGCCCTTAATGAAATTTTATAACTTTATCTCTCTAGCTTCTCTCTAAAAAACTTTCAGAACTAAAATTCAATATCGAAGCACTATGGAAAATGAAAATGATCACCAAAATCATTTGCTAAGCATCGACCACCGATCGTTTATTTCAAAAAAAAAAAAAAAGATTGCGTCTGCTGAAATTTGATACATGTTTACGATCAATTTTGATAGGAGAATCACGTTAGTGTAATGTTTACGGCATTAGAAACTAGACTTCAAAATCATTCGGTAAGCATCGAAATACACGTTCACTCTTTTGGCCATAACATTTTATAAGAAAATTGCATTAATGCAAGGTTTGCGGAATTAGAAACAAGACTTCAAGAGTTTCCAACGATATATTATATGCTCAATTTAGATAATCGAGTGAGAATTGACAACCGTTTAAAGTTTACACTAATTTTAAGTACATCTTGTCGCATAAAACGCGAAACTGGATGGCGGTAGACTCCGTAAAACACGCGGTAAAGCCGCGTAAAATGTACGATTGAACCGTGGTCGAGTCGCATGTTTTACACGACTTTATCGCGGACAAGGTCCGCGTTTTGTGTGACTAGTGTACTAAAAAACAGTGCAAATTTAAAAACAGTCGTCATTTCTCGCTTGGTTATCGGAATTGAGCATATAATATATTGTTGGAAAGCTCTTAAAGGCTAATTTCTAATTCCGCAAAACTTGCATTAATGAGATTGTCTTATCAAAAGTTATGGCCAAAAGAGTAAACAAGTATCAAATTTCACCACAAGCAAACTTTAAACAATTGTCATTTCTCACTCGATTATCGGAATTTGGCAAAGTTCTTAAAATCTAGTTTTTAGTGCCGCAAAACATTGCATTAATGTGATTTCCCTATCAATAGTTACATCCAATTAAAAAAATACCAACATTGCAAATTAAAAAATACAAATTTTTAAATGAGACAGACTCACGATAGGACTATTTTTGTTGGGCTGTACCAAATTACAATTATTGTAGGTTCATTTGTAACTTCAAAGCAGTAATCATTTGTACCAAATTACAATTAATTAGAAAATTCATATGATTATTTAATTTTTTGGACGAAAAGAGTATGATTATTTTACTGCTACGTAAAAATAATATTTCAAAAAATATTCAAAATAATGAGGCCGGCGGGCGGCAATGCGGCCTCCATTGCCACGAAGCGGGAAAAATGGTGTCCACGTTGTGCTCACTCCTCAGTACGTCTGCCATTAGAGACGAAGGAGAAAGAAATTTATCCATTAATGGAGTGGGCAATTGGGCACGGGTATGGATACGGGTACAGCCGTACAGGTATGATTGAACTATGAAATGTAATCCAAACTCCAAATTCATTTTCCATTGGGTCTTCCCCGCAAATTTCGGTAGCTGAATTTCATCAAAACAACAACACAAGCAACCACATTATCATTTTCCATCTGTCTCTGCCCCTTTTTTCTCCTGTATGCTTCAGCTCAATTGGGTACTCCTGCATTTTTTTTTATTTTCTAATTCATATTAATGGGTTGAAATTGAAAACCCTATTCACGATTTAATTTTTTCTTTCTGGGTTTTGCAGTATTTTGTTTCGTTCGATTTGGAGAAACAGGGACGAGACGAGGGTATTTCTGCTCTTCAATAATAGAAGAGGCATGATTAAATGCAATTTTCATACATTTGTTGATATGTTTGCGTAGGAATGAATACAATCATTTCTGGGTAATTTCATTTTGATGAAACGATTTTGGGTATTACCGTGTAGGAGAAATCATTATTAGATGAGATGAAACTAAGGAAATGGGTGTTAAATTGTAATAATTTGGTAATTCATGGAAATGACAAGACTCAATTGGATCCTTTTTTTGGCGTTTATTTCGCTTTTTACAATTAGTTCCTTGGAAGATAAACATTATGCCAGGATATCTTTCAGTTCTGGAATTGAATCTCCTTCATTGGAGATTAAGAAACAATGGGTACACCTCCTTTCTCCTTCTCCATTTTATTCATTTTTGTAGTGCATTTAACTTCATAGAATCATGTACATTTTGATTACGATTAATGAAAGGTGGCGATGTAGACGAGATTCCATTTGAGGTCTTGATTTTCCTTATATGGACAAATCACTAAGATGGTGGTCATTTGCTTTGTCTGTATGAATGAATTATGATCCCCTTGATATTTTGGATGTACTATTGTGATAGAATGTAGGAATTCTAGCTTTGACGTTACGTTATTGTGATTGCTGTTATTCTGAAGTGATTGTGATTTGCTTGTTTTTTCAATTGCATACAAAACAATGGAGGAGTAGAAAATATTATTAGCGCAATGCGTCTTTTGTTCCAATAGGGGAAGATGACTTTTTTTGCTTAGGAGTTTGTGATTATACAATTTCTTAACATCTTCGTCAATATTCTTGGCACTTACAATAGTTTCAAAGAGAACATATTTTATATGAAGTTGATATGAGTATCCTGATCTGAGCAGCTAACACTTGGATGTTCCTGCGAAGGAAGTAGCTAGAAAAAATCTCGTTATTATTATGTATCCGTTGGATGTTTTCCTGTGAAAGGTCTGAAATTTTGATCCCTATATCCAATATGCAATATCATCTATAAGAACTCTTGTTTGGTCGATCCCCTTTATACACATTGTGAAGACATGCAATATGCATTGGAAGTATCTAACCTAGTTGGAATTGTGAGTTCCTGGTTGTGTGCTAACTTAGGCACCAATGAAACATAGTAGTATAACTGTTTGGTCCATTTTGCTGCTGCATTTAAAATCTGACTAAAAACCTGATCATGTGTGACATTCCCTGTCTCATATCCATTTATTGCTTCATTTTCATTTTTGGTGATGGATTGTTGTGACATGGAAATCTTATGTGTAGTTGCCTCAGAGGAGACTATGGCCTTAAATAAATGTCCACAATCATGCTTGTTAGAGATCCCGTGATACGTGCATGAATTTTTGGCAGTCATCTTGTAGCCATCAGTTCGTTCCATTCATGTTGATTATCTTCTGTCTACAGGAAGAATATATGCAGAGAAGCTGTTCCAAAGAATTGGCGGAAATGAAAAGAGAATTTGGCGATGACTTGTACTTGTTATTTAACGCCTTCAAAACTAACATTGGATCAAGTTCAGTCTGGTTACAAAAAGGATCTGATGAACCCTTGACTACCGTGCAATCCAACATCCAAGAACTGGTTTTAGTTTGCTTCAGACAGAACTACCATCTCTTTCCTGATTTAAAGGACCAAAACGTGTTTTTTAGTCATGCTAAATTACCTCTTGATTCATCTAGTGTCCCTAGAAGATTCTTGGTTGACAAGTCTCCCAAAGGTATTTAAGAATTAAGAGTGTTTCTCAATGCCGTCTGTAACGCTGATCCTTCCTCATTATTCCTATCTCTTTGTAATGTGTTTACTCTTTTTGATGCAGCATCTTCCAGCACTGCTGCCAGCCCAACAGATGTCTTTGACGACCCAATTATAATACCTCCTGATTTGCTTTTTAAATCGCCTCCTCCGCCTGTGAATATGGAGGATTCATCTATTTCAGAAAAGGAAGGACGAAACAAACACTTGAACCAAATTATAACTATTGCTTCCACAATAGCAGGAGCAGTTGTTATCTTTGCTTTACTGTTATTTTGTTGTCTGATGAGAGGTCATAGTAGCTATGCAGATGCACAAAAAGACGACAATCCGCTACTCACTTTGACTTCAAGTGACTTCTCTACAAGCAACCTCGGTATTTCCATCATCTTTCGTTGATGTTGTTTTCAAGAATTAGTTTTTGAGTACGTTTCTCTGATATAATGCACAAAATGCAATCTGCCAGGTTCCTCAACAAGCTCTGACGTTAAGGATTGTATAAATAAAAGTTATTACTCGGGTTTAAACCATGAAGGACATGGTAGTTCTTTAGGTGGTATATCAGAACATGGTGCTGGTGTATCTGAAAATGCTGAAGGGCCTTCTGAGAAATCAACAGTTGAAAAACCTGTTCCTTCACCACCAGTTGCACCAGCGCCTCCACCCCCCAAGCCTAAGCCTCCACCACTTCCAAAGCCTAAGGCTCCGCCACCTGTTCCATTAATGAAAGGTTCTAAAGGACCAAACATTCGAGGAAAGTCAGTTTCTGGTGACCTTTCAGGGGATCCTGATGGGAAAAGAACAGTGTTAAAGCCATTCTTTTGGGATAAAGTGGTTGGTAATCCTGAACACTCCATGGTTTGGGATGAAATTCGATCAGGATCATTCCAGTAAGATTTTTAAAAAGCCTCAAACTTGTTTTGGAAATCATGTTTGCTTATGGTTATATGTTTTTAATAGAATTAAATTTGTAAGGGGAAATTATTCAGTATTTTATTCTTAAGATTCAGGGTTTTTTCCTTTGTGTTTAATTTGGAAATAACTTAATTCTTAGAAAAACTACTCCCTGCTCAGTTTTTGCTAAATGTTTACTATCTGCCTGATTCATAGGTTCAACGAAGAGATGATAGAGTCGCTATTTGGATATAATCCTGATGACAAAAGGGGTGGTGACCGAAGGAGCAAGTTAAAGGATGGCTCTCAACCACAACTTATACAACTAATTGATGCAAAAAAGTCTCAAAACTTATCTATTCTTCTTAAAGCACTTAACGTAACCACGGAAGAAGTTCATGATGCCCTAATAGAAGGTACTATATTACACCCAATTTCACCATGATAATCATCTGGCTTCGCTTGTGTATTTGTGTATTTAAACAATAAAACACTAATATTCCGAAACCAATTAATTGAATGCATAGCTTATTGCAATGCAAAGGTAGTAAAGTGTAATCATTGTGAGGAAAGAATGTTTCCTTTACTGATAACTATGGATGATTCATGATTATGATAATATTGTTGGTTCAATAATAGACTTGCTAGTTGCTAGCTGTAAGTGTTTTGAGCTTTGTATCTGTTCTTTTCTGTAGTCAGCAGCTACAATCCCATATATGGTTTATTTGTTTAGATATCATTTCCAACATGAGTGCTGGATCTGTATATTTCTTATACATTGCTCATTTACTCCCTCTATAGGGACTGTTTCACCTATGGTGTATATCTGACTATCTAAATTGAAGTTAATCCATCCTAATAAACATTTAGACTCAGATATTTGGGTCTAAACCCAAACTGAAATTCAAAAGGTACAGCTCAATTCAATTCAAGATATAAATTTCACTTTGAGAGGACCAAATACTAGGAATGGGAGAACTAGAAGCTATTCCTAAATATAATTACAGAAAGATTGTCAAAAATAAGCCAACCTTTCACTCATCCACCATGAATAATCCCACCTATTGATTATTTTCTAATAATCTCATCTTTGATGTGTTTGTTCCCATATATATTACCCAGTGTGGATTGGAGGGGTGGGGCTGTGGTGGTTCAAATCACTGGGTATGCTAGGAGCAAATACATCGCAAAGGTTGGATTATTAGATTATAATCCAAACGTGGGATTATTCATAGCGGATTAGTAAAATGTTGAATTATTTTCAATAGCTTTCTATAATTAATTGTGCAGTGTAGCCCCAATAATTGCCCTCGTTACATTGTAATGTGTAGCTGTGTACTTTTACCCCTAACTGGCTAGCTCTGGTGTGATGCATCGTAACCTTTGGCAACCTTACAAGTTAAGTTTTACGTGATTTTTACGTGATTGCTTCTGCATCCATCATCTTGCTTGAATGGTACAATTATTAGTATTTCTACAGTTTGATTTAGGTGTTTTTTTTGTGATTGGTAAATGTCGATAAATCAATAGGAATTAAACCTCAAAAATAGCGACCTTGCTGCTGCTTCCCTATTTGGTCGCAAACTCGTTTATCCTTTGCTTCTACATTACTTCGTGAAGGATTGTATTTCTGCTTCTGCATTTGTTAGCTGCTTGATCTTTGTTTTTGATAATACTTCAAATCATTAAGTCTTAAGTATTTGCTTTGAATTAGGTAATGAATTGCCAGCGGAGCTATTGCAGACATTGCTTAGAATGGCTCCTACTCAAGAAGAAGAGCTAAAGCTTCGATTATTCAATGGTGATATTTCTCAACTTGGACCTGCAGAAAAGTTTCTGAAAGCATTGGTTGATATCCCATTTGCTTTTAAAAGAATGGAGTCACTAATGTTCATGATGACTTTCAAAGAAGAAGTCTCCGCGATTAAGGAGTCTTTTGTTACTTTGGAGGTAAGAAAGTTCGTTTTTCTTCACAACAATTTTGTGAAACTAAGCATAAAATGTACTATCTATTGGCCGTCTCTCTGCAGTCTAACTACGCCATTCATGCCCACTGCAATTGACATCTATAAAAAAAAGAACAAATCCAAAGAGTGAGTAAGACAACTATGGAAATAGGAACCCGAAGCAAAACATAAAACATAATTGGCTGTGTGTTATTGTTCAGTTGAATCGGATATTAAAGCTTGAAAGCGATCAGACTTGGGGTTACTTAACCATCAGTCAAACTTATCGGAGATGGTCGAATTTTCTGGTGATGCAATGCAAACGTGCAATGGTGTCGTGCTGAGGGGTAGGATGGCGGCGTAGGTTGCGTGAGGGAGGAAGTTTAGGATGACGAGGGAGATTAGGAGTACCTTCAACTCTGGAAAATCGGGTTTGGGGATGCGATGGAATTAGAGTTACTCTCTCTGTCCCAATAGATTTGAAGCAAAGAGAAATTGTGGGATTTTTAATAAATTGGTAATAAATGAAGAGAGAGAATGAATTGTGTAGATGAAATTAAAAGAGAGTTAAAATCTATGCATGAGATTAAAATAAAGTAGTGGACCACTGTCCAAAAATTAAAATGATGCAAAATGAGTAGGACTGACCAAAATGGCAATTGATGCAAAATGAGTGGGACAGAATGAGTATAACACAATGTCCAGTAGTAGACTTAATTTTAAAACAAGGATTATTCGGAGCCTTAGAAGCTGATCAGTGATTACTTTGACTAAGCTGGCAATTGTTGGGTTTATAATGTTGATTTTCCGATCATTAGCTGAAATGTGGATATTTCAATCTTTGATTGAAGTTGTAAACGTTATATTCCGGTTTATCTTATAGGTAGCTTGTGATGAACTCAAGAAAAGCAGACTATTTCTTAAGCTCTTGGAAGCAGTTCTTAAAACTGGCAACCGTATGAACGATGGCACCTACCGTGGTGGTGCTCAAGCATTCAAACTTGATACCCTTTTGAAACTTGCTGATGTGAAGGGAACAGACGGAAAGACTACATTATTGCATTTTGTCGTTCAAGAGATTATTCGCACAGAAGGCTTGAAAGCTTTGCGTGCTGCAAAAGAAAACCGCAGCATATCTAGCATGAAGTCCGAGGATTTTGTAGAAGATCCCAACTTTGATTCAAAAGAATACAATTACACTCTTGGTCTTCAAGTTGTGTCGGGTATAAGTAGTGAGCTTGAAAATGTCAAAAAGGCAGCACTTGTTGATGGTGACGGGCTAACAGCCACTGTGTCCAAACTCGGACAATCTCTAATGAAGACTAAAACGTTTTTAGAGAACGAGATGGAAAACCCCGAGGGAGATTCTGGGTTCTATCAAGCTCTCGTAAGTTTTGTACAACACGCAGAAGGCGAGGCAACCTGGCTACTCGAAGAAGAACAAAGGATATCAGGGTTGGTGAGAAAAACAGCAGATTATTTCCATGGGAACGCTGGACGGGAAGAAGGGCTACGTCTGTTCATTATTGTGCGCGACTTTCTGTTATTGCTGGACAAGATTTGTGCAGAAATAAAACAATCTTTCGCAAAGCGAGAAAAAAACCCGAGCAAAGAATCATCCTCTAAACGGCCTTCTCTAGATCAGAATTCATCGATACAGGATATGCGCCAGAAATTATTTCCTGCCATTGCTGATCGACGTATAGACGATTCCAGTTCTGATTCGGATGACTGATTATATTTTCCCTGTTAGCCGGTAGGTACACTAGATCTTCCTCTGCTTCTGGTAAGTGAAACATAAGTCGCTAATTAGTTCGCCTTCTGAATTCGTGATTCGCTCAAAATGATTAAAAAATAGCCTAAAATCAACCATAATTCGTTTTTTTTCGATTTACGATTCGAAAGGCAATTAGCGAATTATTTTACACTGGTTCATCCTTTGTCAAAAAAATTGAACATTCAACAGTATAGTCATAGAGAGTATGAGATTGTTTGTATAAAAATTTGTCTTTTTTTGGTGTACATTTATCATTAAATTTCTCGTTTTTGTTATGGTAATACAATGTATATTATTATAGTGCTAAGATTAACTAATAATTTGTTCTGTTTATTTGTTTTTGTTTAATAAAATATGACCCGAGAAAAACAAGATTTTGGTTTCTGGAATACCGGGCCAATTTGATATATATATATATATATATATATATATATATATATATATATATATATATATATATATATATATATATATATATAGAAAGCATCTGTTGATTGATTAAGATCTAACGGTCTAAAAAAATTTGTCATAGCAGTAGATCTAGTAGCACATCTTTATAAAGAAAGCATCACACATTAATTTAGAAACCATCACACTTTCAAGTGACACATGTTTATACAGAAAGTATCACATATTAATTAAGAAAGCATCACAATTTTTTTCTGTTTTTTAAACGCGTGCAAAATAGACCATTGATCTAAGATCTAATGGATGAAATTCCTTCCTATCCTTCTTATTTTCAAATCCCTTCCTATTAGATCCTAAATCTCTCTCTCTCTCTCTCTATATATATATATATATATATATATATATATATATATATATATATATATATATATATATAGGGGAGGGATCCATTGAGAAGGGGTTGAAAATGAGAAGGGTAAGAAGGACTCTACACCCTTGATTTCACTAAAATAAAAAAAATCTATGGTCACGATTGAGCCAAAAACACATAATTGTAAAAGTAACTATGTTACACAGAAGGGTAACTATGAAATAATTTTTAAAATGTTCTTAATTTATAACATAGTATCCTTTTTGTATATATAGTAACCCAAAAAAATTAAACGAAAATCCTTCTCACCCTTCTCATTTTAAAATCCTTATTTGATCCTAAATCTAAATATATATATATATATATATATATATATATATAATATATATATATGTATATAATATATATATATATATATATATATATATATATATATATATATATATATATATATATATATATATATATATATATATATATATATATATATATATATATATATATATATATATATATATATATATATATATATATATATATATATATATATATATATATATATATATATATATATATATATATATATATATATATATATATATATATATATATATATATATATATATATATATATATATATATATATATATATATATATATATATATATATATATGGTTTAGGATCAAATAAGAGGGTGTAAAATAGGAAGGATAGGAAGGAATTTCATCCATTAGATCTTAGATCAATGGTCCATCTTACGTTTGAAAGCGGAAGGATAGGGGTGTGATGCTTTCTTAATTATTATGTGATACTTTCGTATAAGCATGTGATCTTGAAAGTGTGATGCTTTTAAATTAATGTGTGATGCTTTCTTCATAAATATGTATTCTTGGATCTGCTAGCGTTGACAAATGTTTTTCGAGTTAGATCTTAATCAATCAACGTAGATTCTCCTTCCTATCCTTCCTATTTTCACACTCTTAATAAAAACCAATTCATGCTTGATTGTGAGTGTTTGTTCTCTTTTTTTTGAAATTTTTTTTGTAAACTAAAAACCAATTCATGCTTGATTGTGAGTGTTTGTTCTCTTAGTCATGATTTATCATTTGATAGTTTGTTTCCCAAATAGGAGTTAGTTCTTGCCTTGTGCTACCGACCCTACAATGTAACAAAGGTGGTCGCGTATGATTCATTAGAGCCTTAGAGGTCAAGGAGCGGTCATAGAGTCAAACAATATTATGCAGGCTGAAAATGACTATAATTTTAGTTACTTTTGCGAGAGATCATATCTCAAAAAGACTATTTTAAAATAAGAAGTGTATAATAGTCTTTTTTTTCTCTTTAATTTGTATTAATTGGACTATTTAGTCCATGTATCTAATGCGTCTCTTGGTGAGACCGTCTCTTACAATAATTTGTGTTTTTTTATTAAGACCGTCTCATCGTGAGATTGTTTAATATAGACCAACCCAAATTTAGTTTAAAAAACCTGATAAAAACAATTTTTTTATTTACTTAATTTTTTCTGTAAAAACATAAGTTCAGCTGTTTGTGCGAACTCATCTCATCGTTAGACGGTCTCATACAAAATGTGCTTGTTGAAAATATGGACGGCACCTTTCAAATTATTAGGACCTGACAGTGACTTGGTCGAACTAATGGCATTAAACAAAGTGCGATGTGGGAGAGGTATTATTCTTTATTTTTATTTTATTAGATACTTTTCTCTTGATTTGCTTGTTTGTGTGAGAGCAATTTTTTTAATAAAAAAAAAATGAAGCAGCTACATATGCAAAATAGGAAAAAGCAACGAGTCATCGCCCTAAAAAAACGATGAATCGCCGCAAATCTAAGGAGCATGACATTAAAATAATCAAATAATGCAAATTTTATGGAGTTAGATGGAGAATGTTGGAGAGCTGAGAATAAATTAAAACTTGAGAGTGGAAACTTAAGGACGCGCCACTCAGAATCATATTCCGAATCTGACTTAGATCCATCAAGTCTAAAATTTTGAGATCCAAACCCTAAAAAAGGGATGTGGATCCGTAAAGCAAATCGAATTCGCGATTCATTGTCATCCCTACTTGAAACACCCACGTTGAGGTAGAGTAAACAAATCAGGCACCAAAATTGAATAAAATTGGTTGACATCACTTATAAACTGAAGCAGATAAATACAATATCTGTTGTTTACTAAATCTGGAAGAAAAACAAAAAAAAAATCATAAACTAAACTACGGCTGTTTTATCATATATTTTCCAATTAATTTCTCTTTCTATTGACTGCAATTATGCGTTTAAAATCAACTAAAGCTACGCACAAAAAAGGAATGGGGTAAGAAATTTTCTAAGCCCTACTGTGATACATATTGCACAATTGGAATGGAGGAAAAAGAATTTACACAAGAATGGACGGTGCCGAGGCAGGCAGCAACAATGGCTCAGCTACGGGAGACAGGCTCCCAACTGATATTTAGAACAAGAGTTAAAAATTATCTCTGTCGGCTGGTCCGAAGTTCACCGATCCCACATGGCCTGGAATATGGCAGGTCGATTCTTCAACCAAATCACCATTTCCCGTTCAAGGGAAGAATTATTCAATACAGCATCTAACATAGGACTACCAAAAAATTTCGGAGAACCCTCGAACGACCATATCCTATCTTTCGGCCATGGCCTTTGAGGCAGCTTTTCCTGTTTGAAATAAAATATCAGCCTGAGTCGTGGACATACACAGATCTTTAGAAAGAAACTTTGCGAGCAAGAAAACAAGTTTGAGAACAAAATTAGCTTCAACCAGATTTTCTACAACTGGTCATCTATATGATTATATCCAGCAACCCACCATCACGAAAGATAAAATGTCTGACACAAAAACCACCGAACATCTTAGCAAGACACTTGTAACCTTTGTAAACGCTTTTTTTCATTAGATACCCTTTTGGAAACTATATTTTCATGTAAAAAAAGTAACTCGCAACCTAAGGCACATGCATACTTACCATTCGCGCAAGCATAAATCTTACAGTCCTTGGACCATACACACGCTGCTTCGATGGCTTTTGAACCTTGGCATAAAAGGAACTAAAATCAGGCAAAGACAAGCAGCCCCTGCTTGCTCGAACAAGCACACGATCTGGGTCAGTGTTAGCCTGGTTATGCCAATAAATCAGCTGTCCTAAACAGTAGTTTTCACCATAAGTTTTACAATACTCTGTCACTCCTGATAGTTTATTAGCACACTTGGGTCCAAGATCAAGAGGGCTAATGTAAACAGGAGGTGAAGTTACAGACTTGTATTCCTGCAAAGTAGGTGAAAATTGTATATTCACACAAGAATCAGGTCATTGATGTTCAAAAAGGTTCCAAATAAATTTGTAGCAACAAACATTTAAACTCACCCTAATTTTAAAAAAACATTTTGTGTAAGCATATAAGTGAATCATGTCAGCAGCAGCATCATGTCTGCTCTTGTATGTACAAGGAAGATTGCGAACCTCATCCCTCAACCTTAGAAATAATATTATATGTCAGAACACAGAATAAAAAGTTCCAAAGTATGACGACATTTTGCTCAAGATTTACCATAATAGAGATTTTCTGAGGTCTTTCTCAAAATTCCCAGAATGAGATGGGTCCTGAGCACGGATTTTCAATTTAAGATCTTGAAGCATATGATCATCAATATGTGGGGCTATGCATTCAAGAAGTTGATGAACCAATGAACCTTCACCATTCCACAAGACAGACACCATCTCCTCAGGACTAAGCTTCTGCAGTGGTGGAGGAGCTTCCTTTGGATTTCCAAATACACATCTTAAGACATACCTAACCTGCAAGTACATTAGATAGCATATTAGCTGCTTCTCAAAAATTATAATGAGCGGAAAAAAAGTAGAACAAACAGAGGTGAAAGGTAAAAGAACAGCTGCAGTCTGGGCAAGCAAGCTGTTGGATATATATATATATATATATATATATATATATATATATATATATATATATATAGGGTAGGATCAAGTGAAAACACTTAAAGTGGTGAAAACTGAAAACTAGACAAAGGTATACATATTGTAGCAAAAAGGTACATATTATCGTATAGGGTGTACATATATTTTGTGAAGAAAAAAGTTCATATTATTTACAAAAATGTCATCTGAATATGTAACCCTTTTAAGCATATATGTACCTTTTTAGCAATTGTCTAATTATTTACAAAACTACCACCCAAATATGTACTCCATTTGAGATTTTATGTACCCCTGTTTTCAGTTTTCACCATTTTAATTGGTTTTCACATGATCCAAATGCTATATATATATATATATATATATATATATATATATATATATATATATATATATATATATATCCATCAACTAAAGAAACTGAAAGCATAAGGCTCATCCTGTGCACAGTCTAATTAGGACCAACCAAAAATCGGTCTGAAAAATTTTCCAGACCGGACCGTTCAAATCACCAAACCAGACCGGTCTGGACTGCTAATTTTCGTTTTTATATTTCTTTCTTGAATTAATAATATGTTTATGCAAATATTTCGCACCTACAATCACCAAATATAATTTGTAATTAGTTGATTGCATCTATATCATTCAAGTATATATATATTACTATTAAATAACTACATCTCGAAATATATAGGTAAAAAACTTGGTTTATGGTCATAGTACGGTTTTACGGTCTAGTTTGGTTTTGAAAACTGGACCAAACCGTTTAGACCGTAGACCAAACTTTGTTTAGCCTTACTCAAGCATATAAAATGACTAAATAATTTAAGCATGATGGCATGCTTTACTACCAATGGAGTACCTTCCATTAAACCAATTGTAATCCATCACCATACGTTAAAAAAACCAAAAAAGAGGGTTCACAAGAAGACATGAATTTGAAATTTACGGCACAAACCTTATCCAGTGTAAGAGCCAAATTTTGAAGTCTTTGATTGTAGACTCCTTCAGCCTGTCACATTCGAAAACATAAAGAATAAACCACCATACAGCAAAACATTGATCCTGCTACATCACAAAATAATGTGAAAAAACTAGCTAGAACTGAACAGACTTACCTGTACTTCAGCATCACTTTTCTCCATCTCAAGAGATATTTCTGCATAATATTTTTTCTTCTCTTCCAAATTATGCCTCAATATCTCTTCAGGCAGCTTTGTTCTCTCAAAATTTATGAATCGTACCTACAACCAAATGAATAAAAGATATTGAGAACATATAGTGGACAAACAAGCTCAGCACTACCAAAAAAGACAGTAAAGATTAAATACCAGGCGAGCTGAATAAGCAACTAGCCAGTCAGGCAAACCACCCAACAAGCATTGACCTAAGCCAGCCCTTCCTAAATCGATATAATCCTCTTCAGACACCCAGTTCAATTCACATGCCTCCAGAAGCAAGCGATGCTTATCCAACAATCCGTGCCATTCCTTTAGAACCTGATAAACATCATACAAGAGTCAATAGATACAACTACGAAGGACTTTAAGATACTAGAGATTAAACAGTACTCAGTAAACATAATTAACACTCAGTTTTCTGAAAAAATGAGGCTGTCTACAAGGTAAAAATTAATTGAAATATACACTTCACCCCCCCAAAAAAATAATTACTAATTGAATTTTTTTTATCAAAGTTGAGCATTAATTTAACCAAACTTCTACAATTATCTTGAAAATAACACTATTAAATTTACTAAAACATCAACTCTCAGTAATAGTATTTAATAAACATCTAATATATAAATCATTCAAATGGGCAGTTGTGAAACTTCATTAGGATAAGTAGGGGCGCAAAGCCCCTGTAAACTTTTAGAGTTGAATACAGAAGTTGGCACATTTGGTGGATGTGCTACAGTGCTAGTTTTTGAGATACATAGTGTGAGGCCTTCTATAAACCATTCTGCTGTTTTTAGTCTTGCAATATCCAAATTTTCACATAAAACTTGGCCCTTTTCAAAATATGCGATCGAGTTTTCCACTGGAGACTGGTAGCAGTACATAACAAAAATGAAATTCAGAAAAGTACTATATACACAATGAACTAGTTCATTAACAGTTTCAAGTATTATACCTTTTGGAAAGCTCCTTCACCTGTTAGATTCAAATAACTTCCACGACAAACTTGACTACCACACAAACAAACAGAGGCTTCATACTCCTCCTTACTCTGTGGAAGATCAAAGTCATCTCTCAGTAAGAAAATTTGAAGAACCAGAGGCAAGCAATGAGGAAGGAAACAAACATACCTCAGTCACCGAATTATAGTCAAAAGTGATTTCTTCCCCAAATTCAATTGGACGAACAGAATAGATACCGATCTGATACTGGCCGCTAACAGCAGTAACTCTGCAATCCAAACATCAGAAAAATTATAGAAATATGGTCAAAAACTGTTATCACCAAAACTCAACAAATGGGTACATAAAAAGAGGTCCATGTCATGTATCCCATCAACTTGGGCCGCGAGTGACCCACAATTCGGATTGAACGGCTTGGATTGCGATTTGATCGTCAAACCTTTGATCCTGGTAAAACCGTCCTTAACAAGATGATTCCAGACGAGTGGCGGACCCAGGACTCAAACTTTGTGAGAGCACAATCGATAAAATAATAATTTAATGAAAAAAAATCATATATACAAAAAAAACAATGTTTTCAATTTATTTTATGTTCTGTTCGTGGATGTATGTCATTAAAATTTAGAAACATTTAATGTATTTATAGTTTTTTGCAGTAAAGAAAGAATATATATTAATGATTTCATAATTTATCAATGAATTATAGTTCAGTTTGTAAGCAAATGCATACAATTTTAATGAGTGCACACAGGTCCTGGGTTTAAATCCTGTTGTTTGCAAAATTTTAATTTTTTAAAAGAATGTTAGTGGGGTCACTTGCAGGTGCCGGAGCCAACTAGGTCCGCCGCTGATGATGACCTAAGAAAAAAAAAAGCATGTAAAGATTAAAAGTCACTAATCCATCACACCTTGCTCCATCACAACCTTTGCAACCACCACAAAAACCCCGGCTATCAGAACCTTGGTCAAAAGGATATATTCCTTAGCTGACGTTTGAGCACGCTATCTAGACCTAGGCGTTGCATAAAGTCCCTGTTTTTAAACTACATGTCTAGGGAATATAAAGCACAATCAATAACACATTAGAAAGCTATGTTCAGTTCCACATCATGATTTAACAAAAATGTTTACCTATCAAGTTACCAAGAGAAACTAACATGTATATCTGACATAATGAGGATAAAAATACCTAATCAAGCAACAAATAGACCATGGGCATTTATAATTTTACAAAACAAAAAATGAAAAGAACGTGCATAATCCTTGCAGCACAAAAAAATTGAAAAAATACTCACTTTGCTTCACAATTAGGTCGACAAGAATGGCAAATTCGACTTGCATAATTTGCTTTATGCATTGCATCAACGACAACTAAATCATAGCCATCAGCATCACCCTGCAAATAATAACCTAAAGTCAGAATATACATGATAGAGATTGTTGACATCTCAACGCAAAAGATGTACAAGAGTCACTAATCATATAGATCCAAACGAAAGAAAAGACCTTTGGCCTCTCAAGATATATGTTGTAAAACTCAGGGGCAGGTTCTTTACTATCCTTCTGCAAAGAACGGATTCCATCTTGCTTCTCAAACCATTTCCAAGCAGGGTAAACCTGCAAGTGTTCCCAAACACGTAACTGAAGCAAAAGTTTTTAACAATCAAAACTAATCTCACAAGACATTGAATATACTAACATATTGACTATGTTATTAGAACTCTTCATTGTAACTGAAATACTCATGTCGGATCTTAGACACGCGGACATTTGACTCATTGACACTTCGAATTGAAACAAAATCATGAAGTGTTAATATAAAATTGCCAAGTCAAACACTATATACCCAAGTAGATCACAATTACGAGTGGTATAGCATATTGAAATGAACTAACAATCAAGCAAAAGCACAAAAACCACTAAAAATAATTATAAAAATTTAACAAGAGAATCCATAGTCTTTTCAGTTGCTTATCATGACAGTCCCCAGAAGGTTCTACCTTTCTTGTAGGCTGATTCATTCAGGTAGGTACCACCCAGAAGGTGGAAGCTTTCACATAAAACAAATGTTGGTCAGGGCCACCAATAGTGATAATTTTGCAAATTTATGGTCAGAGCCTTATGGAACTATATACCCTAACACAGTTTTCGTGTATACAATATTCCGAAAAGCTAGTCCTCTTTTTTAAGGCACACAAGTGGTTTATATACACTACCACCATCTAGGTGCTCAAACTCTGATACTGGTGTAGGACTCGAGTATGAATCCAAGTGTTGGACTCGTGAAATGAAAGAATTCAGACTCAAGAGTCAAGAACACATTTGGAAAGTCTGATTTTCAAATTTGAACTTGGGGACATGCATACACCCCAAATAAAAAAATTAAGGTAATAAAATTTTCGTTTGAAGGTCCAATGAACATATATACTAATATAGTTTTGAAAGGCCTAACTAACAATTTACACAATAAATATAATCCAAAGCAAGAAGTCCATAGTCTAAAACTCAAAGTAAAGTTTGAAGTGCAACAATAATATCAAGCATCTTAAAATAAAAAAATAAAAAAAAAAAACTTAAAAGAAATCAACAATAATTTAGATATTATTAATTTCATGAAAAAAAAACATAAAAGAGAAGTTTTCTTTTACCTTTGAAATCTAAAATAAGTGAAATGAGGGTCTAAAAGTTTCTTATTTCAACAATTATAATTAATATTACATACACACACACATATATATATATAGGAAGAAGTTCCAGTGAGAACCATCCTTATATGAGAACCGTGAGAACCAAACTGTCGTACAAAAAATTGTTACTTTTTACTAAAAATGTGTTACTGTTTTTTATGATACTATTAGACAAAAAAATGTTACTTTTAGAAAAAACTTCTGAAAAAACTCATAAAAAGGTGTTACTTTTTATATAAAAATGTGTTACTTTTCGGAAAAAAACGTGTTACTTTTTAATATTTTTGTTTTTTTGAAAAAAATCATTTTTTTTTTGAAAGTAACACTTTTTTTGCTAAAACGTACCAGCTTTTTTTTAAAACAAAAATAACATTATTTTGTCCAAAAGTAACACATTTTCTGTAAAAAAGTAACACATTTTTATCAGGGAGTTTGGTTCTTACGGTTCTCACATGAGCTTGGTTCTCAATGGAACTTGACCCTATATATATATATATATAGAGAGAGAGAGAGAACCAATCTGTCCGATTAAAATGTGTTACTTTTGGACAAGAAAATGTTACTTTTTGTTTTTAAAAAAATCTGATATTTTTAAGCAAAAAAATGTTACTTTCAGAAAAAAAAATATATATATAAATACAAAGTAACACATTTTTTTCAAAATGTAACACCTTTTTACGTTAAAAGTAACACCATTTTGCAAGTTTTTTTAGAATTTTTTTTTAAGTAACACTTTTTTACCTAAACGTATCAACTTTATTTTCAAAAAGAAGTAACACGTTTTTGCCTAAAAGTAACACATTTTTAATAAAAAAAGTAACACTTTATTGTGAGGTAGATTGGTTCTCACAGTTCTCATATAAGAATGGTTCTCACTTGAACTTCTTCCAAAATTTATATACTATCACACAGTGCGTAATCCGTTACCAAAAGGCAAAAAGAAGAGAGAAAAGAAGTAAACTCGGCATCCCCAAGTCCACTATCAGACAACCATCATTGATTTTGTTGCATGAAAAAACATATAGCAAAACCAAGATTTTCATTATTTTGGTTGAATCAAGCGCAATTGTACATCTAGGATTTTGGCAAATCTGTTTCTCCTCTCCCAACTCCCAAGTCCAACTGATATACCTAGTAACCACTAGGGGCATATCCCCAAGGTAAATGTCGAGTTGGAGCATCACATACCATTTTCTAGTGCAAAGAAAAAACCCATTACTGGGAGAAATGTTGTGGCTAGTGGACGTAGGTTTGAATCGTTGAAAAATATACTTCATACTACGGAAATCAATCACCATGCTCAACTACTCTTTGGATGTTAAACCTCAAATAAGATACAACCTTAAGTAAATGTATGAAAGTTTCTCTTCATATTTCATAGATCTCGACAATGTATTGCATGATTAGGATATTGCATCCTTGCTCATTACTCATAATTTATCTAATAAAATGACCCTAGACAAATAATAAGAGCTATGTCATGAGGATGTAGATTAGCAAAAATCAAATTCAGCTTTTAAAGACAGATTTCTTCAATAACGATCATACTGCAGCAAAAGCAAAGTCAAAATACAAAGAAGGGACTTTTTTGCCATTGTATTTATCTATTATATTTATAGCAAGCAATTGAGATATTTTAATATGAAAAAATCAAAGCATAAGATAAAACAAGTAGACCCCACTGAGGGTTGCAAAAATAATAACGGCTAACTTAGTCAAATAGTATGAATATGTAGGACACCATACCTCTCCCAGAAATTCAACGACAAAATCATCCACAGGGAAACCACCTTGTTTGTCACATACAACACCAAGCCCCTAACCAACAATTCAGCACAAGAACAAATTTTCCAACATATGAGAAAAAAATACAAAATATATTAAAAAAAATAATAAATGAAGGTGAAGCACCCAGATATTAGACAAAGTACCTTTCTATAAGCAACATAATTATCCTCAGGGCGGCCATTGATGGCTTGGAGAATAGCCTCACACAACTTCAACGTTCGAGTATTATTATCTTGCTTAGCTGATCCTAGAATTTCCTCTATGACAGGTTTTAACGGGTATGTCATGGGTGTGTCTCCACCACCAGTATACTGCCTAACTTGTTTATTCAGTATCCTAAGGATCACATCTTCAATAAAAATATGTTTTTCTGTAAGAGGCCAATCAACATCCTCAAGCATGGAGTCAAGAAGAAGATTGTGTGTGTAAGGATCAATGCCATAAACCTCTTGTTCTATGACCTCCTGTCCAAGTTGTTTCCTTGGTTTAAATTCTTTGACTTCAGGAATCTCCATATCCACCTCCTCAGTTCCATTTTTCTGAGCTTTGACTTTATCCTCGTAATCTTCAGGCAACGAAACCTTCATCTTCCGATGCACTTCAACCTCATCAGCTACAATAACATATTCATCAATAACTTCATATTTCCGTGTCACAGGAGGCACAAGGCTGACCTTCGTCATACGAGCGCCCCATTCACGGTCCTCTGGGGTCATATCAAAAGTCTCATCGGCAGTGAAGTAAGCCTCTTTTTCCTCAAAAGTAACCCCAGATCGGACATCTGAATCGCTATCAGTGTCTGAGACACTTCTAATATCACTTTCACTATCCTCTGATGATAACTCAAACTCATCAGATGATTCACCTTCCAAGTGCATTTTCTTATTCATTCTTGACAGGTTGTTTTTCATCTCCCGATCAGATGAGTATTCCACATAATCAAAGCCCCCATTAATAAAAGATGAACCGTTTGCCCGGCTCGTGTATTTCCTCTCCATGTGTGATTTAGATTTCCTGTACCCAGACGACACACTGGTTTCATCTCTTTGTTTTTTCATCATATCATCTCCATCAATAACAGTTTTAAAACTCTCATCAATACGTGTTCCGAGTTTAATAAACTGTGGGATGACCTGCTCCATATCACCTCCATCACCTCGATTTTTCATTCTGTGTTAGCACAGCATGTTAAGACACTAAAAATTTAAAATGAAGCAAACACAAATAAATTGCAAAACTTAGAAGTAACAACTTTTTGAAAGAGCCTTAGACGGTGTAAATAATACAATCACAAATTCAAAATACCAGTCACACTTCATGAACTATAAGCAGTACATATTCTACGGTCCGTCGATATGTAGGGTTAAAAGAGGTAACAAGCTACAAAGCTCACAATGGGCAATCTACGCTTCCGTCTAGATAGGGTACGCGATCAGATGTATGCAGCCTTTGCCCAGTCAGAAAGAAGCTGTTCAGTTGCGATGGCAGAAAATCAAGCATATTGTTTATCAACTCCCAAAAGTCATCAGAAGAATTCCTGTTTATCGGCTTATCCCCTCCCCAAAAACATTCAAAGGCTACATGCGCATTCCACAACAGAAACCAGCATAGATGACAGATGAAATAGGATGCAGAAAACCTAGTACTAATGCACCCCTGTGCTTTTCCTGAGCTCTTTCCAGGAAACAAATCCACCATAATTACACTAGGCCAGGAAAGGCAAAAGTAATTCATGGCTGAGTCACTTAACTGTTAAAGTTGTGGCTCACAAAAAGGCAGATGTAACATAAAACCATGATGAATTGATGAAAAAGGGAGCAGCAAAAGGCTTGAAATAAGAACACAAAAAAGGACAGAAAGAGATTACTTTATGGCCTCCCTGCACATTTTAATGATATCTTGTTTAGCAACGCTCAAGCCACGGCGAGCATAATAACCACTCTTGATTCTGTTCTGAATTTCTGCAACCTACATAAAGAAAGATGAATGAGTCCATACGACACCAAGAGAAAGAGTACAAAACCCAAATATAGCTCATATTAAACCTTGCGCACAAAAAAGTCTGATGTGTTCCCCTTCATAATATCCTTCAAGCGAAGCCCCAGAAATTCCTCCATCCTTCTGTATCCATTTCCAGCCTTCTTCATTGCCAAATGCCTCATGCGAGCATCACGAGCTAAGACTGAAGCAGACTTTCGAGTATCAGATAGTTTTGTACGCTTGTATAGATTCTGCCTAAATGCTTGATTAGCTGCACCTCTTTTCTCCACCATATCAAAATAATCTTTGAGCCCACTAGACTCATCTATATAACTCCCATGAACAGACTTGGAAACTGATGAAGATTGCTCAGGCATCTGCTTCCAACTCCACATCTTCCAGTTTGACTCCTCAACAATCATAGTCCTTTTAGAACTCCGCCCTTTGACCCAATTAACAAGTGGAAATTTGATCATTAACTCCTCAAGTTGACTACAGCCTCTAATGTCAACAGAGGATATACCATTAAAGGACTGAAGAATATCTTCAAGAATGGCACAAGTAACATTGGCACAACCATCTAAAACCAACACCTTGATCATTTGCTTATTGTAACCACTCTACATGAGGATCAGAAGAAAAGAACACAAGTATGAGAACTGAGGATGAAAAGAGATTACAAACAATCTAATGAAGTATGAAAATGATAGATAACATACACCCACCATGACACTACGAATAACAGAGTCAGTACACTTAGAGCCCATAGTTGACAAATCAATCCGCACACTCAAACTTTTGTAGAAAACCACAGAAGATCTCCAATGTTTGCAGGTTGAAGAAGCAAACACTAAGGACTTGACATCAGTTCTGAGAAAATGGAAGATGCGGGCCAAAATATGACCATCCAGTAGACCCCAACTCCCGACCTCAGTTTTGGAACAATCACTCTCTTGTTTGCAAAACGTAGCACTGCCACATAAGTCCTCAAATGAGGAATCCCTGTGATAAAGCAGTGGTAAGCCTTCGGCCACCTCAAAATCTTCTTCAGCTCCATCAGACACAGTGCAACATCTTTTTTTGACATGTGTGTCTTCCTCAAGAAACATGGATGCTTCATTCTCTGTATAAAGGCAAACAGAACCACTATTCAACCAAGTGGATGCAAGTGACATGAAAGATTTCAGAAATAAGCATCAATATTAAACACATACTTGTTTTACTTTTTATACTCTACCACTAACTAAGAAATTATTCTCAGTGCCTTTTTCCAATCAGTATATGCTTGTAGTAAGAAAAGACAAAACATCTGGAAACAATTGTAGCAATGTGCCAAACTTGATAACTTTACTCTTCAGTCAATCAATAAAACAACTTGTATTGCAACTAAAAAAATCCCATAACATTCCATTGGTCCATCTAGCACCATTAATCTCATTACCAGATTAGAGAGGAGGAAACATCCTAGACATCCAAAAAAATGTGTATATATGATCTCGTGGTTTTAAATGTACACAATTGTATAGGTAAGCACCAAAGCGTCCCCTTGAAGTGCCCCCAATAGAAAACGGGAGAAAATTGAAATATGTTGGTATTAAAACTAGATCTTTATCGAAACAAGTCCAATCAGGTCAATAACAAATCAGACAAGTTCAGGGTCAATAGTGACTACTACTTATGCCTAATTGGGTCGAACCTAATTTAATTCCAATATTTTTCTAAAATTATTAGTTTTCCAGAAAATTATGTTGAAGACCAAGGTCTCACCAAATACTCAGGGGTCAAATTTGAGTTATAAAAGCTACTTGAAACATTAACTGAGATCCTACTCTTGCTTTTTTCATTTCACTCTTATAATCCTTACTTCAAGCTAATTTTAGGTTCTTACTTCTTACCTACACTGCTACACAACTAGCAAGTATTTAATTGCATTATAGATTGAATGGAAACACGATCTCAGGACAGTACTTTTAAAAGGAGTAAACAGAAAACAGTCACATGTCTAAGCAGACAAGATCAATATAGGTTAACTAAATGCCGGAAAACATACCCATGGGAGACTTGAGAAGATTGATAGAGCTTCTATGCTTCTCGAAATCCTTCCTTGGTTGTCTAGAAATCATCCATGGGTCTAAGAGCTCGTTTATGGCAGCAGCAAACTCACGACTCTTATAGGATTTCATAACTAGTTCATGGAGCTTTCCTAAAGTATAGCCAATAAAATGGGGATGCAAGCTATGGAATGAACTAGAAATTGAAGTTCTGTCATCATGCATAACTTCAAATGATTCACCAGGAGGTGCAACGGTATCTGCAATGTGTTTACTACTACTCACAGCAGCATTAATAACAGCTGTAACCGGAACCCAGATTTTGTCAATTTTGCGGAACACACTGCTTTGCTTCTTCAAATGACCTTCTTCCATTAATTTGGGCAGTGCGTAGCATGAAAACGGCCCATGTTCATGCCCCATGCCATCAAGGTAAAACCAGTCACCTAAGTGCAACTGTAAATCATTTGCAGTGCAAAGCCGGTCTTTGGGTTTATTGATAATACTATATTTCCAAGTTTCTCCAGTGTTTTGCTCCTTCAAGCTTTTAGAAAGATAACAATCTTCTGATGATGAACTTTTCATGTCATTGGACAGAGAGTTTGCCACCTTTAAAGAATATTTATCTTTCCCTCTTGATTTCAACCGAGAGTCGTGGGTAGATGAACCATTATCAGTAACAACACAAGCATTGATTCTAATCACTGGCATCATACTTCCTTTGACCTCTCTCACAGTGATAGATTTTGTTTGACCCAACTTATTGGCAATGCTTGAATCGTTCCTCTCATCAACCCAGGAAAATGCCCAAAGTGGAAGATCAAGCTTCTTGCTTTGACAAGGGTAGTACAAGTCATCTTTTGTCTGCCAACGTGGATCCTCATAACCAGACTTTACCATCTGACAAAGAGGATACCCGTCATTAAGGACTAATTTTTTCCTGTAAAATTTATCTACCACAGCTTCTTCATTTCTTCGCCAGTCCCCGCCTTTGCATGACCATCGACAAGAAAACCATTCAGTAAATTCACTCAAAAGACAAGAACATTCTTTGTCAAGGCTAGCAGTAGAGGTGGATTCAGCAGCGTCCTTTATTGTAGCCTCTGGAACTCTTGATATACCCTCCTCTTGACTCTGCTCAAGAGGCTCTCGACAGCATGAACGATCCAGCATAAAACCTGTAAGCAAGAAACACGTGATATCAGAACAATGATAATAATCCCCCACACTTCAAATAGTTCCGAGCAAAACCTTTACCCTGCATAAAATGTTCTGGATTTATCCAATTACTAGTCACGGAGAATAAAGGATCGTGACCAGCATCCAGGGGTTATCAAATAGCCAATTTGTCATCTCAAAATAATTGCATATGGCGGAGATTTTTTAGTGGTGACCAAAGGAACAAATCTCTGAAAGTATAAATTACAAGTAACAATTTCCTAAATTCTGAACTTGAAATTCAAGTAAAGAGTGCCATACATTTTTCAAAACGAAAATGAAATAGCATCAAGAAATGAAGTGAATAAACCAAGTATATTAGTTTTCTGCAATGTATGTCTTCTTAAAGCATTATATTAGAGAACCTCAGTTTATTATATAAGAGAAAAACATTTTCATATGATGAGCAGATGATATATGCATCACACAACCACTAAAAGCAAGATTAACATATCAGGCAACAACGGATGTGCAAGAAATCCCAACCTCAAAATTATCAGCTTCCCTTGACAGCTGAAAAGTATGACTCGCAAATACCAAACTCTACGTGATAACTACCAACATATTCCTTAACCCCCTACTCCCGACCAAATAAAACACAGACACGCAGCACAAAGTAGTTCATTCAACATCATATTTAAACATTTGATTCACCAAGGGTGTATCACATGTCAAATACTCCCTTTGTCCCCATGAGATTGCCACACATTTTATTTTAGTATATCCTTTAACTTAGCAACATTTCTATTTTAGGTAGTATCCCCATCACTTTAACTCTTATCCACACACCGTCTCTCATCTCACTTTCAATATTACCCACACAATTTTAACTCTACCAATTTATTAATATTTGTGTCGACAGATGGTGTTGCATCTCTTAGGGACAGAGGAAATAAGTGCTTCTATACCAACAAAAGCATAGTGAAGTCAAATTCGCAGGGAAAGCTATGGCCAACAGAAGGGTTTACAGAAATGGTGTTCTAGGTAGATACTAAGACTAGAACTCTACACAACAACAATGCCAAAGCTTTAAACCCAACAACACGGGATCAACTAAAGAAACCAAAACTAATCAACGTGAAGATCGTCCTTAACAATAATTACACTTTATTGGACTCTATCCATAGCTAAGATTATTCCCCAACTAAGAAGATCAATTCTAATTCTAATCATACATTTATTTGTGGTTGTCATACCACCAAATATCAACCTATATCAACCTAGAACATGAGATATTACTTGAAGTGGCTTGAAATGCATTTTCTATAACCTTTATACTCGAATAACACGTTACGATGCCACCTTACATGAAACCGGACCATGACCTCGGCATATAATCAAAACAAATGACATGGTCATAAGGCACACTACCATACAGAAATACCCGAATTGTAAGATTTTACAGCTCCAAAATTGGTTTCACAGCCAAGGTTTTCAGATGATTCTTAATTCAGCTACAGCCAAATTTTTTTGGAACTTCCATAAATTTCAAATCATAAGCAAACCAACAAATACACCTAGGGATGTTCTTGAAGTGTAATTTTTATCTGTATTATCATTGAAATCAAGTACAATGAATGATAAAGATTAACTAATAACTAATGCCCCACTCACTCTCCTTTCTTACCACCCTATGTGCTGGCTAATTCACCATGAAAAAAAAGATAAGAAAACAAAAAAGAAGGTAGTAAACTAATCCGCCTATAAACTATTTCACCAATCATACAATATCAACTTCCCAAACACTTTGGCAAAAGGATGAATATTATCTACTTACATGTATTCTCAATTAATACACATGGCTGGAAATGCATTACAAAAAAAGACAACAATAATCTCAACTATTGTCCATGCAATCAAACAATCCTAACAATTACTTATTCCACAATAATCACAAGTATGTGTAATAATAAACCCGAATTGGATTTATTACAAGAGAAGAATTATAGTTAGGATTACACCCCATATGAGGAATTATTATTGAATGATCAATATTCGAGATTATTTTGAGTGAATGAATAATAGTTGGGATTATTAATATCTATTTTAACAATAGTTGGGATTATCAATATCTATTTAAATTGAAATCAGTCAAAATCTCATATTATTCTTTTTTCGATTAAATATATATCTAATCTAGTGTGGCAAGCTGCTTTGTCATGTCAAATACTACATAATTGAAATTCGCTAGAATCTCCTATTACTCTTTTTAGGTTTAAATATACATATCTAAGTAAACTACCCAATTTAATGAGCCTGATTTGTTTTTTTTGTTTTTAATATTGTTTTTTATTGCTTATATATAGTTAATTATTATTTCATATAAAACATATACTTGCATAATTCTTTGCGCCCAGTTCTCTAGTTCAACCTGTTACATTATTATTATATGGATCATTACATTTTAATGGAAATTTTTGAACTTAATAATGATAAAATATACTTGGATCAATCTTCATATATCAATAGAATAGAAATGAAATTAAATTTATGACATTTGATACTGATATAATTGGCTATTATATTGACCAGTTTCAAACAACTTGTAAGTTTTAATTTTTATAAATCGTTTTTTTACAAAAATTCTACAAATAATGTGTATTGATATTTGTTGAAACCATCCAACTAAAAAAATAGTCAAGAATTGTTGAATACTATGTTTTTTAAACAAAAATAAAAGATTAACGTAATAAACTCTGGTCAATTAGAACAATAATTAATAATTGTATTCTATTAGTTTTTCTACAAAGTAATACGCTACTATAACAATTTGCCAGAGAAGTCAAGATAAATCAGTTCATTTCTTACCATTGTCCATAATTTATTAACAAATTAAATCCAATCAGAATATAATTGTTTTAATGTATTTAATTTTTTTTACAAATGCCTTGTTGTATTAATTATTAGGACATGTTAGATATCTTTCCCTAAGAAAAGTAGGATATTTGGCGCTATGGCTCGGAATATGGCACATGTCATTCCCAAGTCTTTTGTAAACTAAATGATATGATTTTTAAAAATATATTAATGTTTACAACTTTGTGCATTGCACGAGTTTCTAGTTATACTATAAACTCTAACCCACGTTTCGAATTTAGTTATATGATATCTTATGATAAAATATGATTTTTAAAAATATATTAACGTTTACAACTTAGTGCATTGCACGAGTTTATATATACTAATTATACTATATACTCTAACCCAAACAAAGATATTCAGTCAATTTCCACCAATACAAGAGGGCGAAAAGAGACAAAAGAAATACTGCAGCAAGAAAAAAAAATAATTGTAAATACATAGTACCTTCTGAGATACCAAATCTCTCCCATTCAGACTGATCAAATGTCACCTGCAGAACTTCTGCAGAAAGATTTAATGGAACCAAAATAAGCATCTAGACATAAGAACTTATTTGCACAGCAAAAAATAATAATAATAATGATGACACTACCATAATACAACTATGATAAATCAAAAACCATCTCAATGAGTCGGCTTAAAACAAATCATATTAAGTAAAATTTATTGATGAAACAATGCATACAAATGAAGTAGCAATTGTCAATAGCCATGAGGCACTTAACGGACCATTTTACCTTATAAATTCGGATTCTGTGACTATTTTGTGTTAAGAGGCGATCTTCTTTGGCTTTCTATCTTTTTTATGTTTTGACCTCATTTGTTGCTGAATTTCCTCATCTCAAAAACTAAAGAAGGGTTTTACGAACATAAAATGTGGCACGTCACAAAGGGGAAAATTGGTACTTCGAAAGCCAATGGACATTTAAAGGGTTCTGGAGATTTCAAAAAAAAAAAAGGATAATAAGAAAATTGTAATTTCAAAGCCCCATATTTAAATTCTTTTTTTACAATCAAGGAAAAAGTATTGACTTCGATTTATAAAAATGGCTTTCAAAACAATAATTGATTAAAGTGTACTTATCAAAAACTACTTGCAATACTAACAAAAGAGATAAAATACATATAGATGCTCACTTAAATCAAATACTAATTTGCAAAATTTTACCTCCAACTGTCTCGAGTTCCCTTCCAGGTAAAATTGTAACGCCATCTAAAAGGGCACCAACTCTTTCATCAATGCCAAACTCATTAGCAGTCACACCTTGGGCAGAAGAATCCAAGATCTCCATATCAACTTTTTCAACAGAATGCTCCGCATCTCCAACATCTTCCAGTACATTTCCAGGAGCCTCAGGTGGATTCACCAGCTCCGTAACGGTTTCTGAAAAAACCATAGAAAAGTTGGTAGTGACGGCTGGTGATGCTGCATTTTCAACTGTCATCCACCTGTCAACATCAGAGTGCTTGACAAGGTGATCAGACATAAGTATCCCTTCAACTACAAGTGATTTCAAATCACATAATTTAGAAGGACCACGTTCTTCTCCAAGGTGATCAAGGTAGTACCACTTCCCGGGGTTGATACTAGCCATGCAGGGAACATGGGGCGGTGTGTCACTTATATCCATGTCTTCTTCCATCGATGGAATTTCTTCATCTACGCCATTAACCTGTGAAGTTTGTTCCTTGTCATCCAAAAAAACACCTTGACCCTCATCCTTCACATGGGTCTCGTCAGAAATACTTATGTCAACCATGTGATTCTGCGTACCATTTACATTCAAATGGTCTTTGACCGAAACTGTTAAATCCTTATTATTAAGGATGTTAACGGTAGGCTTTTCCTCATGTACCCTATCATTCTGCTTAGTCTCACTAACTTCACTCCTACTTGATTGACGGTTATTACATAGTCTACTGAGATCATGTGGAGATCCTGGAAAACTTGGAGACCTTTCCTTATAATCATGTATCTTAACACGATCATTGGTAGATTTCTCCACATAGCTAGGACTTCGATTTCTTTTATCATTGCGATGACCACGAAAACATGGGGACCTCTCATGTCGAGCAGGAGTTCGGTCCCTATGATCATGATGCACGGCTCTCTCGCATGGAGGAGACCTGTCAGAGTAACTAGGACTACGCCTCTGTCTGTCATAACCTCCTCTTGCGGATGTACTATCAAAATGTCGCATTGACAACCTATCAGCAACAGCCTTTGATGAATTTGGATTTCTGCATGACTTGGTATCAGTAGACTGACGTGAGTAACGCTCTGAACTTGAAAGCTTTCTGCTTTTTGAGCTAAAGTAATCCCCATAATCATCATAATACCTGTCACTATTTTCTGAATAAGTGCCATGTCGCTTCAATCGAGCATTCGTAGAGTATTCTCTTGGTTGGCTCCTGCCGTGACCATAATCATCCTTATCAGGTATGTCATTCAAGATTTTCGAGCTCAATTTCGAGTAGCTTCGTTCTTGATTGACTTCCCACCTTGCAGGCCTCTTCGAATGACGATGATTCCCAGTTCTATTGAAGTCCCTAACTGGGGAGACATCCTCAGCTGAATACTTATGAGAAGACGGTGTAAAGTCACGTTCATACCTTCGTTCTCTGTCTCTATTTGAACCATATCGATGATCTCTACAGTAACCATACTCTTCCCTGATGTAATCTTCTTTATGCCACCTATCTGGAATAAATTCACCTTTCTCAACATCGCCTTTTGAGGCTCTCCATGAAACAAATTCAGCTTTATCGTATTCTCCCTTCCTAAACTTGTCAGGCGTTTGATCTCTGTCCCTTTTGAAAGCAATGCCACTACTACGAAACCTCCCAGAGCTAAAATCTAGTCTCTCTGGTTCATATTTTCGCCATTCTCTACTACCTCTATCTAATCCATTTTCTTTCACCCACCTATCAGAACCAGTAACAATCTCACCTTTTTCTTTAATAGGAGAAGTCAATTCACCATTCTCAGCCTCTTTTTTAATGGGAGATTTAAGAGTTCCCAATTCACCTTCTTCAACCTCATCTTTGGCATTTTCTACTACTACAAGTTCATCACTGCTCTTAACATTGTCTGAAACAACAACTGGTGTGGGCTCTTCCTTTTTGAAAAATGCATCTCTTCTGAGTTTCAACCTCTTCGTTGCAGATTTTTTAACAGGTTTGTTGTCCAATTTTACATTGCCATTGTTGTTGCTACTGCCGCCCCCGCCACCGCAAAATGACTCTGAACCAGGAAATTTGTCCATGATTGGCTGCAAAGGCACGCATGCAACACCTCCATCACCCATGGAAGTCCCAAGCTTTCCGCTTAAGTGTAATCCAGAAACCCTAATTGTCCCCTATTCCGGGGCTATCAATCCTCATAGTTCAATCTCAGCAATCCCGAATAATCTACAAACGGAAAAAAAAAAACCGTCAATAGAAGAATAAGTGAGAAGTCAACTATAAGACGAAAAGAATCACAATTCACAAATGTAACAACAAAAATTAGAAAAGAAATCAGTCGAGAAAACGAAAACCCTAAAATCCCCAAATCTGGAAATAAAAGAAATTAAAAGAACTTACTAGATAAATGAAGCACAAGCAAGAAGAATTGAAGAATGTAGATCCAAATAGAAATTGAAACCCTAAATCGCAGAAAATCTAATGTCTTCTCTTCTCCGTTTCGCGCTCTGTTTCTCTCTCTTTCTTTCTCTCTTTTCTCTGTTTTATTTTTATGTTAAAAATGTCCCCGATCTTTGGCTCTCAGATCAAAATACGGTTTTCTTTATTTTTTGTTTTTTAAATATTCTTCGGTTCCGTGGCGGTAGTTTTTACTCTTAATTTTATTTTTGTTTTATTTATTTGAAGACTAAGAAGTCCCTCGTCTATTATTCAAAAAAAAAAAAAAAAAAAAAAAGTCTATATATTATGATGAACAGATATATGTAAATGAACAGTGAAAAGATAGGCATATGAACAGTAATTAAGGGATAGAATCCCTAAACGGTGATGAATTGTAGTGCATGAACAGTAAAATAGTTTTTGCTATAAATACCCCTTTTGTGGATGAATAAAAGTACCAATCATCTTAAATCTTACTCAAATACATCTTGTTTATTACTTTCTATTATAATATCTCGTCTATTAAAAAAATTATAAAAAAAAAAGAAGTCCCTCGTGACTAGAGGTGTGCAATGAGCCGGGGGCCTTTTGGGCCTCCGGGCCCGACCCTTAATTATACGGGTTTTTAACGGATCGGGCCTTGGCGGGTCGGATTTTTGAAGGGTCAACTTTAGCTATATGTGGAGCGGGCTTGAAACGGGTTTTTTGATGGGCCCTAAACAGACCTTCTTATTTTTATTAGTATAATTTAAACAATTAAATTCAAATGGGAGGTAGTATGATGAGAATGGGCTAAAATCCAATCCAATATGCACAATCTGTAAAATTCATATTAAATTTCCGTTGTCAATAACAAAATGGTTATTCAAGAATGCAATTATATATGAATACGAAAATTACAGAGCTACTGTGCAGAAGCATTATAAACTATAATTCTAATAATGGAAATTACTTAATATACTTATAAATTCAATATGTACAAGTTGAAAGCTAGAGTAAAAGTGGAGCTGTACATTTATTGTAAATCTAAACTGATAATTATCAACAAGATTTGAAAATAATAATCACGAAAATGCAAGCTTTCCATAGTTACGCAGCTGCTAACTTTACAACTTAACTATTAATAGTTTTTAAATACGTATCCAAGAAATATGACAAACGGGGCGGATCGGGCCGGGCTTGATGGACCCGGCCCATTTAAAACCCTTTTCTATTTTTGTAAGATCCGGCCCGACCCAGCCCGATTCTTATAGAATCCGGCCCATAGCACGGGTCTACTCGTGACCTCGTCCTTTAAAATAAAGTTTGCATTTGAATCGCCTTAATATGTCATCAGAAATAAAATCAAAAACAAATTACTTTCTTCGTTTCATAATAATTACTATTGAGTGTAACATGTTGTGTGGAAAAATGTTACAATCAGTAACAAGTATTATAAAACGGATGAAGTACTGAATAATATATATTGTAATGTATTTAAAGTTGGTGTTTTAACCGATTAGGGCTCGCTTATACTGAGTGTTAATATTCAAGAGGTAAATAAAAGTCAAAGTAGAAAAACAAATTTAAATTAGATAGAAAATTAAAGGAAATTGATTGTAAGGGAGGTGAAGGTATTTGATTAGAAGGTAATAAAAATGGATAAAAGAACAATTATTTCTGTCATATTGGAGTATAAATTTGTCCTAGGAGAGGGTGGAGGATACTTTCCTCCAAATGAGGGAAATCATCATCCTTTTTATTCATCTTTTTAAGTGTATTCTCATTCTACATCTTTCACAAGTGTTTCAATTACTTTATTTGCATCCCCACTTACCTTTATTTCAGTAGTTTGACTTTTTTACCCCCTTAAATATTTATACTCAATTCAAGCGACCCTCTAAAATTGATATTGGAATCAATTCGAGCTGATGTATTAACCTATTAAAGTTGGTATTTTAATCCATTTGGAGTTGGTGCTTTAACTTGTTAAGTTTTTAATTTATTGAAGCTAGTATTTTATCATATTGAAATTGGTATTTTTACCTATTAAAGTTGACATTTAAATTTGTTTAAGTTAGTATTTTATGATGTGTAAGTTGGTATTTTAACTTATTTAAGTTGGTATTTTAATTAATTGAAGTTGATATTTCAACCTATTCGAGTTGATATTTTAACCTATTAAAATTGGTAATTATTCTATTTGGAGTGGTTTTTAAACTTATTAAATTGTTAATCTATTGAAATTGGTATTTTAACCTATTGAAGTTAGTATTTTAATGTGTTGATGTTGGTATTATAACCTGTTTGAGTTGATGTTTTTATATTGCCTAAGTTGGTATTTTTGACTTAATTAAGTTGGTGTTTTCATCTATTAAAGTTAGTATTTTAACATATTAAAGTTGGTATTTTAACCTAATGACGTTTGAATGTCAATCTGTTGAAGTTGATATTTTAAAGTTGGTGTCTTAACTAACCTACTTGGTTATAACACCAACTTTAAAGATAACAACTTAACAAGTTTTTTTTTTTTGAATATCACCTGCAGCTTTTATTGCAAATCAAGAGCCACAAAGGTTTGGAGGCTTGGTGGGAAAGGTTCCATACATATTTTCTCCATAGCATTGCCGGTATCCCACCGGGCAATCATATGGGCTGCGGTGTTGCCATGTCGGCGTACAAAACTACATTTAAAATTCATAAAACCCATACTAAGCTCAATAATATGGTCTAGCATAGCGTGGAAATAAGTCGATCCTTTCTCCTTTGTCTGGATAGCACTCAGCACAGCAAGGGAATCTCCTTCAAGATGAATGTTATGGTACCCCATTCTACCCGCAACTTCCAAGCCAAAGCACGCAGCAGCTGCCTCCACAAAAGTAGCATTCCAATTTGCATAGACACGGCGGGTCCCAGCAAGTAACACCTTCCCTTCATCATCCCGAAACACGACTCCCAAACCCCAATGTGAATTCGGTCCAACATGAGCGTCGAAGTTTATGTTAACCCAGCCACTACTTGGAGGAACCCACTGTTGGAAAGATGTAACCCTTGGTTCACGAGATATGCTCAGCTTCATATTGTATTGTTGGTAGTCGTGGACCATTCTTGATAAACCTGTGGCGAGTTGAACAACATTACATTGGGATTGAGCCATCACATTTATGTTTCGACACATCCAACATGCCCAAAAGCATAGGCTAATGGCATTATCCTCCTCTGATGAAGCGTGGGACAGCAACCACCTGAGCGTTTCAATGAAGCTGGTACGAGGTGCATCTTGGATCAATGCTTGGAGAGGGTGGGACATCCATAGAGCTTGGTTGATCCGACAGTCCATCACAGCATGGTAGATCGTTTCTGACCCCCCATCACACCGAGGGCAGTCCGGGTCCGGGGCCATATGACGATGGTGTCTCACAGCATTGACAGTAGAGCTGTTCATGGGCGGGCTACCCGCTAGGCCCGCCCAATCCGGCTCGAAAAACGGGGGGGCATGGACAACGTTTTTCAAAAAAATTTAAAGTTTGGACGGGTAATACCCACCCGCCAAGATAAACGGGCGGGTAGCGACACCAAAAAATTACCCGCGGGTATACCCGCCCGCCCGCTTAGTTTAATATATTATTTATTATTAAATAATTAATTTTATTAAATATTAAACTATATTACTACATGACCCATATCCAACTTTAGTTTATTACTTTTCTACTAGCCTTAAGGTTTACTTCTTTTAGACTTTAATATTTTTAACCCTCAAAGCACTCAAGCAATCGACTATCAAAGTTCGAACAAATAGCCGACTCCACCATCTATATTCAATATTCATGTCCTTTGACTATTTTGAGACTTTATATATGTTTAGAGTATTTTAGATAATGTATTATATTTTTTTTGTTCTTATAAAAACTTAACTTTATAATATGATTTATGTTTTAAATTTTTATATAAATATACCCGCCTACCCGCGGGTCCCGCCCGCTTTAAAAATGGGCGGGTAGCGACAAAAAAATATGCCCGCGAATGCGGGCGGGCTTTTGAATATTTGAGACCGCGGGTAGAAATTTTAGGTGCTACCCGGTCCGCTACCCGCCCAAGCCCGCCCATGAACAGGTCTAATTGACAGGGAGTGAGTTTCTACAAGCTCTCCACAAGAAATGTTTTAGCTTGGGGGGCCATTGGAGTTTCCAAATCTTTTTCCAAATCTCGTCACCATTGGGGGTTGACGTTGAGACCGTAGAAGAGCCCATGCCCAACCAATATCCCGAACGAACATTGTAATTTCCATCCTTCGAGAACATCCATATCAGCCTGTCTTCGACATCTTTGGGAGGAAGAGGGAGAGACAGGATATGATTAATAGTGGCCTCATCGAAAGTGCATCTCAGAGCCTCAATCCTCCATCTCCTAGTTTCATGGTCGATATAGTGCCAAACAAGCCAAGAGTCAGTGTTATCAAGGATAAGCCTTGGAGTAATGAACTTCCCATCATCCATAAGCCAACGTTCACTTTGAATATGAATTTTATCCCCTCTGCCAACGCGCCACCCAAGGCCTTCAATAAGCAGTGATTTTGCCCCCCATATGCTCCTCCAAGAAAGACTTGGATCAAAACCCCTATTCGCATCAAGTGGGTCGGTGTGCTTGTAGTAACGAGCCTTAAAAACAGCGGAGAGGAGAGGGTTCGCATCATTGTGTAATCTCCACATTTGCTTAGCTAAGAGGGCTAGATTAAAACATTTGAGGTCTCTAAAGCCCATCCCACGAACACTTTTTGGGCGACAAAGATCCGCCCAGCTGTGCCAATGGATTTTCTTCGCATCCCCGGAAGACCCCCACCAAAAATGTGCCATCATCGCATGAATATCGTCAAGCAGACCGTCAGGGATTTTGAAAATGCTCATCATATATGTAGGGATGGCCTGGATCACTGCTTTTATTAGAACCTCTTTTCCAGCTCTGGACATCAACCTCTCCTTCCAACCTTGTATCTTCTTCCCAATGCGTTCCTTCAAGCACGAAAATACTGCTTTCTTTGATCTCCCAACAATAGTAGGTAAGCCTAGGTACTTAGAGTGTCGTTCAACTTCACGAACTTGTAGCAACTCACTAATCTCTTGTCGCATTGCATGAGGGACACCTCTACTAAAAGAAACTTATGTTTTATCAAAATTGACTTTCTGGCCCGATGCTCTTTCATACAAGCTAATGATACTAGCTAACTCCGAACATTCTCGAACAGAAGCTCTTGCAAAAAGGATACTGTCGTCAGCAAAGAACATATGAGAAAGGGGAGGAGCCCCTCTGCAGATTTGGATCCCATGGATAGAATTCCTGGAAACCGCCTGAGTAATCAAAGAAGAGAACGCATCCGCACACATAATAAAGAGATATGGGGAGATCGGGTCTCCTTGTCTAAGACCCCTCGTTGGAATAACATTACCATGAATACCGTCGTTGATCTTAAAAGAGAAGGAAACACTTGTGATACAGCTCATAATCATGCGTACCCAAGCATCACTAAAGCCCATTTTCAGCATGAGTCTCTCCAAAAAACCCCACTCGACACGATCATAAGCTTTACTCATATCTAGCTTTAAAGCTAGAGAATTATTCCTGTCATTCTGCCTACGTTTCATAGAGTGAAAAGCTTCGAACGCCAGTAGAGCATTATCTGTGATCAAGCGACCAGGAATAAAAGCACTTTGGTTTATAGAGATGATCCGATTCAGCAAACCTTTAAGCCTATTCGCCAACATTTTAGACACTATTTTATATATGACATTACAGCAGCTAATAGGTCTAAAATCCATCAAGTACTTAGGCTCATTACATTTAGGAACAAGGGAGACGCACGTCTTATTAATAGGTCGGAGATCGAACAAACCCTCCACCATCTAACAACCATATTGACAACATCACATCCAATAATATCCCAGAATTTCTGAAAGAAAAGAGCATGAAAACCATCAGTACCTAGGGCTTTGGTCGGATGCATTTGGAAGACAGCTATACGAATCTCTTCAGCTTGTGGCACCTTATCCAACATGTCATTCATCTCATCAGTCACCCGTACATCAATCCCATCCAAAGCAGCAGAAAATCCAGTGGGAGAGCTCGTAGCAAACAACTTGTCATAATAAACAGTAATAAGTCTCTCCAAGTCAACCTTAGAAGTCAACCACCTCCCATCATCATCAAAAAGGCCCTTAATAGTGTTACGACGTCTGCGCGAATCGGCTTTATGATGAAAATATTTGGAGTTTTTGTCCCCATCCCGTAACTCATTTGCCCTAGACCGAAGGTGCCAATACGATTATTCCATATTGTGCAAACTATCAAGCTGTTCAGTGAGAGCTTTACAGGTACTAATCATACGGGCATCCGGCTTGCAACGTTGGGCCGCCTTTAATTTCTTTTCTGCGTCACGGATTTTCTTACGCAAGGTCCCAAACGTGGAATCCGCCCAATCGGCTAGCTTTGTTGCACAGTTCTCAATTCGAAAATCAATCTCGTCACCCAGAGCTTCATTCCAAGCAGCATTCACGACCCCTTTGCATTCCTCACTTGACAACCAGAGAGACTCGAACCGGAATAATTTTTGTCCACCACTATTATCGTCCGGCCTGTAAGTACTCAGCATGATCGGAGCATGATCCGATCTATATATCGGGAAGTGACGAATATCAAACGAAGGGAAGAGATTTTGCCAGTCCACACTAGCCACGAACCTATCAAGCCTTTCTCTAATCAAGTTTGTCGGATGAGAACCTCTGCACCATGTAAAAGCACTTCCCCTAAACCCTAAATCTGCAACCCCACAATCATCCAGGCATCTTCGAAACGCATTCATCGCACTATCATGTCTATGATTACCCCCTTCCTTCTCACAGTCCCACATGATCTCATTGAAATCTCCAAAGAAAATAAGTGGGCCACTCACAGTATCCCTTATCGATCTCATCATATCCCATGTCTTATATTTGCTTTGTCTATCCGGCCAACCATACACACCACACACAAACCATCTTCTATTATCACGCCATTCCTCCTTGACCTCCACAAGAATATGATGTTCAGAGTACGAGATGGTGTCCACATTCCCATCCTTCCACCAAAGGCCCAAACCCTCAGAATTTCCATTACTATCCAAACAAAGGCCCTCAGAGAAGCCACACTTATTCCTAATCCTTTCTAAACGACATAGACTCCATAATAAAGGCAATATTTGGTCTCTCTCTCCAACACCAATCTTGGAGAGCTCTAACTGTCAAGGGGTTGCCAATCCCTCGACAGTTCCAGCTGAAGATTTTTATGGTTGTTCGCGGGGTTGGACATCACCAACCTCCGCTACTTGATTATCAGAGAACAGTAAAATACCAGCACCTTTTTGCTCACCATCACAGTCCACCATCTCAGTATCAGTATCCCAAAATTTCCTCTTCGAGAGGGGGTCAGAATGAGGCTCATTTTGGGAGGGCAACACATTCTGTTGAGAAAGAGCTTTTGTATTTGATTTGGGACCACTTTTTCGTTTTATTCTCACCATTATCCTGGTAGGCCCCACCTCAGTTCCTGCACTAAATTTAAAGGTATCAGACACCAAAGAAGTCTCTTGAGTGTTGGAAGAAATCCCAACCGGCTCCAATCCCAAAGCAACATCTTGTGAGTGAATGAGATTAGAGGTCGGCACGTGTACCAAAGAGGAACCCACACCAACTTCCCCAGGCCCCACCACCGATTGACATGGCAAATAAATGCTAACAGCAGACCCACTTGTCCTTGTCCCCTCCTCATCATTTTGTCCCAAACCCACTATATTACTAGTCTCTCTCCTAGAATACTCAACATTTCTACCATCCAACAAATCTTCCTGTAACAAACCCATCACAGCAACCTGCACACCAGAACTCACCTTCAGCACACAGCCATCATCTACGACATTGTTATCATGCACTTTATCAATTTTCTGCCCCTGAACCAGATCAGACACCGGATCTCCATTGTCATTCAACACCAAACCACCCAGATTGACATTTTTACTCGCCACCACCGCAGTCGGTTTTGATACAAACAGGTTTTTCCTCACCTTCAGTGCTTCAATCTCCTCATTGTGTTTATGTAAGCCTTTCCTGGGAGAGGCTTTAATATCAAGACCCCAGCCATAACCCTTCTCCCTTTCTTCATCATCCACGACTGTGCAATTTTTCTCTGTATGAGTCAAAAGGCCACAAAGGAAACAAAAATGGGGGAGACGCTCATATTTAATGGAGATTTTAGCAGTAATATCGCCCTTCAGCCTAACCATTTGATATCTTTTTAACGGTTTATCAACATTTATCTCAATACGAACCCTACGGTACAGACTCAAATCAAGAAAATCATCCTCTATTTCAATAACATCCCCTAAAGCCTTTGCTATGAAGCGTAATTTAGAATCAGATCTGTAATTATAAGGGAGGTTATAAAATCTTACCCAAAAAGGAGAGGTGTTGAGAACCATATCAGACGGTTAAAGGTCCAAATTAATTTCTTGTAGCACAAGCAAACGCTGCTCAAAACACCAAGGGCGGCCACTAACACCTTCTCCTTATCCCTCCAATGGAAGAATTGGAACATGAATGAATTTTGTCCAAGAGCCCTTATAAGAACTCCATCTTTGAGGCACCATACGTGAAGCATGGTCCTTTTGAAGGCATCAAAGTTTAAGGGTTTTTCTATAAGAACCCTTCCAATGAGTCGTAGAGACAATTTATCATCCTGGGTATCATCCTTTCCCTCATCAAGATCAATAACGTCTTCCGCATCATTCACGATGGACAATTTGGAGCAATGCTCAACTAGATCTTCCGCCATAATCGACGGTAAAACGGTAGTCTCACAGGAAACCCTAGAGAGAGAGAAATCCTACCTCAAGGAGAGAAGGGGACTTTTTTAACAACTTAACAAGTTAAAATAACAACTTAATGGCTTAAACACTAACTCCGAATACCAACTTTAATAGGTTAAAATACCCGCTCGAATAGGTTAAAATACCAGCTTCAATATATTAAAACAAAAACTTCAAATTCGTTAAATGTGTTATAAAGCATGCGTTTGTTTTTAGGATTTTATATTTTGAAATTGCAAAATATTGGTGTCGAAATACCAACTTCAATAAATTAAAACATCAACTTCAACTTTATTAATAGATTAAACTAGGAACATGCATGGGTTGGGTCCAGCTAGACCCAGATCTAGATCCTATTTTTTTTATTGGACCCAGATCCGCAGGGTTTGAAATTTTTGGACCCAGACCCATACCCTTAGGGTCTGGCGGGTCTAGGGTCTGATCTGGGTCCAATACAATTTTATTTTTTTCTTGAAAGTTTTTTAAAAATATATTATGAAGTACAATTTCGACCACTCGCATAAAATTATTTAAATATAACGAGAATCTTATAATACTTTATACTTATTGAGCGAATAAATGTATGGAATTTTCCAACATTCAAGTTCTTATAACAAAATATATATCAGGTCTTTACTTTTTCAAGTATAGATATAACGACCACATTCTAAATTACATGAATCGAGAAAGTTCAAATTCGTGTAATACTTAGAAATAAAAAAAAATTTCAAAGCAAATAATTAAATACACATGATAACTAATATATAATTTTTTTTTTAAAAAGATGTAAATGGGTCAATTGGTCGAATCTGGGCTCAAACGTGTAGACCTGGACCTGGACCCGGACCCTAAGGTCATGGACCCATATCCTACCCGGATCCATAGGGTCCAAAAATAGGTGGACCCCAACGCTTAAAATTAGAGTCGGGTACCCTTAGGGGTGTTTGGCACAAGGGAATGAAAACTGTGAGACATTAAGATGAGACTTTTAAGATGAGACATTGATGATAAAAAAGTCTCATCCCTTGTTTGGCATGTGAGGGACTTGGAAGAAGAAGATAAAAATGAAAGTCTTAACCAAAATACTCACCCTCCTCGAAGACATTTTTCTTGGGAACTTTAATCATTTTTAATCTCATTCCCTATTTTCATTCTCTTTAGACAAACAAGGACTTAGACATTTTTTTTTTAAGAATACGTCTCATTCCTTTCCTTAAATCTCACATGCCAAACACTCCCTTGGGGTCCAAAACCCATGCCCATTCCTAGATTAAACACCAACTTTAATAGCTAACTAGTGTAGAACCCCGTACAATGCACGGTTTTTTAACATTGAAACATATAAACATACGTATTAAAAAAAGTTGGAGATATTATGTAGTAGAAGAACTCAATTTTGATAGTTAATTATATGTATAAATTAAATCCTGTAATTTTGAAAATTGTCAACAATATATTAAGCAATATATTATACTCTTTAATTTACTCATTTTAACTATATATATAAATATATAAATGCTAGTTAAAAATACTTTAATAGTAGATATATTGCTCAAGGTCAATTGCCATGTTATTTTTTTTTAATTAATAAGTGAATTTTATTTGGCAAGTTCTCTGTGACCCTTGAAATTTTTCAAGGTTTTTTTATAATGTATGATGTATGATTCAGTTGGTTCATCTATTATTTTGACACTACTACTCTCAAAACCATCAACACTCTTGATGGGATTTCATTGGAATGTCTAGTTGATAGATTTATTATCCATCTATCTATACTAATATACTAAAAGAGAAACCAGAGAAAATCTTCAATGCCACATGTCAAGCTGTGGTTAAAAGTTTTCCCGCCTAAAATTGTTACATTCTAAAATCTTTAAGAATTTAAATCACATCAAAAATATCAAAATGACCTAACACAGAATGTTATTTCCATAAAGCTAAAATCGGAATAATTATGGTATTCAAGTTAATCAATCAATCATGTCAAATTAATTCCATAAATAAAATGGCAATCTAATAAATACATTAAACTTTTTTTGAAAATTTACAAATATTATTTTATTACAATGATTCACTATTCTTATTATTTATTACCTTATATATCATTATTATTTAGGCGGGAAGACTTTTAATTATAGGTTGACACATGGCATTTGAAATTTTTTTTCTTTACTAAAAGAGAAACCAAGAAAATTTTCAAATGTCATGTGTCAACCTATAATTAAGAGTTAGCGGTGAATACTGTCTAAAATTTAAAATTGGACAACTTAAAAGAATTAGCGGGAGTAACTTTTTTGTAAGAAATACTCTTACAAAAATTTAAAATTCTTTGGACATATTTTATTGATATGGTTGTTGGTTGTACGTTATTCTTATCCTAATTAAGTAAAGGCCATTTCGATTTTAGCTTTATGATGATAATTGTGATACTTATAAGTTCACGTAACATTCTGTGTTAGTTCATTTAAATTCTTAAAGATTTACCATAGTATCAGAAGCTTTTAACCATAATATGATGATAATTGTGATACTTAAAAGTTTTCCCGCCACAATATCGAAAGCAATTTATTAACGATTTACATTCTAAAAATTGTTACATTTAATGGATGGTTTGTACGTAAGTGAAATCTTCCAATGTCATGTGTACTTTTTAGACTCCGTCCGTTCCATTGAATCTGCAGTATTTTTCATTTTGATACGTCTCAACTAAGTTGCATTATTTTTATTTTTTGACGATGATTCACCACTTTATTTTAGTCTCATTCATATTTTTACCTTCGATAATCTACTCTCTTTGTTTCTTAAAGTTATATCCATAATCAATGCTTATGAGATTAAGAAAATTAAAGTCTAAAATGTTGGATGTATATCTTATGGGATAATAATAAATTTAATTGAGAAAGAATGAAGACCATAAGTATTAAAAATAATTTATTGCCGTATTCATATTGTCCAAAAAAAAATTCCAACGTATATTGATTTCATATTGTCCAATTTTTTATTGCCGTTTTTATAGAATAATATTTTGACCATACATATATTGATTTCATATTGTCCAATTTTTTCTTGCCATTTGATATGTTAATTGATTTAAATAATAGGGCATTTAAGTTTAATTATTCTACTTACTTAATTTAGCTAAATGAAAAATTTTAAAGGGAAAATAATGAACATGAAAGCGACACGTGTCATACTGAAGAATGCATTTAGTATATAGTATAGATATGAAGTTATTCTATCCCAAACCACCATATCTTATAGAGTTATGATATCTTCATCTGAATTGATTTACACCCTTGATATGAATGTAGTTATTTTGGTGTTGGTTAATATGGCTCAAATCAATACGCGAGATAAATAAATTAGAGAATTAGGTCAAAAGCTAAATTGTATTTGTAGTTGATATAAAATAAAATTGGGGGAATTAACGTTATCAAAACTTTAAAGTGTGCAAAGTAAGTTAGATAACCCCTAATAGAAATTGAGAGTAATCACTAAATATAATATAGAGGACGGATTTTAATATTAGTAGCTAAATTTTTTTACTTATACTTCATGGATGAAATGTTATAATAACAATAAACCAAATAGAATTTTGGTATTTTTTAAAATAATAAAAGTAAAATACAAATAATCAATCAAAATTTATTGTCAATTGCATTTTGTCATTATCATTTTGACTCATTAACCAATCATATATTTCTCATAATCATTATAATTTATTTAAATTTTATATGATAAATTTTTTACAATTTATCCGTGCTTGGCACGGGTTTCAAACTAGTTATATCTATAAGACTACTTTTGTCTCATGAAAGTAAAACGAGGAAAATAGGTTTACGTTCCGATAATTTGAATTTTATTCGACTTTATAACCGAATTGAATTTGACCCGATTTTTAAAATGATTTACAATTATGTAAAATACGACAATTACTAATTTCAAATTGAACCAAAACACCTAACATGAAATCCACCTAATTACTCGAATGAACACCTGTAGATACCACTAAGATAGTGGCTTGTGCTTGAAATACTGGTGGTGCTTGGAGTGGTGTTGAGGTATAAGAAAAGAGCGAAGGTTAGACGTATGAAAATGGAGGTCATATACGGGAGAGGGTAAATTTAATTAAATTAATAGTTTATGAAAACTAAAATTAATTAAAAATAATGTTTGAGATTAAATTATTTTTTTAGATAAAGCGAATTTTTGCCTTTAATAATGTTTTTTGAACCTTATTTCTCACCCTATACCTATGAGATATTTATTTCTATTTATTCTTTAGATCAAACCCATATATTTCAAATGACGGTTTGGTAGTATATATTTTTAGCAAATCGCTATACGAGATGACGACTTAATCCAAACTATAATTTTATGAAAAAAGAAATCTAAGAGTAACCCCATCTTAGATGGTGCTTAACTTTATTAAAAAAAATTTTAATGAAACAAAAACTTTGGGCTCCGTGAGAGGTTACGAGGCAAAATTGCATATTGATTTAGCGAAAAATCAAATGCGAAAATATGAAATGAATAAGCAAAAATATATATAAAAAATCCTTAAACTGAGCATGGGGAAATTCAATTCCCAAAATAAGCACGAAACTGTTGAGATGTAGAGTTGTTCGCTGTTAGTACAAATTTTCACCAAATGCAAGGTATTACATCATTGAATGTTTACGAGCGCAGATGGTAGCGAAATTGAATTGTTGTAGGTTGGTGATTGCGGTTTTGAGTCTTGTTGGAGAATTAGGTAGCCTATAATTTTTAATTTACAATTTTACAAATTTACAAGTAAACCGCTATCTAAGATAGTGGTTCCTTCTGTTATACAAACCGTTATCTGAATTAGCAGTTTGTTATTGAAATTTTTATAAAAGTATATTATCCTACATGGATGGTACGGAAGGAAATGTTTCCCTATTATATAAAATGAGAATTATTTTGAAAAAAGACAATTTGTGAGAATAGATTTTTATTATGTAATGCTTTATGAAAATCTATTCCCACAATATTATTTTTTCTCCAAAATATCTCCTATATTGTCAACTAAAAATTGATCATACTGTTTGTACAAAATACCGACCAACTATCTAGTCATAGATTGTATCAGTATGTTAACATTCTCACCATTTTCCGACTATTTTGTTGATAGGTTTAGGTTCAAATTTTTGTATTGAGCCAAATATGTGGACAAAAAATAAGTTGAACACAAAATGTTTGGATTATTTAAATTACATTAAAATAGAGTAAAAACATGTGAATAAAGACAACAAATTTTGTTACAAATATTTTCAAAATGCAATGGGATTTTTCAAATTGGGAGGTCGTTTGTATGACATAGGAAAGATTTGCCAAAGGAAGTTTTATTCCTAGAAATTTATTACCTTTTTGGCCTGTTTGATAGGTAGTAATAAACAGTGGTAATGAAAATGAAAACTAGTGTAATTTTAGTTGAAAAATCTCTTGGCTACCTTGATGTCCATGCTTGTCAATCTTTAATCATCTCATTTTCTTCATAAAATTTATTCTCATGTATTACCATTGTTAGATGTGGTATTCGATGGTAATGAAAATTTGTAAATAAAAACTTTTTTGTGATCAAAGTTTCATATCTTTCATTACCATGTGAATGATATGAAACTTTTGATAAAATTTTACACTATAAATCATTCTCATTACCACCATTTAGTACTATTAACCAAACAAGTGGTTTGTTTAATACTAAAAAATAGCAAGTCTTGTATGAGATTTGAATTCTTGCTTGTACACGATATATTCTTTTTAAATTATTTGGGTTGATCTAATTAAAGTCTAGTCAAACGACCTCAATAAAGAATTAGTGTCAAAAAATAGCTTTTAATACTATGAAAATTCAAAATAACCAAAAAATAATCACTAATTATTTATTGAGGTCGTTTGACTAGATTTAATAACTAATTCTATCTTTTTATCTTACTTAATACTATGTTTGTAAATGATGATTTCATTTAAAAACTGAAATTAACTCAAATCTAATGTTTGAAAATCAATGAAATTCAATTTTGTATTTGAATCAATTTTTCCATTGTGTTTAAAAGTAGGTAAAACTATGAATTTAAGAATGATTTTCTTAATTTTATCATTCTCAAATCCTTCCTTTATGATTACTTAATTAAAATTTAAAATTTGAAATAAATTATTTGTTTTTAAACTCAACAATGCTATGTTTGGGAACAATGTTTTCGTTTGGAAATTTAAAGTTGAGTCAATTACACTATCACAAATTTTTACTTGAGATGCATCTTTATAAAAGACGTGTCTCAAATTGGCTGACCCATTACTATTAAAAAAACAACTACCCAAAAAACGCGCGCTGTGTAATCCTATTTGGAGTTGGTGTTATAACCTATTAAAGTCGGTATTATAACCTATTAGAGTTGGTATTATAACCTATTAGAGTTGGTATTATAACTTATTAAAGTTGGTATCCCCAAATAGGTTATAATACCAACTTTAATAGGTTATAACACCAACTCCAAATACCAACTTTAATAGGTTATAATACCAACTTCAATAGGTTATAACACCAACTCCAAATAGGATTAAACGTGGGCGTGATTTTTCTCTCTTTTTTTTTTTAATTATTGGACCTAGGCCTAGAGAGCCGTCTCTTATAAAGACGGTCTCTCAAGAGAGACGTTGTTACACCATTGTTTTACAAGTAGGTAAAAATGAAAATTTGAAAATAACTTTCAAAATGTTATCATTCCTAAATCCCTCCTTTATAATTTCATAATTAAAATCTACAAATTTAAAAAATTATTTATTTTTAAATACAACCTTGCCGAATTCTCAAATCTACCCCGAATAAATTGTTTATAATCAATTTGACCAAAAAGAATAATTTAAAAAGAAAAAACAAAATTATGTAGCAGAAATGTCAGACACAAGAGCAATGGACACACAACAACCACAACAACTCCTTACCCAAACCCCTGATGCCTCAATCTTCCTCGTTTGGATCTCAATTTTATTCATTCAAAATTGCATCTCCCCATCTTAATTCCTGTATTTATAATCCTATTTCCTTTGCTTTTTTAGTCTCCTTTTTGATTTTATCTTGTGACTATGGGGTAATAATCTGGTCTTGTGACCTGTTTTTTTTCCCCAATTTGCATCTGGGTACAACTAATTTCTTACATTTTTGAATTATATTCAGTTTTTCTGAGGTGGGTTTTGTAATTTGAAGTAGAAGCATATATTGTTTGGGTAATGGATGTTTGTTGTGATCTTCAAGTTGATGTTAATGGTGAAGGTCTTTTCATGGTGGATAAGGTAAACATTTTTCTCTTTGTTAATTTGTTCCTTCCTTTTTTCCTTGTTAATTGATCACTATTTTCTTTGCTATATGAAATATTTTTATTTTTACTGAGCCAACGTGACAAGAGGTTACGAGTTCAAATCTCAACCATCCTCATTTAAAATGGAATATTTAGCGCCATGTATGTGGAGAACATGTGCTGCATCCACACTTTTAGCCCAAATAACTTTCGTGTGAGGGGGCGTGTTAGAGTTTATAACATATCCTGGGCCTCAACCATCGGCTTAAGTTTTTGGTTGAATTGATTTCTTGACATAATATAAAATAACTTTTTATTTTGAATAAAATCTAGTTAAAGTTGATATGTATTTGCTAATTTTTATATATGATGTTGTATAACTCTTTATTAATGAATCAATTATTATTAAAGAAAAACAAAGTTATATGAGTAAGAATCCATATTTGTATGCACTAATAGTATCCTTTGCCACAGAGTCGTCTTATAAAATTTGAAAATTGGAGGTGTTGTTAATTTTGCACCTTATTTATAGTAAATATATTTATTTTATTAGTAAAATTAACGTATTTCTTTTTTATCAACTTTTTCATATACAGTAGAAAGATGAGTCCTGTAAGGTCGATCACTTCACACTCTGAAATACCCCTCTGCTTTGCCATATTCTAATCGGCTACTATAAGTCCCTATTAGTCGTTATACTAACTTATTTTTTCCTCCATATGGTTCTTTGTTGGTTTACTCCTACTTTTTTGGTGGGGCTAAAATGTTGTAAGTAGGTATTGTCAGTAAATAATATACGAAGATTAAATAGTTTAAAAATAATCGATAGTTACCATTATTCATAGCTGATGGAAAATAGTGAATTATTCATGACCATTTAAACTGAATAAATAAATATCTTTTGAGCTCAAAGTTTTGTGAGTTCAGTTGCATACACTGGTTTTTGCTGTAAATTTCTAAATATTCCTTGCAGTCAAATTTTTTCTTGGTGTTTATGGTGCCAAATTGTAGTGTCAAAATACAGCATCATTGTAAAGAAATGTAAATTTTAAGGAAAAAATAAGTCCAACTTAAAGATGTGGGTAAACTTAGAAAGGCAAATCACTGTCATAATACCCTGAGTAGTAGGTTTCAATGCTTAAGATTTCGCTTTCAGGTTTGGCTTATAGGCTGTACATCATTGAATATGCATCAATATAGCAGAGTTGTGGGTCATTTTGTCATCAATATTATTCCCTCTTCTGTAGGTTAGTTTTGGCTTTTTCATGATCTTTAGTTTAGAGTATATAGCATGACTAGATAGAAGCTCCGACCAGCGTGATAAGAGGTCAAGGGTTTGAATTTTAATCAACCTTCATTTAAGATGGAATATTCAGCGTCGTATATAAAGAGGACATGTGCTACATTTACACTTTTAGCCCAATGGGCTTTCGTGTGAAGGAACGTGTTAGAGTATATGTAACATATTTTGGGATCTCAACCATTAACTTAAGTTTTTGGCTGAGTTGGTTATTTTGAGAATTAGCTTAATGATACTCCCTTCAATTCACTACTAATGTCTCAAATTTCTTTACACTCTGTTGAATACGCTTATTTAATTCTAAGTATTTTTAATTGTGTATTATTAAAAATTATCGAAACTTGATATGAATAATCCTTGCATTGAGATGAATCAAACAAGATCTTACATGACTATATTTTTACTTATAGATTAATAATAAAATATAAATAAAACATATGAATAGAATCCAAAAAGCAAATAATACGTTAGTGCTGAATTGATTTTTAGCGGCAAATATGAATAAGTCATTTACATGGGGTAGTTCTTACGCAAAATTGAATCAAAGATCATTAAAACTTAACATAGCAAAATTAAAAGAACAGGCGAAAAGACTTAGAAATTTGTATTTTTATGTGTTGCCACTATCTAAGGTTGTGATTAAAGGTTATATATTTATGGCCTCATGTCTTTACTCTTTTGAGTACTTTTTTGGAGGGTAAAGCCCTTTTTAAAGGTTGTACACAATATTCTCTTTAGCTTTGACAAAATTATTAATTTAAAATGTCCCTATCTAATTATTACTTCAACAAGTCTTGTATAGAATTTTTGTTAGCTTATTTCTCTGATTAATTTAAGATTATAAGTGATCACTTTAAGTTGATAAGTGATCGTTTTAAGTCTATAAAAAAATGCTTTTTTATACTGTACGTGACCACTTTGAGATAGTAAATATACATTGAACCAACTTTATGAGTTGATCTCGCCGTAAGACTGTCTCATCTGAGAATTTTTGTTGGCCCAAGCAAATAAAAAATTTCAAAATTATTTGAATTTTCTTATTTAATTAATATAAATTCTTGTGAGAGACGATCTCTCTGAGAGACCATCTGTAATTGGGTTGATCCATTAAAAAAATGTAGAGTAAAAGTAGGCAATAAGCTTTAATGTATTGGGTCTGAGAGACGTCTCTCAGAAAAACGGTTTCTCAAGAGACTTGCTGTTTATTTAAATAAATTTAGTAAATTCAGTGGGCCATATCTATTTTGTACTTTTTGGGGTGTGGGGGTATATATAAATGATCAATTAATGACAGTAAGTGTATATTGGGTCAACTTAATAGATTAGAGTTGATGTCACCATAAGACCGTCTCATTTGAGAACTTGTAAAAGCCTAAGCGCATAAAAAATTTCAAAAATTATATGAATTTTCTTGTTTATTCAAATAATTTAGTAAATTCAGTGGGCCATATTTTTTTTGTTATTTTTGGGGTGTGGGGGTATATACATTAGTCTTATATGAGATAAATTCATAAGCATACATCCTTTATTGAGTAACAACAACATTTATTGTGTATAACGACCTTTCACCACATACTATCTACACTCCAATCCACTCCTAGAATCCATCCATCCTCATTAGAAAAGTCTAAATTTCATGCTCTTCTTCAAATTTCCACCAATAAAATAAATTTCGCGTTGTAAATATTTATCTTGTCATTTTTCATTATCGATATCAAATATATTGTCGACATTGTCTAATAATTATTTGTTCTTAACTTTTGTATCGCAGAAGCGTATATCATCATTTTCCGGGAGATTAAGTAAATTATTTGGTAATTTTGTGAGTACCGAAAGTAATTTCAAAGTCATTTTTCACGATTTCCCTGGAGGCGCGAACACATTTGAGCTTGTCGCAAGATTTTGCTACAACAATGGAAGTATTGAAATTAGTCCCATGAATTTAAGTTCACTTCATTCTGCAGCTTATTACATGGACATGAGTAAATCTGTATCTGGGTCTGAAAATCTGATTGAACAGACACAGAAATCACTAGAAGAGATCAGATATTGGACATGGTCTGATCTTCTGATGGCCTTAAAACAAAACCAAGATTGGGATTCTGATATATGTTCATCTGGGTTTGTTCATAAATGCTTGGATAGTGTTGTGGAGAGGGTAGCAATGACAGCTGAAACAAGCCCGTGTGCATCGAGTTGTTCACCCGAGAGCTTTGGTTTTCGACTTTCTTGTGATTCTCGGAGTACAGAGAGCTTGAAAACGAACAGCACACGAGCAAATTGGTGGTTTGAAGATCTGTTAGTTCTGAATGAGAATCTGATTGATATTGCTGTGAAATCTATGGTTTCTCGAAAACTCGAGCATAAAACTATAAGTAGGTTCTTATTTCATTATCAGAAATCGAAATTTATTGATGCACAATCAGATCAAAAGTGCAGAATAGTTGAGATTGTGATCACAAACTTATGCTGTCTTGATCATTGTTCTGTTTCTTACAAGAATTTGATGGGGATTCTTAGAATTTCACTAAACCTTAATATAAGTAAACAAACAAGAAGTAGATTAGAAGGTATGATCGGTTCGAGAATCGATGAAGCAACTGTGGATGATCTTCTCATTCCATCTCCTGTTGGGATGAACTATTTATATGATGTGAACCTTATTTTGAGGTTACTGAAATCATTTGTTAGTAGTGGTGTAGCTAAAGATTGTGATCATAGATTTGTCAGAGTTTCCCATTTGATGGATCTGTATTTGGCAGAAGTAGCTCCAGATCCATGTTTGAAACCTTCCAAATTTATTGCTCTTGCCACTGCTTTGCCTCAGTCTTATAGAGATTCTTATGATGATATGTACCATGCCATGGATATGTACTTACAGGTATTGCTTTAAATAATATTTGTTTTGTATTTTTTATATTTTATTTGAAGTTGTACTGATGTTTGCTACTAAGGTTTGATTGGGAACGTCTTTGCTATGAGGGTCAGGTTTCATACATCAGACCCCCTTACCTTGCGTAGGTTGGTGCCTTATTTGTATTTTATATGAAGTTGCATTGATGTTTGCTACCACGGTTCGATAGAAACAACCTCATTGTTATAACTAGCGAGGGTAAGATTGCATGCATTAACCCCCTTAAATCCCACCTAGGTTGGTGCCTTATCCATATTTTATATGAAGTTGCACTGATGTTTGCTACTAAGGTTCAATAGAGAACGTCTTTGTTATAAGTACTTGCGAGGGTTAGGTTTCGCACATTGGACCCCTTTAAATTGTGCTTAGGTTGGTGCCTTATTCATATTTTATATGAAGTTGCATTGATGTTTGCTTCTAAGGTTGATTGGAAACGTCTTTGTTACGAGTAGAGATGTTTAATGGGCCGGGTCAGGGCGGGTCGGGTCAAAATTTAAATGGGCCGGGGCGGGGCGGGACGGGTCATTTTAAATGTGAAACGGACCGGGGCGGGTCAAGCCCATTTAAATCCGACCCTATTTGACCCTTTTTTTAAAATTCCATAAAATAATTTTTTTATTATGCTTTATGGCCCGTTGGGTCGACCCACTCATGTATGTAATAATATCATTTAAAAATATTTTTAAAAAGTGCTAATTTTTTTTTTACCGCAATTAATACTTATAAGTATCCGACCCGGCCCGAACCGACCCTTTACACCAAGGCCCGTTAATGACCCGCCCCATTATTGACCCGACCCACTAATGACCCATTAAAATGTGACCCGACCTTGACCCGTTGGGTCGACCCGCCCCATTGAACACCTCTAGTTACGAGTACTAGCTAGGGGTCAGGTTTCGTACATCAGACATCCTTAAACCCTGCCTAGGTTGGTGCCTTATTCATATTTTGTATGAAGTTGCATTGATGTTTACTACTAAGGTTCGGTTGGTAACGCCTTTGTTATAAGTACTAGAAAGGGTCAGGTTTCGTACAATAGACATCCTTAAACCCTGATGGTTGCTACTAAGGGTCGATTGAAAACAACCTCTTTGTTATAACTAGCAAGGATAAGATTGCATTAAACCCCTTAAACGGTTAAATCTGCCTAAGTTGGAGCCACTACGGACATTGATATAATGGAGTTTTGCCTATTCATATTTTGATAGAATATATAATATTTCATGACACCCTAGACTTAAAAGAAAATATTTAGCCACAACTATGAGAAGGGTCTATGTTACATCCATACTTACACCCAAATGGCTCTCGTGGAAGGGGGTGTGTTAGATTATATAACATCATGGGGCTACAACCATCAGTTTAAACTTTTCGACTTCAGTTGAGTTGATTCCTTAACAAAGGCTACATGCATTTAAACACCGCCTATACTAAATCACGAATGACACTGGCATAATAAAATGTTGTGTACGTATTCATATTTTGATCTTATGCAGGTTCATGCTGATATATCTGAAGAAGAAACATTCAAAATCTGTTCTACCTTGAATTATGAGAAGCTATCACCAGAAACCTGTGTTGAACTCTCAAAAAACACAAAGTTCCCATCAAGAACAACAGTACAAGCAATTCTTTCTGAGCAAACAAAGCTCAAAACTTTAGTCCAAAAATCATGCTCTTCTTCCCCTTTTCGTAGCTACGAAAGTGGGCCCAAAAGCCGAAAGCATGAATCAAACCGGCAGATTGTGCTCTACGCTGGAACAATCGATGATGTGAGCGAGAGCGAGAAGATTCGAGCACACTTACAAGGTATGCAATGCAGAGTCACAGAATTGGAGAAAGTATGTCAACAAATGCAGACTCAAATGGCAAAAATGACTTCAAAATCATGTGAAAATATGAATGTTAAATCATTGCCTAGATTTTGTTCTTGATTTTCTTATGTAAAATCTATATTTCTTGTAATTTTAGTCTTAGTTTTTGTGCAATTCTTAGGTATTGTTGTACAGCATAGTATGTTCAATTTTGAATGTCTCATATTTTTGCTTCATATGTGCTATGATGCTATCCTTATTTTGAATTATCGTAGCCTCGAATTTAGGAGTCTTTTCCACTCGTTTGTATTAAATACATCTGTTAAATTGTGATTGATCTCGTTAATGTCGAAGAAGATTTGCCGCGATCTAGTTAGAACATGCAGCAGTAGCGGATCCAGATTTTATATTAAGTGGATTCCGAAAGTCAAAATCAAAGTTATAACAATATACTACTCTACTTACATTTTTAAATATTTTTTAGTTATAGCAGGGGCGGATCCAAATTTTATATTAAGTGGATTCAGAAAGTCAAAATCAAAGTTATAACAGTATACTACTCTACTTACATTTTTAAATATTTTTTAGTTATATAAATGTTAAGTGGGCTCAATTTAATAGTTATTTTTTTGTTTTTTCTTAATTAAACCGTTCAATTGATCCCAAAGGCTCATATGTGCCTCCGACCTTGACATGAGATTGCATACAACCGAACCTCTAATTTAACCTTGTAATAATGATGAACCCACTTCTAGAGAAAGCTAGCCACATGATCTTCCTATCTATCAAGGCCTCAGCAAGGTATAAGCAAGGTTGCACCAACATCATGGGCATGTAGGTATTCTTTGGCATCTACATGATTATAACTTATGGTCGAAGTAGTCACGATTCGAATCTCAATTGGAATTTTTCAGATTAGTCTGATCGAATTAGTCATAGTCAAAATAATAATAGTCATAGTAATCAATTCAATATTCCGCACAGGTCGAAATTTGAGGGAGGAAGGCAGCAAACATAACATACATGTTCCCCCTCCAAGGAAAAGACAAAGAGAAATACGCACTCATATAATCTCGCCTAGGAAGGCCTCTGCAAACTAACAAACCACATTAAAATTGTAACTGAGTCATAATAAGTAGGTAAATAAGCCTGCAAAAAGAAAGGTTAGTGGTATCAATTGATATAATAAAATTGTATAATCCTACAAATAACTTAAATATGCTAATATATTTAGTATTTGATCATATTTATTTATTTCAAATTTATGAGTTATAATTTGTTGACTTTACTTTTATGAATGAGAAGGAAGAACATTTAATAGTTTAAAACTCCATACCGAAAAACATTTTTGTTTTTGGAACTACAATAATGAAATATCTCAAACATACGTGCCTGAGTGAAAGAAATTAATGAAAAATGCAAAATAAGAAATATTAGTAAAAAGTAAGCCTAAATTTGTTAAATTAGATTATAGATCCTTAAATCATATTCAGATTATAATTTATTACTATAAGGATTGTAAGATCTTATCAAAGTTACCATCCTACCTACGATTCATATTATTTGTCTTTAAATTATCAGAATTATAAGATTATAGATTAGAATCGCGATTCTGACGTGACAAAACTCAAATAGCAAGTTCTTATGTACTTAAATTAGGTTGACTAGGGGATGTAGTTGACTTGTCTCTAGCTTTACATAATTACATCACCGGTAAACCATGCGTATTCATGTGATCCATATATAAAAGCATATAATAAGATGATAATCAAACTTACTTCAAAACTAAACGTGTAATCCCCAAAACTTAGGTTCGGGCTGTTCGCACTTAGTAAGTGCGAACAAACTGAAAAACTGAAACAGGCTGTTCGCTGTTACTAACAACATACAATAATTAAGATCATAATAAAACTTATTCCAAATATAAGCGCCTAATACCCCAGAGCATAGGTTTGGGTCTGTTCGCACTTAGTAAATGCGAACAGGAATAAACTTGTAAAAAAAAATTAAGTGTCTTTTCGCACTTAGTAATTGCGAACAAGTAAAAAAAAATCAACATGTTGATTTTAAGACAACCTGTTTGCTTTTCAGAATTATGATAATTGCGAACAACCTGTTTTAGGTTTTCAATATTTGGTCATAAAATATTTGGTCATAAAATACGATCAAACTCCAATATGTGGCTCAATAAGCTCGGCAATTATCATAATTCTGAAAATTCCTACAAAATAATACCAACTCTACCAAAACACTAGAAAACATATATTAGTAATAAAAATAGCTCCGTAGAGCTCAAATAAGCACAAATATGACCGTAGGACGGGGAATAAAAATATACATAAAATAGACTCATCACTTAGCGAACCATTGACGCGGAGCCTATTTCAAACCATAAAGAGACTTTCTCAACTTGCAAACTTTCTTTGAAACTATATTCCCATAGCCTGGCGAAAAATGCATATAAACCTCCGCATCCAAATCACCTTGAGAAAAAGCATTATGAACATTCATCTAATGCAATTCCCAATTCAAAGAAACAACAACAAAAAGAAAAAGACGTACCGTACCCATCTTAGCAACAGGAGCAAATGTTTCATTATAATTAACACCTTCAACTTGTCGATTGCCATGAACAACTAAACGCGCATTCAAACGCTCCACTTTAGACTTGTCGGTATATTTTATTTTATATAGTCAACCATTGCCAATCGCTTTCTTGCCGGGAGGAAGATCCTCAACGGTCCACGAACCATTTCGCTCCAAGGCATCAATCTCAACTTGCAACGCCTTGCGCCAACTGGCACATTTAACCGCCTCTTTAAATGAAGATTGTTCCTTTCCCTTCATAATTGCCATCAGAAATCACCTATGTCTCAAAGAAAAATTATTATATTCAACATGACAAAAGGTTCACCTAAAGAACAAGATTGTGAAGCGGCGACAGTTGACGAAGAAGTGGGATCTATCTTTTCCGTTATGAATGTGTTTGTGACATAATGACGCATCCACGAAGGTGGACGTTTCTCACGTTGACCACGACCAAGATTTTATGTCGAACTCCCACTCAAATTCAAAGGCGTAAACAAATTATTTTCATCAGAATTAATTTGCTCTTATGTCGAACTCCCACTCAAATTCAAAGGCGTAAACAAATTATTTTCATCAGAATTAATTTGCTCTTGTATCGTACCTGAAGTGGAAACCGCATTCGAATCACCACACGCAAGAAACAACCACACAATGCACTTGCTCACAAGCACCCGCATAGCACACAGCAGCAGACAACAACGCACCTCAAGCACGCACACCAAACACCGAACATCGACCAATCGAGTGCAGCACACACCACACTTGCAAACAAGCGTAGCAGAAATCATACAATATAATAAAAGACTTGGAAAATTCCAAGTGTCAAATTATTGGAAATTCGATAAATAAAATAACATTATTGATTTCTTTTGATTACATGACAGTTTAAATAATTTAGGAAATAATAATATTAATTCAAATAATTAAAATTTTATAATCATCATATCATACAATATAGTAAAAGACTTGGAAAATTTCAAGTATTAGCTTATTAGAGCTTCGATAAGTTACATTCAAGAATATTTTATCGAATAACCATGAGCTTAAATTATATATTCTAGAATTTCATAATGACAGGGGAATCATACAATACTATAAAAGTCTTGAAAAATTTCAAGTGTTATCATTTAAAGAGGCATGAAAATATTTATCAAATTTAGAACTAATATTTTTGTTTAAGTTTGAAACTAAATTAGGTAAAGTATTTGTATGATATACTATAACAATTGTATTTTGTTAACTTAGAATTTATTATATTCAATTGAATGAAAAAAAAAAGTTATGTACCAGGAAAATAATTAAAATAAAAATTAGTAATTATGTTTTGATTTAAAAAATCATGAATTTGATAAATTTAAGAATGATAGTATACAGTACTTACATTATTATTTGAAATTATATATATTATATATTTCGCACTAACAAATTCGTGCATTGCACGAGTTTCTATACTAGTATGGAATATTAATGACTATTAATCAAAGTCAAGGACAAACAATATCTCATGTTGGTTTGTTCCTATCTTAGCCTATTTTTAGTCATGGACAATTTTACGATGTCATTTCTAGAGTGACAAGAAGGCAAGAACTAAAAATTTTCATATGCAACAAGGATGGTCAAATATGTCACTGTACTGAGAATGTAGTATATATAGAGGTGTTTCAAAAACCTTTAAACTCTTTATAAACAACCTATTTTGCGTTTCTTTATATTTAACTCTTTTTCAATTATAATATACATAAGTAAATACTTTATTACCTACAGTCATTTAATATTTGTATTAATCTAAAATTTCATTAAAATATTATCATATTTAAAAATCCGTGCATTTGCACGGGTTTTTATACTAGTTAGGGAATAAAAACCTTGATTTCGACTACACCCAATTACATGGAAAAATTAAAAAAATAAAAAAATTAAGCCCTAATCTCACAAATTTGCAGAAAAATAAAGAAGAAAAATTACAAATGTGAGAAACAAACCAGGATCGAAAAAAATCTCTAGAAATTAGATAGGTTGTCTTGTGATACCATGTTAAACTCAAGATTACCATGTTAAACCAGGAGTACAATACATTAGGAAACCTAACTTCCCTAAAACTCCTAAAGGATATACATCCAAATATACAACCATTGTTTACAGAATTCAAAACTTGGCTGCCAAGTTGACATCCTAGCCGACAGTAGAACCACGAGCTCGGGAGCGTAAAGCATAAGGCTCAGACAAATGCTTCATATGAAATCCATGGGTTGGATGCTTAATGGTGCCAAGTGACTCGTCAAGTGACTCATCAAGTTGACAAAAATCACAGTGGCTAGATTTACCTGTGGACAAATAATTTACTTCGTAAATGAAGTTCATAACGAAATGTAAACATAACTAGTAATTTGAAGAATAAAGGCCAAAAATCTCAAATTTAACGATACGACATAGAGGCTAGCAAACATTATAAGAGCAAGAGCAAGAGCTAGAGCAGATATAAACCAATATCTTACATGCTCAACTAGAGGCTAATAAATTTGCAACCTGCACTTTCTCGATCTAAAATTAAACATGCTATTGATGCGGCACTGTAAAATATTGATTTTATTTGTCCGGAATCTCATATTGTTCACATGTTAGCCTTCCTGCCCACAACTACAAACCTAGAAGCATATCATGAGCAACGAGGCCAATTACGATGCACGATCTCAAAGCCATCAATATCTTACATACTTAACTAGCGATGGTAACAGATTTTTAAGGTACACTTTCCCGATCTAAAATGAGACCCATCAACATAAATTGACACGACGCCTTGCACACCCACAAGTAGAAAAAATCAATTGCTGCAATCATATTGCAGGTATCAGCAAATATGTAACCTACAACAGCCTAAGAATCTAAGATGCTGAACAGGAAAAATTCGGAAGTTTGAGGGCAGAAAGAAGCTTCTTCTTACCTTTAAGGATACGACAGACATTTACAACCCAGCGACCTGATTCATGATAAAGCTCCACAAAGAAGAGCTTGGCAGAAGAATTGCCATCCCCATTAAGAGCGGATTTCAGCTTAGCCGTGAAGTTTAGATGCATCCATATTGGAAAATGGGCGAAAATTGAGCAATCCATGGGCTCAACAAGTTCATAGTTGGTACGCTGCAAATAACACATGGAAATTTTGACAAGAATGAAATAGATGACACAAGAAAAAGACTAGAAGCATGAAAAAAAGGAGGCTAAGCTAAGTACGTGTAATAATAGAAAGAATTTACATACATGTCTCTTGTTGTAGTATTCCAGTGCTATTTGGGAGACTTTAAGATTTTGGCGATGATAGGCCTCTGTGTAGTCCTTTCGCGGAGGACTTAAAATTAGGAAGTAAATATACAGGTACAGAATTAACAGAGAAACATTAGTACCATAATATTAGCATAAACTTAATATAATCATAAGAGAGGTGATAATCTGAGAGCTTTGAAGGTGTATCCTATCCGTGTATGACAAATATATCGTATAAGGGGTATAACCAAACAAAAAGGTTAAATGACTCACATTTATATAAAAGAGGAAATGAAATCAAAATTAGAGTTTCTAATTAACATAAATTTTAAATTATATTATGTGAACTTGTTACGACTTACGAGTTAACACTTAACATAGTTGTAACTTGAATATGGGAAGTCCAGTCCTTACTTGTAAAATCCCTAGTACCAAAATTTTAATACTTGATAATCATGACGCGTTATTTTTGGTTAGGGCAGAAACAATCATCGGGAAAAGCAAGGTTATAGGAATGAATCATGATGCGTTTGCTTAGGTTAGGGAAGAAACAATCATCGGATAAGCAGGGTTATACAAATGACTCATGATGCGCTTGCGTTAGGTTAGGGAAGAAACAAACATCGGATAAGCAAGGTTATACGAATGAATCATGATGCGTTCGCGTTAGGTTAGGGCAGAAAGAATCATCGGGATAAGCAAGGTTATATGAATGAATGGCTACTCCACTAAAGTCCTTTGATTTTTATTTATTTTTTGGCAAGAAGCAAAGAGGGAAGCATTATTACTCATGAACAGAATCAGCCATTGCTAAGCTATGAGCTACTCCACTAAAGTCCTTTATTATAAGCTCAAAGAAACAAACTAATGATAAACGAGATAACTTACTCAAAGTCCTCTGCAGGATAAGGATCAGTTACATCACGATCGTCGTCTTCAGTTGGACTGACCCAAGAAAAAAAAAATTCAAAATCACTGGATGATTTTCTTACTGGTAGAATAATTCAATTAAACAAAAAAAAATTAAATTAACCTCGACCCTGTATTCTTCTGATTTTTCAGCGCCCTGGACCGTGTACCCTTCTGATTCATCTTCATCCTCATAATTGAATTGAATTACAAACCCTAAACTCGTAAAAAATAAAATTAAGCAATCGAATTAAAACCGTTCTAAAAAATGAGATAAGATAATCTCAATTTCAATTGAGCAAATTATGCAGCTAAATCATCAGAGAATCGCTATAATAAATCGAGGAAGAAGACCGCCATTGACATACCTTTCTCTGGGTTCGTTGTTTCGCGTTTTCCCCAATTTGCGTTTTCCTCTGTCATACGTCATACGAGTAACTATGGGCCTTAAACATTTGGGCTTCTGATGCTTCTTACTATTGATATAGATTAGACTTAGCCCATCTAAACTATTCAAATTCAATTGAAAATAATTACGTTTTACTTCCTCAGAAACATTTTAGATGTCCTATTTGTGTTTTCACGGTTATTAAGGATGGGGTGGGGTCCATTAAAAAGGTGATAGGTTATTATTTTAATTGATTAAATTAATTGTAAAGGTGGTAGTTGAGTATTGTGAGTAGTTAAAGTAGGGCTATTTAGGTAAAAAAAAAAAAAGATAGACAAAAAATAAAACACAAAAACTTGCGTAAGACCGTCCTATTCTAAAACCACAATTGGGCCGGGCCATTGCGCCTATTTCCCTTCAAAATTTCATTTCTTTTTTGTTTTTTTTTTCATTTTTTTGGCATTTTTCAATTTGAACATATAAGTGATCAATTGTGGCGTTAAACTGATCAATTTCTACCTAAATTGAAATTGATACTTTTACACTATGTTTGGATAGCAAATTAGGATAGAAAAGAAAGAAAAGGAAGGGGAGGGAAAGGAAGGGAAAGGAAAAGAAGGAAAAGGAAGGATGGAAGGGGAAAAAAAGAAATTTCATTTTTCTTCCAAATCTTTCCTCTTATGGAGAGATTTGGATGTTAACAAAATGAAGGGACTTAATCCCTCCAAATTTCTTTCCTCTAAATCCTCTCCCTCCCTTTTTGCTATCCAAATAAGAGATTCTCCATCCCTCCAAATCTTTTCTTTTCTTTTTCCTCTATTTCCCTCAATCCAAACACGGCCTTATGGTCGAAATTGATACCTTTAAGAATAAAATTGAAAAATGTCCAGAAAATGAAAAAGAAGAGAGAAATCATGTAAGGAGCGCGAATCGGGCCGACCTACTCATGTCTCAATTTGAGACGGTCTCACCCAAGACCATTTGAAAAGAAAATGAGACAATTGATATGAATTTGCTAAGTAAGGAAATGGAACAAATAAAATGATTCGAAGGGAGTATATTATTTGTGACATATAAAAATTCTAAAGTTGCAAATAATATAAAACGAAGGTAATAGATGTAATTAATTATAAATTTCTAAGGGTGGATAAATATTGTTTTGCAATAATTATAATGTTGTTGAACTCTTGTATTGGTTATTTTGCAATAATGTAATTTGTTATGCTTGCTTTATGGATAATACGTCATGTTTTTTATTTTTGCTTTATTAATTATTGTATTGTGTTGATATTGGTAATAAATTTAAGCTCTTACCCTGATTAAACTAAATTTATTTTGATTTTCTATTGTCATTCTTTTATACGAATTGTGCATTAACTTGTTTTCTTAACTTTCGACATTTCCTCCTGTTTCAGTAATGAAACGAGGAACTGTAAAAGACACTTAAAAATACCTGGAGATAGGTGTAATCATGAGGATTGTCAATATGATAAAAGCGATCATGATCCTTCCGCTGATGAGACATCAAATCCTGCAATACAACGTTAGTCTTGCCCGGGGTGGTTCTCCGGAAAACCCCTCCGACGCTCAAGTCAGATCGGGAAACCGAAAGTAATGAATATATGATAATTAATGAAAACAGAATAACGGAGTGTGTTTGTGGAGTATGGTTGAGAATATTAAGGCTTTTTTTCAAATGATGTAAGTATCATCTATTTATAAACTCATGAGGGAGTTATTTATGGGAGATTGGAGGTTATATAATTGTGAGAATACACATCGTTATTTGTCAACTTGATAAATCACATTTATGTGGAAGGATTTGATAGAGTGACATTTTGAAAATTGTAATTTTTCTTTTTGTTTTGTTTATTTTATTAGTATATTTTTTGTCTTTTATAGTGATTTACAAATCACGGTGATTGATTAGGATTTTCTATACTTTCTCCGTTCTGAAATACTCACTACATTTGACTTATGAGTAGGGATGGTCATGGGTCGGATCTGGGTCGGGTCCAGCTGGACCCAGATCCAGACCCTAATTTTTTTAAGGATCCAGATCCAGATCCAGACCCTTAGGGTCCAAAATTTTTAGACCCTGACCCAGACCCTTAGGGTCTGGCGGGTCTAGGGTCTGAATCTGGGTCCTAAAAGGATTTTTTTTCTAAAAAACAAAAAAAAAATAATATCATGCAATTTTCTTCTATTCATATAAAATTTCTAAAGCGTTTTCAACCAAATAAGGTGGAGTCTCAAGCTACATAAGCCGATACAATCATACAAACTACATAAACCGATACAATCATACAAACTACAAAGTAAAAAGTCTTAAATTACTTATTGTTCTAAATTAAACATTTCCAAAGTATAACAAAGTTTCGAACAAAACAACCAAATACGCATAAAAAACTTATGAAATGAATATTGATGACTGATGAGTGGTATTGAGCAGTAGTACGCTGCATACTTCTGCCTAAGAAAGTAGGTGTAGTGGAGTACATTTAATTTTTTGTCTTTTAAAATATTTTTAATATACATAAAATACATAATATTAATATTATTTTAGAATATATTTATATCTTAGGGTCTACGGGTCGAATCTGGGTCGGGTCAGGGTCTAGAAAACATGGACCCGGACCCGGACTCGGACCCTAACATTATGGACCCAGATCCGACCCTATTTTTTAGGGTCCAAAAAAAGGTGGATCCAGACCCTTAAATATGGGTTGGGTCGGGTCTAGACCCTTAGGGTCCAGGACCCATGACCATCCCTACTTATGAGTAGTATTCATTGTTCGAGCTTATTTTATATATAATGATTAATGTGTAAGAAGAAATATAGTCAAATGGGATCTTATTTGAATCGTTTAATTGCATACTTTCATAATATTAAATTTTTATAATTTTTAGCTAAGTGTAGTTTAAGATATTAATAATCAAAATTGTGTATTGGATTGCGTAAAAAAATAAAATGTAGCAAGTATTATGAAACGAAGGAAGTATAACATTTTGGATAAATAAAATAGAGAAAAAATTTATACTAAAAATTCAACATTTAAGCCATTGTTGTGAATAATCTCGTATTTGAATTATTTTTTAATAATTCAATATTTAGTTTTAGTTTGCTAGCAGAATAACCATTTATTTTAGAAAAAATTGATATTAATAATCCGATCTTTTATTTTGGCAAATAGTTATTGGTTGTTGGCAATCATTAAAATTTAAACTGTGTGATTAATGGGTAAATTAAGAAAAGTAGGTAAAGTGACATTTTTGAAAAAGTAGAAAAAATATGCAAATAAAATCAAAAAAAAGTTAGATATCAAATATGTGGATAAAATTTATAAAAGAAGAGTGTGGATTTTAGAATTGATATAAAATCGACTAAATAGACGAAAATGAAAAATAAGACAGATATTATAGATAAAATGAGTAGATATTCTGAGTGCACCAACTTATCATTATTTCCTTCGTTTTGAAATAATCGCTATATTAATGTTATTAACGCTATTCATCGTTCAAACTTATTTAATACTCTCAGTTAGTGTGCAAGAAAAAATATAGTTAAGTAGAATCTTGTTTGAATCGCATAATAGCATAATTTCATAATATAATCTTTTTAAATTTTTAGATATATATACTTTAGCTTTAATATATAATTGTTATTGGGTCAACTAGCTCCAAATTTATGGGCTAAGTCAAGGGCCCAATCAATTCAGTCGACGTCTCGACTGAGCCCACCTACGGGTGAAATTACTAAAATACCCCTGGAACAACCAACCAGGTCATTTATTGCTCTATAAATACCCGCATTTATCATCATTTATGGTATGCTTTTTCTCTCCCCTTTGAACTGATTATCTCTAATTACCAATTTCTCGAATAAATTAGCTGACTTGAGCGTCGGAGAGGCTTTCCGGGACATGCCCCCGGACAAGCTAACTCTGTTCGTTTTGCAGATCTGTTGATTGTACAAGTATTCGGACTTCTAAATTAACCGAAGACTCGACCTTCCGGCCAGGGAGATTTTGACTCGATTTCTACGCAGAAACATTTGGCGCCGTCTGTGGGGAGAAACAAGCACCTTCCTTTTCACTCACTTTTTCACAATCAAAAGCCATGAACTCCAAAAGAAACACAAGAGCCAACACTAGGCAATCCGAACACCATTCAGCCAATTCCGTCCACGACCAGGATCCGAATGATAATGTTTAGCCACCTAACTTCATTACAAGGCAGGACTTAGACGCCTTCGCTGCAACAATTACCACCCGTTTCCAAGAGTCGATGCAACAGGCTGTGAGGACTCTGCCAGCAATCCTTCAGCCCCATCAAAACATCCTCCATTCTATTCTGCTTCAAAGGGACGCCCCTAACTTCTGGGTAAAGGATATTGCTGAGAATCAAGAGTCGCCCCGACATCAATATGTTCATGAACAAGTTAACCCTCAGGTTTTGGGAAGTCGACAAGTGCTGAACTCGGCCTCTCATCCTAGCCGGATTTCGCGAGGTCAAGTTCGGCAGGAGAAGACACGCCAGGATCCTAACCGGATACCTGAGCAATCTGAAAGCTCGAGATTTGATGCCCAAGAAATTATAAACAAAAGAAAGCAAGAACAAGATGCAAAAACTTATCTTAATTCCCGAAGAGCGGGGAAGGGGCCAATAGATGAATCTTATCACAACCCTTTTTACGAAGAAGAGTATGGAAAGTATGACCACGGGAGGAAAGATGACCTCACTCACCGCCATCTTCAAAACACCTCTCTGCCAGATACTATCCCTTCCTAATCGGAACAAAGTAAAGGTACCCCGTTAGCTTGACGACCGATGACTAGCCGAACACATTGCATCTACGTGCCCATATGGCGATAGTACTACTTGTGAGGCGATACTACTACCTTATCGAGTGGCACTAAACGGTACA